>CM076575.1:142429358-142826208 GCA_034641835.2 Pinus albicaulis
GCCTTCCCCTCAGAAACCCTAGATTACATGAGGGAGGAGATCATGGAGAGATTTATCCTTTTATGCCTTCGCTATGCCTTCCTTGCCTTCTTAGTAAACTTGGCGAAACCTTAGATCCCTTCGCACGTGTGATAGAAAATAGCCCTAAAACATATCCAAAATAACCTTGCTTTTAGTCCCTTCTTTGCTTGGATGGAGGCTCGTCTTGTGTTTCTCGCACTACTTCTTGCTTCAGACGTTGACTTGCTGGAGGTGCTTGATCTTGGTCTTGGAGGGTCTTTTGACTCTTTTAATGACTCACATACATATATAACATTCCCAAGAAGAGTCCTTCATACATGACATTGAATTAATTTGAATTTATGACCAATCCTAAGAGCTCACAATGGGAGCCTTAACTAAGGATAAAATTCCTTGCTCATGAAACCCATGAGACAAACATTACATAAATAATTTTTATTTTTCTTCTTTACATCAATTACATAAAATCACAATTACACATGTCATTATGAAGATTGAACCCAGATATACTTTTAAAGAGACTGCAATAAAGCTTTTTGCTATAATGAAAATTTTCTCGATTTACCAAAAAAATAATAATGTGATCGTGATAACATTGTGCAATAATGTGATCGTGATCGATGTCACTATGTTTAGAGCAGTTAAATTCAGGACTGAGGCTTTGCATATTAAAAATGCTTTGTATGCATCACTTGTCTAAACCAACCAACTACCTTTCATGTGGGTGTGCAAATATCAATTATTACGCTTGCTTCTAGGTTTCTACCATAAATTATTAAGGGTCACAATTTCTCTGACTGGTCTAAAACAAATTGTTATTGTTAATGTTAATAATCTTCCTTGAAAAACTTCAAGAAGGTTAGTGAATAATGTGACCAATGTCAGTGGTTTTAGAATAGAATTAAACTAACAAAAGTATTTGTGCATGTAAAAATTTCTTTTATATACATCATATGTATATACAAACCACTTTTATGTGGTTGTGCTAGTAATCATTTTTATACTTGGTTTTTGGTTTCTTCCATTGAAATTATTACAACATCAAAAGCTGGCGTCTATTGGAACTTGAGAGGCAATGAATGTTTTTAAGATAAACTATGGACCATGTTCATGCTGAGATTTTGGGGTGTTGGGATAGCATCAAATGTGCCCTAGCTCCCAAACTCTGTAGAGGGATTAGTGTACATAAGATCTCCAAGACTGAGAAAGCGTTTGAAGAAATTCCATTAGGTTTAAGAAATATTTAATTAATTGATCTTTTTAATTAAGGATCCTAAGTCTACCTTAGGAAAATTAAAAGATTAAAGGTAATTAAATTAAACATGTGATGAGAATGACTTAAGTGGCGCGGATCAAACATCTTCTAATCTTAGCTATCGATTTAAGATCATATCACGGTCGTTGATGTTTCAAGGAGAAAAGTATAAGAAGAGGACTTGAGATCAGTTGGAGAACACACGCACTGGTAGAGCAGTGAAGCTAAACTAGAATTCTAGGGCGTGGTTTGCTAATAATTTTAGAAGTGTTTTAGCTCCAACAAGGGGGATGTTCTAGTCCCAGGGCAAGAATACAATGAGGGCAAAGAAGGAGCATACCAGAGCAAAGCAGAAGCAGCAGCTACGCAGGGAAATCGAGAGCCTGGCAGGGGCAACACAAAGGCAACAAGGGGCTAGGAGGGTTGACGCAGGCCCAGCTAGGGCAACACAGGGGTAGCGTAACCCGATCTAGGATGACACAAGCCCTTCCTGAGCAGTGCAAAGGATGACACAGCAGGCTTCAAAGAAACGCTAGGGTTCTAGAGGCTGGAAAAGGGCTGAGTTTTGTAAATTTCGTTTGAGGGTGTGAATCAATCAATTTTTCTGTCTTTCGGATAGAGGTATTGTTGCCATTTATATTTCTCTATCGGGTTAACCAGTTTGGTGCCCATATTTGTTGTACTTAGAATATGCATAATAATAAAAACCCTCCAGAAGCTAGCATAACTGGTTTTCCCACCTTGGTTTTTCTGAGGACATTTGTCCATTAAATCCTTGTGTCAATTTGTCATTGAGCATGTTATTCAGTACAACGATAAGTCGTTGGTGCTTTTGTTCTCTCTTTTCTTCCCCTTATATTTTGAGCTTAACCTTCTTCCCTAGTGCGGGCGCGGCTGAGGTTGCGAAAGAAAAGAAACCCGCATTATGTATACAGTCCTAATTCCTACTAATAAGTCCTGTCCTATCCAGTCCAGTCCAGTCATGTCCCACTTATGATATACCCATCTTATCATTCTGGTGTTTAATTGTCTGGTTCTAGCAAAACAAGAAATCAGAGCCAAGCTTAGCTGTGTAATGTGTAGCTATTTTTCGGGAAGAAGCTGTTGGTAATGGTATTGGTAGTGGTTTAAGCAGGAGTGATTGTGGTGTGTGACAAATATAGCCCATTTTTCATGTACTGCCGCTGTGTTTATGAAGATTAAGAAAACAAGTTTTATGTAACTATTTTATGTTGAAATTTTGTTTCCTCTGCTATGTACTTTCGGTGTCTCTTTTCCATGTGAAATTTGGCTTTACGATTAAATGTGGAAATTTGGAAATTATAAAACTCGCTCGCTTATGGTGCTCTGCTATGTTTTTTATAATTTATAGGAAAACGCGTTACAGAGATCCCCGATCCCCACAGTCGAAAACGCGTTCAGAAAACTTGGCACACCCGCGCGCAGGGTACGATGCGAGGACATCGTTCATTGACAGTGGTATATAACTAAAAACCGTCCGCGGTAATATTTAATTTTAAGTTTTAGTTACATTTGTCCAAAAGCTTTGCTTTTTGTAATTTACTTGCGGGTTCATAAAGGCGCGCGGGAATAAAGGCAATGTGTATAAACATTTGATGCTCTTGTGCCGTGCGATGTGATATGTGAGTGTGAGTTCACTGGTCGGGGTATGTGATATGTGGTCAGCGTAAATTCTTTTTCCTATGGGCTTTTTTTTTCCTGTGAATGCTTACTTGCTTATTTCATATTTGTGAGAAACGATGAGCACATTTATTTCATATTTGTGAGAAATGATGAGCACATTTTGTATTTTTGTATCTGTATTGGTTTTCCCCCTGTGAAATTGATTTCACCTTTCCATGTGAAAGAATTTTGAAGACCACGCCGAATCTATTGATTCAATGTTGCTTTGTTCACGTGGGTATTTCCATGGATCAGAGAGAGACATTTTATGATTTTAGTTTTCTATTTTATTCTCCTTTGGCATGCATATTTTAGGCTTGTGTAAATATTCTTCAAATTTTGTTTTCTGCCGACGGAGAGACCTATGTAGTTATGTGTTCTATACTTGGATTCCATAATGTTGGGGTTTTGTCATAGATTTCCGTCATTATTCATGTAAAAAGAAATGTGTTTGCCATCCTGTATTTTGGAAAATCTTGTATTTCAGACTGGGCATTGTAGGAACTTGCAGTGGGTTTATCCACGCTTTTAGATTCATCAATTCGACTTCGTTTATAGAATCAACCTGTGTTGTATAGAGCAAAGGGGTTCTTTCAGATTTTTATCATGTCCTTGCCAATGTTCTTTCTTGTTTCATAAAAATCGCTGGTTTTTGCCACAGATTGTGACCCTTTTGTACAGGGCTCCTGAAGTTCTCTTTGGGGCTACTCACTACTCATTACCTGTTCGCATCTGCTCTGTTGGTTGTATATTTGGTAAGCAATTTTAGACAGTTTATTGATGTTTTCAATTTGTTTTATGAGTATTTCTTGAGTCATATATCTAGAAGGCCATATAATCTATTGTTGCAAACAACCCAAATTTTTTGCAAAAAAATTCAGAAATCATGTTTCTTTTTTGGCTTAGCTCATGTTTGTAGACATTTAGTGGTATCTTAATTTTGTTGATTTTTGCAGACATTTAGTGGTATCTTATTTTTGCTGATGTTTGCTAGTTTTTACCCTTCTGTACGATTTCTGGTAAGATTTATTGGTTCTCTGTACCCTTGCTGATTTTATCCCAATGCCACAACATTGATCTGATCCACAATGTTACAGCTGAAATGTCTCCAACTTATGAACATTTTCAGGTTATGATTTCAACAAAAAAAAAGAATATATTTGATTATGGGATTTTCTTCTCTGATGCACCATAACTTATTCCAATCTTTCCATGCAACAGGTTTCTAGGAACTCCCAATGAAGAAGTGTGGCCAGGAGTGAATAAATTTAAGGACTAGCATATCTACTCCGAATGGAAACCTCTTCTTTTAAAAGGGGGGTGAATCGCCCTTTGTGTTTGGAAGTTGTGCCTACAAAACAGAATGGACAGGCTACACAAGCTTTGGTTTACTATGGGTTGTGGATTTCTCTTGATCCATCGTAATTTCCTACTCTTTTATTCGAAATTTATTTGCAATCGTTGTGTCATTTCTAACCAATTCTGAGTGTATTTGGATTCGTGACAAAAAAATGTGGAGAATGCTCACCCAAGTGCAATGTTTGTGTTTGGGGATTCCTATGTCGACACTGCAAATCTGAAAAAATCGAATGCCGTTGCCTGGAAACCTCCATATGGTATCAGCTTTCCTGGAAAACCATCTAGGCGACACTCAGATGGAAAATTTCTCACGGACTTCATAGGTATAATTTCAGATTTTTACACAGTAAATTATTCGTGTCGTGTGTGGGTTTTACTTTGTCATTTTAATGTTTCAGCTTCACCTTTTAACATCCCTATACCAGTGCCACACAGTCAGCGGGATATCAACTCCAACATGCTTCGCTTTGGCATGAACTTTGCAACTGGAGGGACCGGTGTCTTTTCTACATGGCCTCGACTGCCCAGTACTAACACCCAAATCGACCAACTGCAGAAATTGATCGGTAATGGAGTATATTCCTCAAAAAACCTCCCGTCCTCACTGGTTTTATTTTCTGTTTCGGGCAATACTTTAAGTGCCTTCATTGTTCAACAAAGAGGCACAGTTGAGGTAATTCCATAATGAAAGATATATTCTTTCAAAAAAATTCCTTCAGTAAAATTGTAAATTTTATAAGGGAGGTGAACCACCCAATTATTGATTTATCATTACAATTAAGATGGAGAGTTTCATAAACTCTTAGATCAGACTGTCCATTTTAGTTTTGGATTAGACTGTCTATTTTAGTTTTGGATTAGACTGTCTGTTTTTCTTTTGATGATGAATTATGTAGGGTGGTTTTAGATGGATAAACCTAATAATTTAGTTTTCATAATAACAGCTACGTTGCCTCGAATAATAAAATTTAGAATAATAAAATTTATTTTATTTTATTTTAAAAAGAGTAAACCAAATCATCAAAGTTTATAATTTGAATTTTAAATATTTATATTTATTTTAATAAAATATTAATTTTTAATTTAATATTATTAAATTGTAATTTATGTAATTTTATTTATTTATTTATTAATTTTAATTTAATTTAATTTCTATTTATTTATTTTATTCTTTTTTTTAATTAAGAATTTTTTTTTAATCTATTTTATTTTTAATTTTAATTTTAATTTTATTTTGTTTTATTTTGTTTTATTTCTTATATTTTATTTATTTATTTATTTAATTTATTATTATTATTATTTTTTACATCTTTTCTTATCATAGCATGTAATTATTAAAAATAAAATAAATATATAAATTCAAACTTTAAATATTATTTAATTACTTTTAACATTTACTTTATTCGATAATAATAAAAACAAATGAATATCCTTTGAATAATGCACCGAGGCTATCTCCCTCTTTTATAAAGTGCTCGAATATTAATAGAAATCTTCCCCTTGTAAACTGTATTAAAAGGCAATATCCTCTCATTATATTTTGATGTTCGAACTTCTTAGACCATAACCCCAAGCAATAACAAGTATACGCCCTCCCGAAAGGCTCACGACGGACTTTAGTTTAATAAGCATTGACCAAACCTTAGAGTTAAAACCCCAAGTCTTATCATGTCATTAGATCATTAATATGGGATCACTACATACCTTAATTTTAATACCAACTTGGGGTGTCAAATTTGTATTTGTGTATTCTAACCAACCAGCTGCCATTTCTTAGTTTTTTGTTGATTCTTACTATGCATGCAATGGTCCCTACCCATCATTACCATTGAAATTTGAATTCTTTTACTGTACATTCCATTGCTATGTTACCAGAGACGACATGATAGTGAATCTGGTTGATTTCAGTCCCTGGAGGCCATTTATTCTTCCTCCTCTGTTCTCCAAGGAGGAGTTGGAAAAGAATTAACTCAAAATCTACATCTTTTGCCCCCCTTATATGATTGGGAGGTCTCCTTTCAACTCTAAGGTTTGGTCAATGCTTATTAAACTAAAGTCCATCGTGAGCCTTTCGAGAGGGCGTATACTTGTTATTGCTTGGGGTTATGGTCTCAGAAGTTCAGCATAATATAATGAGAGGATGTACTGCTAATACGGTTGTTACAAGAAAATACGAAACTAATATTCGCGCTACATAAAGGGGAGATTCCTTACAATTATAAATATTCGAAAAGGATATTCATTTGTTTTATTATTATGTCAGTCAATATTAAAGTAATTAAATAATATTAAAAGTTTGAATTTATATATTTATTTTATTTTTAATGATTACATGCTATGATAAAAAAAAAATAATAATAAAAAAAATGAATAAATTAATAGAAATAAAATAAAATAAAGATAAAATTAAAATTAAAAATAAAATACATAAAAAAAATCTTAATTACAAAAATAAGAATAAAATAAATAAATAAATAGAAATAAAATAAAATAAAGATTAATAAATAAATAAATAAACACGTGTCAACCTAATCTATTCTAATGTGATTTTCGCAAAGACATTTAGTACATTTGCTTCACTCTTTCTAAAATAAAATAAATTACTTTCTAATTGTTTGATTCAAACTAGCCATTTCAATCTTACACTCTCTACTATTTAGTATTTACTTACTACTATTTACAACTTCAATCAATGTTTTTCTTTTTCTGTACACGCTTACTTTTCAAATTGTGATGTGCATATATCATTTCAAATATGATTAACAATAATTTCAAAAAAAAAAGAAGGCTTCAAACTATCATGTGCATCTGTCATGTCAAACATGATTAGCAATGAGTTGAAAAAAAAACTTGGAATATTCAAGATATACAATTGCAAGTAGCATACTTCAAAAACTAATTTACAAATATGGTTATTTGACATTACTATTTCCTTTATTTTTATACCTACAAACCAACATCCTCTCCTAACCTATTTTGTGCCTATGCCTTCTTTACCAAGGAAATAATTCAACATGCCCTATTCCAAAATATATGTTCCATAGGGAAAGCCTTTAAACTACTCATTGTCAGGGACGTATTTGCAAAAATTGCATTTGTAAAATTAGTCAAGACTAATAAGATTCATCTTAATATCTAAACTTCAAATCAATTTATTCAAGAAACCCATTCTCAAGCAGTGTTTCTTAAACGCTCATTCACATAGCGCTTCCTTTCGGCGTTCCTTTGCACCACAGGTGCAATTGCTAGTTTAATCTATCACGGAATAACACGTGCATATTACTTTCGTTCAACAAATTTTAAGCACAATTTGCATGCGTCTTCTCTCTCATGGAATAACTTACCATGTAACAAAATTTGATTACTATGAGAGAGAAGACCACTTTTATGTTACCCTCCACATCCATGTTAAGACAAACTCCAATTCATTATCTTTCCCTATCAAAAAGTTTCGTGTAAGTAACACATTCTATAATCATCTCCCTGGGATGACAAAACCACCCGGAGTGATGGTGACCAGCGTTTAATTATCGATAATTTCTTTTCTTGTTGAAACTTTCGATTTTGTGTACACAAAATTTTGATTTTATTTATTTATTTATTTATTATTTCACTTATTATTTAAAGTGATATTTTGTAATGTTAAATTTTGAATTAAAATTTAAAAAACTTACTGTTAATTTAATTAGTTATATTATAATTTCATTTTTATTAATAAAATTACAAATAATAATTATTATATATATAATAAATAATAAATTTATTTAATTTTATTAATTATATTACAATTTTATTTTGATTAATAAAATCACAAATAATTATATATATAATATATAACATGATAGTTCAAAAGAGAGTTATTCAACACAAACAGTTAGTTGAAAGCCACAACATCCTGGAGCTAGAGTTTTGCCGGTCGCAAGCTTCCACTTTCGACAATGGTGTCCACCTAGGACTAGATCTGTCGCGCCTGCAACCACGAGAGGCCCTTGGGCAGAAGTGGGACACGTCGAACATGGAGGCATAAACATGTTGAGGGCGTGAACCTTCTGAAGCATTGCCTGATACAGGGAAGGAAGTCAACATGCGGCTCGACAAGTGGAGGTTGATGTCGCTCTTTTGGGATCGCGGCAAAGGGAGTTAGTCGACCGGCAACTCCCCGCTTGTTCATTTTCCGATTTCAGTTTTCCTCTGTCATAATCTTGAACTGGTTAGGGTCGTTTTTGCCTCTATTACCTTTTCAGTGGATTTTTTTCCATATTACCAACGGTGTTTACGCTATTGTCGATGAAGGTTTCTCACCACCTTAGAAGGGAGGGAGGCTCGGGCTTATCGTTGTACATTAAAGGAAGGCAGGGTAAAACAATGTTTTAATATTTTCCTATAGGGTTTCCCTGGACGGGGTAGGTTTGGAGCCATTTTTTGGTGCTGTCGACAGTAAAAGAAGGTTGCAATGGTCAAAGGTTCAGATAGAGTGGAGATAGACCTCGAGCTAGAGGACATGCTGGCCATGTGGGGGAAGGAGATAACCGACCAGAACATCATGGATTTCATTAGGTCAGCTCAGAAGGAATCCTACCTGTCTGGAGGTTTGGGAATGGACTGGGGGGTCGATGAAGTGACAGATGGTTGCCTAGGTCTCCCCTGCGAGGCGGTGAAGGTGAAGAAGCAGCTGTCAGTAGTCTTAGCGGATATTTTGGGTGCTGCTCTAGGGTCAAAGGACCAGCATCGCGAAAATAGGGGTTTACAAAGGATCCAAGAGCTGCAACGCCATTACCTCAAAACAAGAGGCTTGGAGGATATAGTTTTTAGCTTCTCTAGCGGGATTGCATTTGGGCATTTATCTGATGGTCTTCATCCGGGCTCAGGAATCTTCAAAAGAGGGTCACTCAGCGCGAAAAGGAATTTTGATCATGGCACTAGCCCTAATCCGACTATCGTGAGTATGGGGGAGAGCCGACTACAACACTTCCTCTGGGAATTGGGCCGGGTTCACATATCCTAAGCGATCTCAAAAGGTAGGAGCACAAAGTAGGTTGATCCCCTATGTGACAGTATTTTGGCTGCAGATAAAGGAAATCCTCGTAGGGTCAGAGGGTCTGTGGCTTCATTGAAACGCACAATTGGGCAGAACATTTTGCTAGAAGCTTCTCAGGGTCACCCGTCTCCTTTAGCAGTGGATGGGCTGGAGGGCCCTCTCTATAAAGAAGTATCATTGACGGATCTCCGTGACCTTGAGGCGCTCCTCCCACCATACTCACCGCCTTTTTCTTCAGACAACACTGGGGATTCAGACGCCTCTCATGGACAAAAGAAAAATATCAAAGGATTCAAGCGGAAAGACAAATTTGCAAATCTGAGATTGGGGATGGAAGTGATGGTCGACGTAGTTATGAAGACTGCTGAACTAACTCTGGTGGGCAGAGCAAACAGAAAAAAAATCTTGTCTAGTTACATCAAGGAATGGGTTACAAAAGCCTGGAATATGGCCCCAGACCCTTGCTTCGAGGTTCTCAATCTCACAAATGGGTGGTTTATGGTGAAATTCAAAGTGGCATAATCAGAAAGCTGGGTATTAGAATAGAATTGGTGCTTCGGGCGCACCCCGATTGTCTTCAAACCCTAGACACCCATTTTTTATGCCCAAAGGCAGAAGGTCGCCGATCTCCCCATCTGGGTAAGACTTTTGGGTCATCCCCATCAGCTGTGGACACTGAACATTTTCAGAGACATAGGGAACAAGTTAGGGGTATTCCTGGAGGCAAACATGTCTTTCACTCAGATAGGGGAATATGGTGTGGCGAGAATCCTAGTCCGACTCAATCCCCGTTAAGGTCTTTTTGAGGCCATTCAACTACATTATAGGAACTGGTCTTTTATTCAAGCTTTGGATTATGAAAAATTGCCTTTTAGGTGCCACATATGCCACACGTATGGACACATGGCAAAGGATTTTCCCCTCCCTAAGTGCAAAAGGCCCAACAAAAAGAATAGTAAGGACCTACGCACTCTTCCAGCAGAGGAGAATCAAATCAAGGAAAGCAAGGAGGTGGATCTAGAGGGTGGGTCTGAGGAGAAATATCATGAACATATTCAAAAGCAGGACCTTCAACAACCACGACGGGAGACAGGGAACTTCACCGAGATCGAGATGGAGGCAACCCTAGAACAAGCTCCATCCCAGCTGGCCTTAGAGACTTTGCCTGCGGAAGGACCTGAGGGTAACCTCTCTCAACCCCTCAGTTCATTTTTTGTTTATGTCTCTAAAATTCTAGCTTTTGAATTGGAGTGTGGTCCCTTCAGGCCTTCACATATGGTTATTACTCAATCTATTGAATCTCAACCCTCTCTTCCCTTGGATAGTACCATTATTTCCCTTCCCAGGCTGAGCCCCCCCTCATCCACGATTCCTTCCCAGTACCCTCCGCTCCCTCCCGCAACCATTGATCACAGCCCATATAACCTCCGACGTCGAGATTGCAAGGAAAATCTTTTGCCTGTGTTTGGTGGCTTGGGCTTATCGGGTGATCCCCCTCCTGGTCCAAAACAAAGGGGGAGGAAATCAAACCTTTCAAAAGCCCAGGTGAAAGCCAAGCTGGATATTGCAGATAGAAAAAAAACACAGACTGACAGCGGTGCTTAGAGCAGTGCAAACACCAGGCCTGGTTAAAAGATGATAATTATGTCCCACAATTGTCGTGGGTTGGCTAGTAAACCCAAAAAACTAGTGCTCAAGGCTTTGCTTGATTTCTACAAGCCCAATTTCATCATGCTGCAGCAAACACTGGGGGCTAGTGAAGATGCTCAACTTTATTTGGAAAAACTTTGTCCCAGTTGGACTTTCCTAGGCCTCGATGCCAAAGGGAGATCTGGTGGCCTAGCTATTGGTTTCAGGAACAGGAAGATAAAACTAGTAAATTCTTAGGGTTTGGATCGGGTATTAGCTATCGAGTTTTTTGGGACAAAATTTTACCCTTTTGAACATTTATGGTCCTTGTCAGGACATGGAGGCTTTCTAGTCTGCTCTTCAGGAAAAATCTTTTTTTTCAGCTCCAAACCTTATCCTGGGAGGGGATTTGAATTTTTCCATTTGCCTTTCTAAATCTTGAGGGCCGAACACCCGCCCCGAGCCTCTGTCGAACTTTTTCTCCTCCGATATTTTTGAAGCTAGCCTCTTGTACCTTAATCCCTTAAAATTGAAGCCTTCTTGGAGAAACAGGAGAGCAGGGGAAGATAGGGTCGCTAAGAGATTGGATCGCTTTCTAATCAAGGACGATCTAATGGACAATGTTCCGATGCTTAGATAATGGATTGGGGAAGGGGGGGACTAAGATCATCACCCCATTCTTCTAGAGCTTAGAGGAAGAACCACTAAACTAGGCGCCCCTTTTAAATTTAATTCAGGATGGCTGTAGGAGGAGTCTTACAACTCCCTTTTCAAAGACTCATGGATCCCTCACTCCCCTAAATATCCTCTTAATGTCACAAAATTTTTCCTCAATAACCTAAAAAGAATGAAGAAGGCCACCATGGCTTGGGCCAAGAAAAATAAGGCTGATGAGGAAGCCTGTTTATCCTGGATTGGGAAGGACTTAGAAAGATTGGAGGATCCCGAAGATGATGGTTATGAGACCCTGGAGAAAAGAGAGGTGATCAAAGGGCTCAAAGCTGAACAAAAGAAGATCCTGCTATTAAGGGAGGAGGAATGGAGACTAAAGAGTAGGGAAATATGGTTATCTATTGGGGACGAAAACACCAAGTTCTTCCATAACTATGCTAAGGGCCAGAAAATCCCTAATACGATATGGGAAATGAGAGATTAGGATGAAGGTGTAGTCACATATTTCGATGGTCTTGTAAAAATGGGATCGAACCATTTTAGAAGACTATATAAAGCCCCAGGAGAGATTACTATTGCTGAAGTGGTAAAGGTAGCCCAGCTCTTCCCGGGCTATTTGGATGAAGAAAGTTTGGAATTGCTTGTGAATCGGGTCACCAAAGAAGAGGTAGAGGGAATCTTAAAGGCCATGCAGAGGGACAAAATTCTAAGCCCAGATGGGTGAACTGTGGAATTTTACCAGCATTTCTTTGAAACTCTAGGAGACCATCTAACTATTGTGGTTGAAGCATCCAGAATAAGTGGTGTTATCCCGGAATATTTGAACTCCACCTTCATCGCCCTCATTCCCAATATGGACTCCCTGGCTTCTTTTAACGATTTTCAGCTATTGTGCTCTATAACTTCCTTTATAAAATCATTGCAAAAGTCATTTTCGAAAGACTCAAGCCTATCCTCTCTAACATATCTCAAAGGAACAATTTTTATTCCTGGAAGGAAGACAGATTCATGAAGCCATAGGGGTGGCTCAAGAAGTCCTTCAAAGTATGAAGAAACACAGATGGAAAGGGTTGATCATCAAAATTTACCTCTCAAAGGCTTATGATAAGATCATTTGGATGTATATTCGACTCCTGTTCACCCATTTGGGCTTTCACTATGACTTCATCCGGTACCTTGGATTCCATCTTAAGCCGGATTCTTATCGTATGGCTGCCTGGATGTGGATGGTGGCCAGAATTGAAAAAGGAGTTAAGTGTTGGTTTTACAAATGGCTATCTAGAGTGCGGAGACTCACTCTCATCAAATCTGTTCTAATGGCCATTCCTGTCTATTGGGCACTACTCTCATGGATGCTGCGGGGGATCTTAGAGAGCATTAGAAAAATATGTCATAAATTTTTGTGGGCAGGATCCAAAGAGGACCACGCCCTGTCTTGGGTGGCTTGGGAGAAAATAGCCCGTCCAAAAGAATGGGGAGGATGGGGAATAAAGGAGCTTCCCTCTTTCATCAAGTCCCTTGCGGCTAAAATGGGATGGTCACTTCTGACCAAGGATTCCCTTTGGTCCACGGTAATGAGAAGTAAGTACATCGACCCTCGAGACATTGTTAAGTGGGTCTGGAACCCTGTTAAGTCCACTAAGGGTGGTTTGGTGGTCTGGCAGGCCACCCTCGAAGCCATGGACCTGATCAAGGAAGGTCTGGTCTAGAAGGTTGGAAAGGGGCACTAGATTATATTGGGGTTTGACCCATGGGTCGGTTGCAATGGAGATTATTCCCTTCCAGAGGCGTGTAGAGCTCACCTCGCGGAAAAAGGTCTCTTGTTTCTTATTCAAGTCGAAAAATCTGAAGCCACGTCCATCTGGGTGGAAGGCTGGAAAAATGAGGACGATCTCTAGCTTGATCCAATTTGGTTAGAAACTTGGAAGCTATACACTAATGAACTACTTAGAACAAATTTTCGCATCTGAGATGAACCAGAAACACTCAGATGGGGCTTTGCACCTTCAAGCTTGTACTCACCAAAGTTTGGGTATTCTCATATAATGGGGAAGAAAGTCTGGGCAGAGGTTGAATGGTGGCATAAACCCCTCTGGAAGTTGAAAAACCGTGCAAAAGGTCGCGTCTTCTTCTGGTGCATATTGGAAAAAAATATCCCCTCGTGGGACAATCTACAAAAAAGGAAGAAGGAGGGGTTAGGGAGATGCCCCTTATGCAAACATGACTCTGAATCGGGGGCCCATATGTTTCTCTTTTGTTCCTTCAGTCAAAAGGCATGGGAAGAGGTCTGAAATATGGTCGGTTGCACATAGAAATGGGGTGTTCCTTCGATTAAGGAGGCCTGGCAATCATGGTGGAATGGTTGCCCGACTGAAAAACAAAAATCGATCCCCTTGATAATGGCCTGGGACATTTGGCTTGCTAGGAACCACACTATTTTCAGGAATGAAGATACCCCTTTCCACATTAACGCTCAGAATGGGGCCTCCATCTATTCCCTTCTCCCAGAACAATAATCTTCAATAAAGAAAAGGGTCATTACCCCTGAGATTATCAGGGGGGATCTCCATTAGGCTTACTTTGACGGAGCATCAAATCCGGCGAACCAGTGTGGTGCTGGAATTGTTATACACCTAAACCATTCAAGACGACTGGAAGCCTCTATCGGACTTGGTCAGGGCACAAACAACTATGCTGAGATCAAAGATTTACACCTACTCCTATGTTGGCTTACACATTTGCATATTAATTCTTTTCAGTTATTTGGGGACTCGCTCAACATCATCAAATGGTTTAATAAGGAATTTGTTTGTTCAATTTTCTCGTGTGTATCTTGTAGATATATTTTAATGCCAGTAAGAGTGGTTTTGTTGATTTTTAACGTAACATGAACAATACAGGGTATCAGAGCTTTAGATAACTCTAATACTTACGAATTCAATCTGTTTTCTTAACGAATAAATCTCAACAAATGAGGGATGCTAGATTTGACAAAAAAACACTTGTGAAAGAAGATAATTTCCAATTTTAAATCACTATAATTTCACATTGAGTAGTATGTTACAAAAAAAATAGTGATGAAATCTTCTCAACTATGAATCAAGTGAATCTCAAAAGTGTTTCTCCCAACACCTTTACCATTAATAGACAACATGGTGTAACACCACTGTATTTACACAATGACTGTAAACATAACAACGACGACCATGCCAACGTCAAAACTTACGTGATTGATTAATATATTAAATTAATTATTTATATTAATTAATTGATGCTACTAAAGATTACAACAACTTATAAATCCCAAATCCTAAGAAGAAATTATTGAGTTTTGTCTACTTCCCTATATTTCCGCACCCTTATCCACTAAACTAATATCGAACCCTCTTGAAAAAAAACTCAACTGATGCAGGGATTCTACAATAAAATAGATCCTTATGCACAATACAAGTGTTGGTTTCCTTAACATGGAAACTTCATCAAATTCGTCATTAAAACCCACATTTTATTCACCTCAAAAAATACATAGAGAAGAGAGAGCCAAGACAAATAAAATAATTTCATAAAATACAACCAGAAATTTATAAATGCAAACCCTTCCTTGGCCGAATATTACAATGATTGGCCTCTCATCTCTTTCGGCCTTTTTACAACTCTCACACCATTTCTCTCTATCTCTCATTGTTTTTCATCCTCACACAATCCTCCTATTTATACACAATTATGAATTTATTTCAATCCATGATTTCCTCCACACAAATCTCAACCAAAATCTAAAATAGATTTATCCCTTTTTTTGGACTCAATTAAGTCCCGTTTAAGGAATTCCTAATCCCTAGATTATCTACCTAATTCAACTCCACTCATATCCTTAATTTATTAAAAAAATATTTACAATAATCCTCACATGTACATTTTCCTCTCAATTTATTAAAAATGAGCATAATAATTGATAAAATAATTAAAAAGACATCACCCCCTATTTACACAATATTTTAATGAAAAATCAAGCAGGATTTTCCTGCATCAGACTCCCCATGTAGAGAAGTTTCCATAGACTCCTATCTATGAGGTCTGTCACTTCTCTGTAATAATGCGACAACCACAAGTCTTGATGACTTTCTCCCTCGAGGATTCCAAACTTTGTTTTGCCACTGGTCCTTTAACGTACCAACTCCATTTTGTAATTCATCACTTACTCTGTCAATTGGATTTCATCGATATTTACAACAATTGCTTCTGCCAATTCCTCGGAGTAACTCCCCTTTGTTTGATGCTTTCATCTTCAATTGTGTTGAATACTCAACTTTTTGAAGCGAAGAATATTCAAGAATTTCTTCTTGACCATAACTATAGTCATTGATTGCTTTTATAGCAACAACTTTCTCATCCGGTGTTGTACCTGCATTCATCAACAAATTATTAGTTTAAAAAATACAAGACCTTTCGGCCTCTTTTGATGCTTCAAGCACCAATCTCCCATTATTTACTTTCTGGATTTCAACAGATCCTATTTTGAATTGCTGGCTTCTTTCATCTTTATCTTGCTGGTTCAATACTTCTGTTTCCCTTATGTCCCTAAAGACATAACTTTCTTGCTGCTCCTGATTTTTCATCTCATCTCCAAATACTTTTTGCTCAATTTTTCTGATTTCAATATCATATTTATTTATGTTTCCTTCTGTACCTACAGCCACATTATTATTTGAAAAGTTATAACATTTACTCAACTCTATAAATGTTAAAAACATTTCATCCCTATCATGCACGGTAACTGCAATCTGTTCTATACCAGGTTCTGCAAGTTTCATCTCCCCTTCAGGTTCCTTAAGCCATCGTTCCAAGAGCTCTATTTCCATGTGAAATATTTCCAACATTTCATCACAACCTTCATTCTCAGCTTCATTCTTCTTCTGGAAATCTTCTTGAGTTATCCTGATTTCTGTATCATCACATTGCAAAATTTTGTCAGCAATTTCATTAAACAAATTCATTTGTTTACCTCCTTGGAATACCACTTCGACATTTTCATTATGCTTATGCTCCATAACAGCTTCAACTGGATGTCTTACACCAAAGAAGAATTCATTTATGATTTCTTCCTGCTACAACAAATCAGTACCTTCCTCCTCTGAAAGGCATTCTCCATCATAATTCACCTTAAGAGTTTCATTCATCTCTGTGATAGTTTCACCAGACTGTCCATCATCTTCTGCACATCCTGCAAACATACATAAACCGTGAGATTTAAAAATACAAGGCTTCATAGCCTCATCTGCTTATCTTGTCAACATATCTTCCAATTCTTCTGAACTATTCCAATAGTTCATTAGATCTTTTTCATTGATCTCTTCACCCAGAATTTCACCCTGTTCGGGGCCACAAATTGAAACTTCCATTTTCAACTCAGCCTCTCTGAGTTCTTCACATCTCAATTGCACACTCATCATCTGCTCGAGCTTCCTCAACTCTTCTGTCAACTATATGTTTACTTGTTGTTCCCTCTTTGTGTGTAGCTTCTGCCATTTCACTTTCTTCCTCATGGTCCAACCATGTCTTTGGTCTTTCATATTTCTCTGCAACAATTCCATCAACAAATCAAGGTGAACTATTATCTCGGCTTTCTTCCACTCATACTCTTCATTAGTCAATTGCTTACATATGCCATTTACCTTGGCATTTTCCTTCTTCTTTCTTCTGCTGTGGTCTTCATCAGATCTTCTGAAATGACTATCAATAGTTATCTCCTCCTCCTTTGTGAACTTCATCTGTTCATGTGTGGATTTCATTCAATCCCCTTTTCAGCAAGCCTCCATACTTGCCATTCAGCAATACAAGCTCTCTTCCCGCGCTTGAATTCCTTCAGTTCTCTATCTTGGAATCATCTCTGGCAACTCTCTTGCTCCTCTTTGGTGCAAACAACAACTTCAGTAATGCTTGTGTTACAATGACCAAATTCTTTGGGTTTCGGGCTCCGTCGATCATGCACCCAATTACATTCAAACCTTTGACTTTAAGACCCTTTGACTCCAGAATTTACATCAACTCTTCATCTTGGATGAAAAATACACCTTCTTGTACAATAACTCAATCTTAACTCAAGCTATCCAAATTTTCATTTGACCCTAACATCTGTTTGACTTCAAAGATTGACCCAATAATTACAATAGTGGATATTTGGACTTTATTCAAGTTATACAATCTTCCAACGAACATCCACCCTTAATACATTTTTATGATGTAAAATATTCACTCTCTCTCATACTCCATTCTTCAGAAAATATCACAAGTCACTAATTGCATCATGTCCCTTTATCTCTTTCTTTTACTCACATGATACTTTAGCCTTTAAATTGAATTTCAATCCACTTTTCCCAAGATTTATTTTATGATGAAAATAAAATAAATCATTTAATTTCCAACATTTAAAATATCTCTTTTAAATTAAATTTCATACCTTATGCTCCCTTCAAGATTATTTAACAAACCTTCTCTTCGCAATTTCAACTCTCTGGATTTCACTCTTCTGTGTCATCTTTATCACTGTGAATATTAACATTTCCTTCATACCATAGTCTTTTCAACTCGCTTACCATCGTAATTAGGCAGTTTTCCTGCACTTCTATGTAGCTCATTCTTTGCAATGACGGTCCGCATGCAACACCGTCTCTCCTCATAGCACAAAACAATTCATTCACAAGAATTTCTCAAAACTTTCTTTTAACATGGTGGCATTACCATATTTCTTCGTAGCAACAAATAAAAACCATACTCAACCATACTCGCACATCAATTTCTGAGATGAACTCCAATTCCATTCCTTAAACGTATGGATTGATTTCATTCTTTCATAACTTTTACAAAAGATCAACTTCTCGAGTATGCAAGGAAATTTAATCATCCAAATTTTAAGATATCTTTACTCAACGAATATTGATTCATGCAATGAGCACTTACCTTGAATCTTCTTGTTGTTGAAATGATCCAACCCTTCTCTCTCATATTCATTTAGGAATACATTCAAGCCTCTACAGAATTTGTCTTCGGTGGACTCCCAACTATCCAACTCCAATCTCCACTTTGAATGTTCAAGGTCAATTTTCTAACAATCTCTCCCCAGCAAATAAATCTCTTCCTAGTAACTTTGTAACATAAATATTTCCCAGCAAATAATGTTTGTAAACCTTCAAGGTATGAACAATCTAATAATATCTTTGGAAATCACCATTCGCCAACGCAATTTCCATTCACCCAACTGTTCTTCTACGCAAATGTCATTCACCCAACTTCTCGCAAATTCCATTCACGCAAATTCCATTCTCCCAACTATGCTTCGATGCAAATGCCATTCACCCAACTATGTTTCAATGTTGGAACATTGCATAAGAAAGAAAATGCTACGTTCCCTTTGAGTTTACTGCCAATACAACACAATATTGAACGCTGGCTATCTACCATAATTCCATGGGAAATTTCATTTAACATCTCCTACAATCTCGTGGGAGAATTTGGACCTACGCATACTAAAACGCAGCTTTATGGTGACTGTTACATATTTGATTGCATGGTATATATATATACACCTCTGCATATCATATGCTAGCTGCATACCATGCCCACGGGAACTGTGTTTAATGTCTTACACAGACTCCAAGAAACTTAAAGCTGCACACTACTTACATCATACCTCATGGTCTGGGGATATCATATGGATGATGTGTGGTGTCTATGGAATAACACACTTGGAAGAAAACGATGCATTATGTTAATCACCTCCGTGATCCCATATGGACTATATTTAACTCCTCACATAGGCTCGTAGGGGATTTAAATCAACATATACCAAAACGCCACCTTCAGACCATGCTACTTCCCACGCTTCCACTGCGACTGCGTTAAACTCTTACTGCTGTATTGGATTCAGTTTGTGCTGGCCGCACAACACATTTCCTCCATCACTCTACGTGCAACCAAAAACTGCACCTCCACACTTTGACGAAATACGATAGACTTCCTCCAACGCTTGCAGAATTACCCCATACTCTTGATTTATTGCAGCGATCCCAGAGATCTCCGAGGCTGAAACACTTTGCAGACTCCGATTCGGAGGGCTGCTAATACAACTTCACGTAGGAAGAAAACAAATTCCATTCAACGTATATACTGTCTCTACTGCAGACCATCGAATTATTTCAATCAAAAAATGTCAACGACTGTTAACACATATGCCATGTGTTGTTTATACCATATGGGCCATATGTCACGAATCCGTTTAAATCTTCACACAGAAAGCAAAGAACTAGAGCTGCACACCCAACGTGCAGACTATGCAAATCACCCTACACCGTTCTGCCGAGGCTGTGACAATGCAAATCCGCCATCTTCAACTTTCTATTATGCAGGTAATCTCTACAGCACTCCAATGCGTCCACACCAACGCTTGACTTGGTCGCACTCCACTACAGCATAGTAATCACAGCAGTGCGTTAAGGCTGCCACCATTCATGTGGTTTAAAACAAAGTCGAAACAACTATTTCAACTGCTAACGCAGTATGAAATCCCCCTTCACGCTGGTTGCATAACATATCTCCACTGTGAACTCGTTCCTGCATTCACAACTCATACACAGCATATATATATATTTTGTAGACTCAATGCGCCACAATCTTGTACATATTTCAATCAACTCTCTCCCAGGCTCTGATAGCAAATGATGCAGGGATTTTGCAATAAAAAAGATCCTTGCGAACAATACAAGTGTTGGTTTCCTTAACATGGAAACTTAATCAAATTCATCATTAAAACCCACATTTTATTCAGCTCAAAACATACACAAAGAAGAGAGAGCCAAAAAAAATAAAATAATTGCATAAAATACAACCGGAAATTTATAAATGCAAACCCTTCCTTGGCCGAATATTACAATGATTGGCCTCTCGGCTGTCTCGGCCTTTTCACAACTCTCACACCATTTCTCTCTATCTCTCACTTTTTTTCATCGTCACACAATCCTCCTATTTATACATAATTATGAATTTATTTCGATCCATGATTTCCTCCACACAAATCTCAACCAAAATCTAAAATAGATTTATCCCTTTTTTTGGACTCAACTAAGCCTCGTTTAAGGAATTCTTAATCCCTAGATTATCTACCTAATTCAACGCTACTCATATCCTTAATTTATTAAAAGAATATTTACAATAATCCTCACACTTACATTTTCCTCTCAATTTATTAAAAATGAGCATAATAATTGATAAAATAATTAAAAAGACATCACCCCCTATTTACACAATATTTTAATGAAAAATCAAGCAAGATGCTCCTCATCATCAACCCATATTTAGTATAATTTAAATAAATATAAATGATTGAAATTTTAAATATAATTAATATAACAATAATTATTATAAATACTAATTATATTATAATAAATTATTTTTTTCTAAATATGTCTAGATTCTATTATATTGTACAAAAGATACAGCGATACAATTCAACATTCCCACTCGAATTGTTGAGTTAGAAAATTTCGGCAGGAAAGAGGATGTTCAAAAGAGAAAAAAAGGACCTGCCTCTAGTGGGGAAACCAACCCATAAACTAGGCCATGTAGCAAGAGGGGTGTTGCCCGAGAAGGGGAAACTAGCACCAAATACAAGCACCTAAAAACTAAGTTTACTGTGCATAATGTAAATAGACATAAGAACTATAATTGAGCTGGAAAGAACAAGAGAAAAAGGAACCGTGGTGCTAGGTGTTCTGGTTATTGTCATTCTTAATTGAATATGGAGGTTGCTCTTCCTCATTGAAGCATCCATAATCAGAGAGGTCATCCTCAAGCTTGGATGACTAGGGATCCTGCTTCGGCATTGAGGTTGAGCGTGCTCCCATAGATGCTACGTTTTCGTCCTTTGCTGAGCTATTGTCGCTGTCAGTACCTAAAGACCTCTTTGTGGACTTGATGGGCAAAGCCATCAATTTTTGGGTTGCTGAAGGATGGACGAAAACAACATGGATTTGCGCATCCTTTTCCTTTGCCCCAAAATAGAAGAGCTGGAGGGAGCTTCAGGAAGGTCTAGGGAGATGAGGGCAGAAAGTCGTTGTTGGTCTGGAGCCTCAATCGAATTCGCATCAAGGGTGAGTTCCACCGGGCGATCTTCTCTGATAGGAAGATGAGGATGGGAACTCTGGCCTTGGCCTCCGCCTCAGCGGCTTCGCATGCGATGGCGGTGAGGCATTGAAGCTTCTGAATTTAGTGAAGTGGAACGAGGACAATAAGGATTGCAAACAGAGAGGTTGCAGGAGGCATGGAGCGGGTGAGGTGACAGAGAATGAAGGGTAGAGTCATGAGCGAAGTCACTGGCCAGAATAACAGAGAGACAGAGGGAGAAATATGGAGGAGAAGAAGCTCCATTACCCATGAAATACATAGGTGTTCTGCGATAAGGACAAGCGATAATGAATTCGAAGCAGTCGATGTGAGGGGAAGTAATGGTGTTAGGCTGAGTAACTTCAAACTTAATGGCTCCCACGACAGTGCCATGTGCTGCCTCATGGCGAGAAAAGCTGCCTAGCGATGGGGGTGTCGTGTAGCAGGCAGAGAGGAGTTTATACACCCGCACCCAAGGATATTATAATAATTATTATAAACACTTATTTTAAATGATATTTTAAGATCTCCATTAAAAAAACATGTGAATCTTCAAACAGTGACCCATAATTCAAACATGAGATGGAATGTTGTTACAAAGATTCTCCTTTTCAAATTTGAAGTGACAAAATTTCCCTAACAAAAAAATGAAGATGATGTTCGTCCTTCCACTCAGGTCATAGGAAGAAGTGAAGCGATGGGGGAGAAAATGAGATAAATTCACACCATAACTCGCTCAAGAGGATGTCATTCCCCAACTCTGTTTATCATCCAACCAACATATCATACCCTGATATTGAGCATCACAATTGCTTTGTTTATGGAACAGGTTCATTGCATAGTTACCAAGTTGGAATTCAAATATGGATTTAAATTCGATTCGATACGATAAAAATTCGCATGAAAATTTTTCAGTTAGAAAAAAATTCGACAATATACCTCTAAAACATTCAAATATATATAGTTTCCTTTCAATAACAACAATACTTTACTTAATATAAACAACTTTAAAATTATAATTTATTAAGAAAAATCATACTTGCCTCTCTTCATCAAAATCTCTAATATTTTTATTTTAAACTCTGCTTTTCTTCAAAATTTCTCATTAATACATATTTAAAAATTAGATTTTTTTTAAATTATTTTTTTAATTTATTTCTAATCAAACATATTAGAAACAATTCAATGAATGGACTCACCTTCACAGCTAGGTTCAAATACTTCATATATTCAAGGTTTAAGCTAAAATTCATTCGGAGTTCACTTAGATCGGTTAAGGACCCGATTTGACCTAAGGATGGTAAGGGTGTTTACTTGATTCCATGCTCGTGTGGGACTCCTTACATTGGTGAAACAGGTCGATCTATTAATGAAAGGATTCATGAACATGTCGCTGACCTTAAGCATAATAGATCACGCTCCTCGGCTTTAGCTGAGCATGCTGAGAAGACCAATCATCATATTTGCATTGAGGATGCTAAGGTTATTGCGAGGATTGACCATTTCCACCACTGCAAGTTGAGAGAAGCCTTGGAAATCGAAAAGAGGCCGGTTAACCTCAATAGGGACGATGGGTGGTTGGTTAGCAGATGTTGGATTCCTGCTCTTCATTCCTAGTTTTTTTTTTTTTTAATTAATTAATTTTTTTTTTTCATTTTTTATGCTTGTTTATTTTTAATCTTATGATTTTTATTATATAACATATTATTATAATTTAATTTTTAATACTCTAAATATTATATATATTTACTTATTTTTATTTGTAATTTTATCTTTCTTTGTAATTTTTTTTTTTTTTTTTTTTCAATTTTATTTAGTTTTATCTTTTTAGTTGATATTTTAACTTTTAATCTTTTAGAATAAAATAAATATAATAATTATTATTCTAAAAATTAAAATTAAAATAAAATTTTTATTCTTCAAGAATATATTGGTTAATTTTATTTTATTAAGAATAAAAATAAACAAGATTTCTATTATAAACATTATTTTATATTTTTTTATTTCAATTCCTAGGTTTAGTCAAACTAGCCGTTAGATTTTTATAGTTTTATATTTAAAAAATAATAAAAATAAAATAAAAATAAAAATAAAAATAAAAATAATATTTTTCTACATTTATCTATTTATTTTTATTTTTAAAATTTATGATTATTATTATATAACATATTAAGAATATAATTTTTAAAATAAATTATTAATATTTATTTATTTACTTGTTTTTATTTGTATATTTTATTTAATTTTATTTTAATGTATTTTATTTTTATAGTTATTTTCAATTTTATTTAGTTTTATTATTTAGGTCGATATTTTATATTTTAATCTTAAATATAAAATTAAAAAATAAATAAATAAATAAATAAATAAATAAATAATAAATAAATAAAATAAAATAAAATAAAATAAAATAAAATAAATAAAAAATAATATTTCAATTTTAAACATTAAGCATTTAATATTAAATAAATAAGAAATCATTAATTTATATTTTTGTTTTCATTTCCTAGGTTTAGTCAAACTAGCCGTTATCTTACAAACGGCTAGTTGAAGATTTTCTTATCTATTTAATTGAGTTATCTGATCAGATTCTTCATCTTGTCCTCACGATGAACCACACTGGCTGGTTCGAAACGTGTCAACCAAAATTATTATAATGTGATTTTTACCGAAAGATTCTCTCACAATTTATGGATCACAGAAGTCAAATTCCTAATACTAAAATTATTTGAGAGTGCAAGCTTCTGTGATCCATAACATATTAGATTAAAAAGCTTTCGGGAAATCACATGAGAATTTTGGAACCGACGCGTTTCGAACTACCAACTGTAGTTCATCATCAGGATAATGAAGAATGGCTGATCAGACACACCTATTTATACCATGAGGAGAGAAGCAACGGTCAAATCCAAGGACGGTTAAAGTCAAAATTAACTAGTCAAAAATTAAAAATAAAAATAAAAACAGAAAACATAACAAACCCACCCTTAAAAATACTAGTCAAAACTAAAAATAATATAAAACCAAAACCAAAAACTAAAATGACCCCAAAATATAAATAAATAAATAGATAAAAATAAAATAAAAACATAAATCCAATAAAAGTTAAAGTCCTCATAAAAGAAATTAATCTATAAAACAATAACGTTCAATTAGGATAAAAATAAATAAATAATTAATTAAATTAAATATAAAATAAAATAATAAATATAAAAGAATAATAAATAAAATAATCAATAAGTAAACTAATAAATAAAATACTGACAAATACATAAAATAAACAAATAACTAATTAAATAATTGAATTAAATTATATATAAAATAAAATAAATAAATAAATAAAAATAAGTAAACAAATAAATAAATTACCAAAAATAAAATCCTAATAAATACATAAAATTAGAAATAAAATTTTTGAGTTAAAAATAAAATAAAAATAATAATAATAATAATAAATTAATTAAAAATGTATATATATATATAAATAAATAAATAAATAAATATAAATAAAAATAAAAATAAAAATAAAAATAAAAATAAAAATAAAAATAAAAATAAAAATAAATAAATAAATATATATATATATATATATATAGAATAAAAATAAAATGAAAATAAATAAATAAATAATAATAATAGTAAAAATAAAAATAAAAATAAATAAATAAATAATAATAATAATAATAATAAAAATAAATAAATAAATAATAATAAAATTTTTATCTATATATATCTATAAATAAAATATTTTAAAAATATAAAAATAAGGAAATAACCAAAAATTAATAAAGAAAAACATTAATAAATAAAATTAATAAATAAAATCAAAACTTGAACAAGAATAATAAATTATAAATATCAAATCATATACTAATAATAATAGGATAAAAATATAAAGGGATCTTTACAAGGAGTCAAGAGATGGAATCCAGCACCTGCTAACCTTCCATCCATCATCCCTATTCAACGTACAAGGCCTCTTCTCAATCTCTAACGCCTCCCTAAATTTTCGGTGATGGAAATGATCCACCCTAGCAAGGACTCTAGCGTCTTCAATTATTTAATTAGTTATTTGTTTATTTTATGTATTTGTCAGTATTTTATTTATTAGTTTACTTATTGATTATTTTATTTATTTATTCTTTTATATTTATTATTTTATTTTATATTTAATTTAATTAATTATTTATTTATTTTTATCCTAATTGAACGTAATTGAACGTTATTGTTTTATAGATTAATTTCGTTTATGAGGACTTTGACTTTTATTGGATTTATGTTTTTATTTTATTTTTATCTATTTATTTATTTATATTTTGGGGTCATTTGAGTTTTTGGTTTTGGTTTTATATTATTTTTAGTTTTGACTAGTATTTTTAAGGGTGGGTTTGTTATGTTTTCTATTTTTATTTCTATTCTTATTTTTGACCAGTTAATTTTGATTTTAACCGTTCTTGGATTTGACCGTTGCTTCTCTCCTCATGGTATAAATAGGTGTGTCTGATCAGCCATTCTTCATTATCCTGATGATGAACTACAGTTGGTAGTTCGAAACGCGTCGGTTCCAAAATTCTCATGTGATTTCCCGAAAGATTTTTAATCTAACTAAAATTATTTCTTTTCTAATTTTTCTCACTTTCTAAAACCTATCTGAAAATACTGAAAATAAAAAAAATAGAAAATGTACATTGTTCACAATTAATTACCAATTTCCATTTGGTAATTAGGACGCATTGTTCTCAGCGTTTTATACACAAGATTAACAAATACATGCTATGTTCCCAGCATTTTGTTTTCTATCATCCACGAAATATTTAACTATGAACTGAATTTACCCATGCGTGAAGTGCGTGAAGTGAATGTCCGAACCGAACACTCGAATTTCCGAATTGTCAATTCGATGGAATTTGGAAACTATTGTTTATTGTTTAGTTTTTATCTTTTGAGGATGATCAACTACAAGATATTTATGCTGTAACTTCTCTATGGTTAGAAAAAATGGATTGTCAGCTGTAAAAATTATATATATATATATATATATATATATTTATTGTTCCCAGATACTTGATTGTGTAAGTTTATGGTGATTTAAAAGTACATAAAATTGAATTTTATAACTTTCACAAAAGTAGTCTACATGCATGAATCCCTCGGTGGTTTCCATAACTCTATTTGTTGTCTTTTTGATCGCTGGTGTGATCAATTGCTACGTAACAACATGTTACAACCCCATTTCTAGTTTTCTATATTCAATTGCTTAATAAATGCTTGAGTCCCGCTAATGGTTTGATTTGTGTCCATAAATATAGCGTTAAAATTGTTTTGAATTTTTTTGTAAATGTTTAAAATTATCAGCATAGATTTCTGAGACTACATATAACCTGAACATGGAAATCCATATATATATATATATATGTCGATAGTGTAAAACAAGATTCATGTGTTTTCCCTTCCAATTCAAGTATTCTGTTGGGATTCGTCAATTCATCGAATTTTAAGATGTTTATGAACTTTTACATTTTACTATCTACATTTCGAATTATATACAATTTTGCTAACAAATGTAAATGTTAACACATCTATCTTTGGGTACCGAGCCTAGTTCTTGTACTAGTACACTCGTGCAAAAAGGAAAAATTATTAGAGCACAAATGCGGATCTAGCTAAAGAATAATTGCACAAACTTGCCAAGTTGAAAAAGAAAAACAATTAGAATTAAGAATGAAATTAATTTATCAATATTGGTTTGAGAATCAATACATAAAGAAACTAAGTTAAGCTTAGTTGTACATGCAATAACTATGGATAGTTAAAGCTAACTGAAGCTAAGTGTGCTTTATGTTCTCTTAATGTCCACATGCACATGCAAACACTAGAGTTAACTAACTAAAGTCAAGTGCACACCACATGTAAGAACTTGAGTTCACTTGCTAAAGACAAGTGCACATCGCATGCAATATTTAGAGTTTAACTAAAGCTAATCTAGGTGCATGTACACCAACACCCCCCCTTAAGCATAACTTAGATGAGTGTGATGCAAAATGAATGAATCCCGGCAACACGGCCATTTTAGGTACCCATATACAATGCATAAAAAGGAGGAAAGAGGGAAAACCCAGTGGGAAGAAAAAAATCCCCCTCAAAATATAATTGAAAAGTAGAGAAAAGACAACTGCTAGGGAGTCATGTCCTTCACCCCGAGATGATCTCGCTGAAATCGAAACTTCTGCTCAGTGAAATTCTTGGTGAAGATATCAACGATCTGCTCGGACTTGGAAAATATTGAAGATCAATGATCCCATTTTGGATCTGGAGGAATAAGCTTCATTTTTGGAAGTAGAGGTATCAACTCCCATGTTTGGATCAAGGACTAAATTTCCTTATACATGGTTGCATGCCAATATGGATTCCCTGCAGCTTCGTCATGCATTTGATGATCAAATTCATGTACCCTATATGCATGCATGAAAATGGTTGTCTCTAGGGATGCATGCATGTGCATGTGTGGCTTTAGAGATGCCTTTGTGGATGCATACATGCACATACATGGTGTTATAAATGGCTCCTTAGATGTATGCATGGGCATGCATGGCTCCGCGACTGAGAGTGCATATGGGACATCATTAAATTGAGACCTCCTTAGATCTGCATCATCAACATCTTCAAGAGTAGAGGAATCAAAGTCCTCTTCTATGTTTTTGAAAGTAGTGTCTTCATCACTAGCAAAGGAAGATATTTCCACATGTGCGATGTCTTCGTTGTCGGAAAAGATAAAATTCTCATCTGCAACAGGTTCATTAACAATAGAAGAAGCATATTCTTCTTGTTCAACACTATCTCGAGAACATTTCTCCACATTAATGGAGTCTTCACCACTTTCATGACTGCTGTAATAACTCGACCTCTTTGCCTCCAAATGGTGTTCTTTAGATCATTTTCATCACCATATAATCCTTTCAATGTAGTCCAGATTTCATGTGGTGATTCAATATTTCTAATCTCATAAAGAATATCATGAGACATAGATAAACACAATCTTCCATAAGCCATGTCAGATCTATTAAGTCAATTTGACTTCTCATCCCTCGACGTAGTTGCGAAATGCTCAATTCCTGTTGAAACCTTAGTTAAACTGAGAGGGGGGGTATATCAGTTTACTACATTCATGGTCTTGTAAAACTTTCTTTTACACTTATTTACACCTTCATTTTGTGATCAACTTAATGTATAATGGAACAACAATCTTAATAAGTGAGTAGTAGGTATTAAGCAGATTAAATATAGAATATCAACACATAATAATCATGCACATATACAAAATATATGAGTGGAAACCCATAAGGGAGAAAACCACATCTTATTATTGTTGTGATGCAAAGGCAAGCTCCAACTCCCTCTCACCACAAATATTTGTAGACACCAACCTATAGGAGGCCACTACCTCATTCTGCAAGCTACAACTTGCAAGGAAGCTCCAACTCCCATCTATTTTCTACAGGCTACAACCTACAGGAGGCTCCTACCTCAGCCAGCTACAACTGGACATCTATCAAGCTACAACTTGATATGGAAGCACCAACTTCCTCACACTATAATGAAAACACATGTTGATTTACCTGGATATCAGCTCTGTTCTGTTCCTTCTTCACTGTTGTCCTCCAACCTTCATATCTGCCTTATATCATCTTTGAATCTTCACAGCTTCTCTATCTGCTCCTCCTCCTTCTTACACTCTCTAACCTCCTGCAACTCTCTTACATTCTTCTTCCTCTCTCATCCATTCTGTAGTTCTCTAACCTCTCTTTTTCCACTGATATTACATATCTTATATAGATAACTCTTGACTGATTTCATTCTACAGGGAATATGAAGTGAACAGGCCTGACCCTATGCCTTCCACCCATTCGATTCCTCATTCTTCAGTTCAAGTTATTACATGAGAAATAATCATTACAACACTTCATGGAGTTTTTCCTATGCCTACGGAGACTTGCCTTTGCATCACAAACAATAAAATAATTAATGAATTTACATTTGTAGTTACAACACTATTTCAATTCAACCCTTTCAGCCTCTTGATTTTCCGTTTATTTTGACTTCTCTGTCTGCTGTCCCTTTATCTTCTCTACCTGCTGTTATATTTCTAACTGTTCTGCACAACCATCTTTTTCTGACTTGACCTATGCCTTTACGTTTTACACATCCTCTGCCTCTTGCATATATTACCTGCATCGTTCCATGCTCTTCTCTTTGTGTTGGGTCACTTATACTCCCGAGTACTGCCTTCGCATTTAGACCTTCCCTCTTAACTCACAGCCGCAACTGCATCACACTGTTTTGCACGGGATCGGGTCCTTTTAACTACGTGAGCCTTTCCTTGCCGTGTTCAAACTTTTCTTTTATTACCCGAGTCGACCTCTGCTTCCGCTATTTTCTTCATGAACAATGCAGAATACATTAATCCTGGACATGAAATACATTACTATTTACCTTTGAACAATATCCCGTCCACTTTTTATCGCATTTTGGTATTTCCATCGTTCTTTTCTATATGGATCCTTTACTCTCCGATGCAATTTTCAAAGGGAAAATCACATACTTTCGGACTTGAAAACTTTTAGGCTTCAACTTCAATCTGCATCGTGTCCGCTCTCTTTATTGCACTTCACACTTCGGCATTCCCATGTGTTTCTTGCTATGCATAGCTCTTCCAACCCCCGATGCAATTTCTCAAAGGGAAACCTTATACCTTCGGATTTGAAATCCTTTATACTTTTTCTTTGAAGTTGCATCACATCCGGCCTTGCTCTTACGATCTTCACCCCTCTGATCTTGCGATTTGAGATATGCGGGCCAGGTCCACGTCATCTCCATGTCATTGTGCCATGTCACCTTACCACGTCATCTTGATTTATTTTCGATTTGTGGGGTCAGGTCCACATCATCTGCCACGTCACTTTCCACGTCATCATATCGCACTTCACATTTTCTGTGACCACTGTGTTTGTGTGATTTTTCTCCTGGCCCGATTTCGATATGCAATGGTAACATCGCATCGCAATACCGGGTATCACAATATTGCAATATCGGCTATCACATATAATTTACCATACCGTGCGAACTCATATCATATGCGATATGCGATATGCGATCGCATCACAAATTAAAACAATTACCTTGTGACATGCGATTTTGATCTCTGTCGATGTGATCGTCACCGTTGATCTACCCAGATCTACGGTCCTTGCTGCTGTTGGCACTTCCGATTGGTTTCTACCCTGCTTATCTTGCGATGAATCTTATTCATTCATTTCTTGCCTTTGTTGTTGCAATCTAATCGTGACCGTCCGTTCACCTCACTTGGAATTCTTCTGCCTTAGTCTATTTTCCATTTGTTTACGTTGTCCCACTCTGTTTGCGCTGATCTCTCCTGAGCTTGATCTTCTATTCACTATTCACTCTGACTTGGGATTCTTTCACTTGCTACACACCTTTGCTGCTTCCCTGTTGCCTTTTTTTCCTCTGCTACTTTGTTAGATGCATTCTCTCTACTTTAGTTTATGCTTCTATCGATGCTCTTTTTCCTCTATGGTGATACTCCTTTCTACTCCTTTGCCATCAATGACAATATTTCCAACATTCCATAATTAATTGGTACAAGCCTTTGCTCCTAAGATAAAGAAAAATCATTGGCTTCCATTCATCATGTTTAGTCAATTTAGTGTCATAAATTGTTTGCATTAATTATCAATCCGAGGTTTGTAAACTGATGAAGTGTGGTGCACTATATGTGCTTAAGAAACCTATTCCTTACTTCGTTGTTTTGTGTTTTATGTTGTTTTTAGGGGGGTTTTTGTTCTTTGAGATCTAAGAATGGTTATTCTAAAACTATGGAAATATTTAAGTGAGTCTAATGAATTTTAGAAGGAAGAAAAGGAAGTGTTCCTTAAACTAATATAATTTTCATAAAACAAACCAAAACTGTGGGCTAGTTAAGACCTAGTTTAGAAAACAAAGCATCTATCTAATTTGTTTATTTGTCCTAATCCATGGATCTATTTCTAAAACTAATATTGAGAATTACAATTCCTATCTTAAATGAAAGTGGAAAATGAACAACTAGTGTACTTGGCTACTTCAACCATTCAATAATTAGGTATGACCCTATTGAGATGATGTCAAGCAACTACATGTACTTTTAATCTCCTAATGTCTAGAATAGCAAGCAATAAATGTAATGAAGACTTCTAAGGTATGTTTAGTTACTCCCAATTATTCAATTTGTAAAGAGCGATATTTTTGAAATAATGTTAGGTAACTAATTACACCTCTTGAACTAGAGAACTAAGAAAAATATGCAAATGGATAACTTAGAAATTGCATTTCATTAATCATTCAACCATCCCATCATGATCAGATCAATTCCTTTGATAGTGAATTTTAGGAAGATTATTGTTTAAAATTAAGTGAGGGTATTGAAATAAAAATCATGTAAGTTTTAACTAAATTCAACTAATGTACAATTGATTTTCTGTAACATTCAATTGTAAAGTGTTTAGCCTCTTGAGATGCCTTAGAAGAAATCAATTATGCCTTAGTCTTTGGAAAGAAAATGACAATAAGCAAGGTAAATCCAGCTACTGTATGTGTGAGATATTTAACCATTTAATGTAGGATTAGCATATTGAAAATGTCTCTCTTAAAAATCTATTGCAACAGCAATTGAAAACTCTATTCTAGTAGAAATAAAAGACAAGAACTGTAAAAATAAACAACTGTAGTTTCTTAGTTGTTCAATCCTTAATTCATTATTGAAAATAGAGTTTCTATTTCCATGAAATGTCTTGGAAGAGTAAGTCTACACAATTTTGATTTAAAATTAAACTATTTGAAAACTGGAAATGAAGCATAAGCCTAGTTAGAAATAGAAATTGTTGAAACAGAGTAAAGGAAATTTAACTAAAAACAAAAATAAAAACCTCCTTCAGAAGCAGGGGCCCTCTACAACTAATGTGGTTGAACTCATAGCTTGTTAAAGGTGCAATCAAGAAATCATTGGAAAATTGAACTTCTTATTATGATGAAAATAAAGTCCAGAAAGAGATTATCCATAGAAATCCTGTGTTTACACATAGAAATCTGAACTATACTGAACTGTCTCTCAGTTCTGTGGAACCAATATTTAAAGGGAAATTACATAATTGATTACGAGTTAAACTAGCTATAGGTGTCTAACTCGAATTGCAATTGAAATAGGACTGTTGGACTCATGATTTGCTACGAAGAGCAAATCAGGAGTCCTACTACTACAAGTAACGTATTTTGACTTGTATCTTTGACCATGAGTTTAGGCTCCTTGTTATGTCGATGTGGACCATGTGAGTAGGAAAAAATCCATGTAGGCATGATTCTAGAAACACCCATGTGGCCCAATTCCTCAGCTGACACCTGGAACCTGCTAAAGCGTAAGATTCGATATGGAACACACAGTTAGCTACAAAACAGGCTACATTCTGTAGCTAAATTGCAAAAAATTATCCAAATAGAAAAATCATGAAAATATAATATGACAATAATTTAAATGCATCCTTAAGACAAAACTAAGAATTCTTCATTGATTAGGGTTTGTGATCTTATGGAAAAATGATGGAATGAGGTGGAAAAACTGTCAAAGAGAGGTTAATCCTGAGGATCAACATACCCCCACTGCAAAATCATTGCATGTCCTCATGCAATTTGACAAAAATGTGAGTTCTTCTCCCCTATTGCATTTTCTCAGATACCTCAACTAGGACATCCAACCTTCTTCTTTTGTTCTTCTTTTGTTCTTCTTTGAAGTCAATGTCATTCTAGGCTTTTTCATAAGAAGTTTGAACTTAAGGTTAATGATTTCCCTGTTCAATGACTTGTTCTTCTTCTTCAATTTCCTATTTTTCTTATTCCACAGTCCTAGCTGCAGAGTGGTATTATCATGCTTTTCCTTGTCCAATTTGTTTTGTTCCTTCAAAATCTCATTATCCTTCTTGATGTTCCTGTTCAATATCTCTAATTAATAAATATCCTGCTTAAGATAATCAATTAGAGGTTCTTGAGGATTTACAGGTGGTTCTGGGTTCATTGAGACACTTCTTCTCTCCAATGATTCTACAAAATCATATATCTGTTGTTGAATTGGATCTATGCCAAGAGATCTTCTACTAGGGCCTTCTTCAAAATAATAAATAGGAGAGTCTTGAGGACTGCACACAGGACAAATATCAGGAGATGATGGTACTGGGGTTTTCTCTTCTATATTTATAAGCTCTGTCCCTTTTGATAGTGTCTTCTTCACAATGCCTCGGAGTCTAGAGCTCCTTCTTAGTTTTGGAGGACTTTCATTCCCTTAATTTGTAACCTCACTCTCTTTATTTTTCTTTCCTCTAGCCTTGATTTGTTTCCTAATTTCTATCATTTCCTCAGAAATTAGCTTTTCGTCATTCTTCTATGCTGAATTTTCAGGTCTGTCTTCAACAATTATATCAGTTTTCTTTCTTTTGCTTCTCCTGAAATTATCTCCCTTGGGTGGTGACTCTGGTGGTTCTTGAAAATGATTCCTAACAAGGAAATCCTCCCAAGTGTCTCCTATTCTCTTTAAGTGAAATTTAATCAATATTTTCACCAAACCATGATGATGCATGGTGGTCTCTATGGATTTTATTATATTTTGTATATTTGAGGCCATCCTTCTTAAACTATTGAGCAGAAAGAAAGGAAGGTTGATTTCACCATTTTCTATAAAATTCATTAATAAATAGATATGGTAAACATACATGGTTCTGAATCTTCCTTCACAAGTTATGAATTTCTATAAAATCAAGATCATATTTCTCCATTTGCTTTTAAAAGTTGTACTAGGGATTCCTTTTCTAAAAACTGAGACATCAAGTATCACCTTCTAAGATTCACTATGGAACTCTTTGTTCTTGAACCATATTTCACCATGCCTTGGAAGTTCTGTAGCCTCAGCTAAGAATGACTCTGTCACTGTAAATTTAATGTCCCCAATCTCTACTTCAGTTCCATCAAAAGATCAGGCAAAGGATTTTGTAATTTCCTTATGAAAACCATTGAATTTTTCTATGAACCTAAACCATCCATCTTGTTGTAGCAATTATTTGACCTGTGGGTATCCTTCCATGTATTTTACCCCCACTGGTTCTGATCTAACCATCAATCCCATCCTTCTTTTATGCAGAGTACTTTCAACCTTCAGAATTACCCCTATGTTCTATGGAAATAAATTAGCTGTAGAATTGATTGAGATGAATTGGCTGTGGAATCGATGGAGATGAATGAGCTGCAGATCTGATGGAATGTTATGGAGAATTGTAGGCAATAAATAGACACTATGGTCTTGGAGAGACGTAGACAAGTATGTCACATCATGATCATGACCGATAGTCATCAATCAAGGGTATTAATGATGGAACGTTATGCAACTTTATAGGAAAGATATGACTGATAGATAGTATGAGGATTGCAATCAATTCGAATGATGAGTTGTCAAGGACACATATGAATGTTCATATTATACATGTTTCATGTTTTTAACTTTTCTATTAAAAATAAATTTTACACTTTACCTCAAAACTTAACCTTTTTGTTTGTTGTTTTGCTTTGATGTTGTTCCTTAGGTACTCTTTGTAGCATGGTGGTCTTCAAAAACATATCCTTTAATCCCTTGCAATCATCATGTTAGAACTGCTAAAGTGGCTACAGAATAAAATTAGCTGCAGAATAGAATCAGTTGTAGAATGTGCTCAATTGCAGAATGTATTAATTTTTCTTTTTGAAGTGCGGAACATGAATGGAATGAGTGAAAAATATGGAATGAAGGTGAAATATGAATTATGGAAGGAATGTGAAAATGAAATGAAAATGGAATGAGATGGAATGATAGTGGAGTGTGATGGAATGAAACTGAATTTGCATATTATGAACTGCAAGTATGAATGTAGTTTTTACTAGAAAAAGAAAATGGAAAATATAGTATGTCGGAAATCTTCTGATTTTCACCTTGTATTTTCTGCATAAGTATGCCAATCATTGATTGGTTTTCATACTTATACACTTTATTATTATTTTTTTCAATTTTTTTTTTATATGTTTTTTTTAACATGTAGGAAAAAGAAAAGCTAAGTTTGTGTAGAAGAAGAATTCTTCTTCACTAACTCCATATCAATATCATCTTGAAATTTCTTGACAAACTCTTCTTTTGAAAGTGGTTTATGATATACTTTCAACCGATGACCATTCACAAGAAGAGATAACTTTTCTTCATCTATTGTTTTGATCTTTACTGCTCCATTATCAAAGACTTTTTCAATCTCATATGGCCCAAGCTAATGAGTCTGAAACTTTCCTTGAAAATCCTTGAATTTTGAATCGAACAAGAGTGCCCAATCCCCTTCTTGAAACTTTTTCTATTTGATATACTTATGATGCCATTTAGCCCTTTTCTGCTCGACTATATTGGTTATTTGGATTGCATCTTGTCCGATTTCATCTAGTTCATTGAGTTGCTCTAGTCTATGCTTCTGTGCTTTTGATCAATCAAGTCCCAATTGGACTGCCATCTTGAAGGTTCTGATCTGAAACTCTATAGAGAACATGACTTGCTTCCCATAAACAAGTTCATAGGGAGTATGTCATGTTGTGTTCCTCCATGTAGTTATGTAGGCCCATAAGGCTTCAGGAAGCCTATCTTCCCAGTCTCTTCTGTGTAGATGAATAGTCTTAGTGAGAATTCCTTCAATCACCTTATTGGTAGATTCAACTTGACCATTTTCCTCTAGATGGTAAGGAGTATACTTTTTGTGCTTGATCTTGTAATCTTCCACAAGCCTTTTCACCATATTTGATGTAAATTAAGTGCCCTGATCTGTTACAATTTCTCTTGGAACACCAAAACGAGTGAAGATATCCTAAAAAAGTAAATTAACTACAGATCCTTAATTAGCAAAAGGTAATGCTTTAGCCTCTACCCATTTAGTGACATAATCAGTGCATACCAAAATATACTTCTTTTGTCTAGATGGAGGATTGATAGGTCTAACAAAATCCAAGGCCCATTTTCAAAAGGTTCAATGAGTACCTAAGGTTGCAATGGCATTTCATTTGAAGGAGCAGGTTTCCATACCCTTTGAAAATTGTCACACCTTTTGACATATTATTTGGCATCTTTGAAGATGGATGGCCAATAATATCCTAGATGAAGGATTTTATAGGTTGTCCTCTTGTCAGCAAAATGTCCACTACAAGGTTCATTATGACATGCTTTAAGAATTCCAGGCATTTCATCTTCTCGAACACATCTTCTGATAATGAGATTTGAACCTGTCTTATACAATTCATTAGTAATCCATGAGTATCTTGCACTTAATTGAATGATTTTTCTTTTCTCTCTAGAATGCAAATGTGAAGGTAATTTTCTTGTAACTAAGTAATTGGAAATATCTACAAACTAAGGGGCCTGAGTAGTTACCGCAAAAAGATATTCATCGGGAAATTTATCTTCGACTAGAGTGTCATATTTGATATTTTGAATTCTAGATATGAAATCAGCAACTGTGTTTTGTTTTCTAGGCCTGTCTAGAACAGTAATGTTGAATTCTTGCAGGAGCAATAACCATATTGTAACTTTGCCATTAGTAATAGACTTATTCATTAAATACATAATTATAGACTGATCTGTATGGACAAAGTTTTCATAGCATGTTATGTAATGTCTGAATTTGTTGATAGCATGAACAACAACTAAGAATTCCTTTTCAGTTATAGTGTAATTTAGCTCTGTGGGAGTCAAATTCTTGCTTGTATAATAGATGGCATAGGGGATCAAGTCTTTTTGTCCTAAAAAAACTCATAGAGTTGTGTCTAAAGCATCTGTTGAAATGTGAAAAGGTAGTTTCCAGTTAGGCCCTCTTAAGATGGGTGCTTCAGAAATTTTTTCTTTTAAAGTTTCAAATGCTAACTGGCAGTCAGAGTTCCAACTAAATTCAAAATCTTTGGTGAGTATTTTGAAGAGTGGGGATGCTATTTTGCTGAAATTTTCTATAGATATTCTATAATTCCATGTAAATCCTAGAAAACTTCTAACATCCTTTTGGAAACTTGGAATTGATAACTTGGAGATGACTTTAACTTTAGATTTATCAACTTTAATTCCATCTACTGAAATGTGATGTCCTAAAACAATCCCTTCAGTAAACATCATAAAGCATTTTTCATGACTTAATGAGAGGTTTGCTTCCTTACATATTTTAAGAACCTTTTCCAAGTTTTCTAAAGCTTCTTCAAATGTATTACCATAAACTGTAAAGTCATCCATATACACTTCTACACAATCATGTATTAGATCAGAAAAAATTCCTAGTATTACCCTTTGGAATGTTGCAGGAGCATTGCACAATCCAAAAGGAAGTACTCGGTAGGAATAAGTTCCCCATGGACAGGTGAATGTGGTTTTATCTTGATCTTCGGGTGCAACCTGAATTCGATTGTAACCACTGAAACCATCCAGGAATGAGAAATACTTCTTACTTGCTAATGTATCTAACACTTGATCTATAAAGGGTAAAGGAAAATGATCCTTTAGGGTGGCTTTATTCAATTATCGATAATCAATGCATACCCTCCATTTACCATTCTTTTTGGGTACAATCACCAAAGGAGAAACCCACTGACTGTCTAAAATTGGATAGATGAAGTTTACATTGAACAACTTTTGCAACTCTTCTTTCACAATTTCCCTAAGATTTGGATTCATCCTTCTTTGAGGTTGTCTGATAGGTTTGAAATTTTCCTCAATGTAAATGTGATGTATACAAGTCTTAGGACAAATTCCTTGCATGTCAGTGTATTCCCATGCATATGCAGATAATGTTGTTGTAATGTTTTGATTAGCTTTTCCTGTTGTAATTTCTCCAAGTTATTGTTTATGTTCAAGGTTTTCCCTGGAAATATTTCAACTATAGAGCTACCAAACTCTTCCATAGAGTAAAGAGACATCTGCCTGGATGACAAATATTCAATATTGGATTTTTCTTGAAATTGATCATGTTCATATTCTGGAGATGAATTATAATTTTCTATTGCATTTAATATTTGGCTATCTTCACTAATATTTGAAATAGTAAAGAGAGGTTGTATATCTTCTTCATCATCAATCCATTCTTTGTCATCTATCTCTGTGATTGTTCTTGCTGGAGGATACTGAGTGAATTTATTAGTTGAATTACCATTAGAAATATACATGTCACCAGATTGACAGATAATGAAAGCATCAACTGTAGCCGACCAAATTCTTCCTAGTATGAGTGGGTGTCCTCCTAGATTGTTATTAGGGGTTAAAATCATAAAATCAATAGGGTAATCCCAAGAATATAAAGAAACTGAAATATCTTCTAACACACCTTCTGGTTTGATTACAGATCGATCTGCTAATTGCAGTAATGTAGGTGTATAAAGAATATTAGGAAGGTTGAGTTGTTCCATGGTCTGTTTGCTCATGATGTTTATTGTTGCTCCTAAATCAATTAATGTATTTGTAATTTAAACTCCATTGATATGTGTTTTTACAACTGGACTTCCGGGATCTAAATATTTTTGAATGGAAAATTTTCCCATCATTATGTCTGCTATTTTTCCTACAAGCTAGATTCTTTTTATTTCTTTTGTTTTTCTTCCCGGTTTCTTCATACTCAACTCCTTTATTATTTAGCTAAAATTGGAATTTCCTTGATGGCTTGTAACAAAGGGATTTTGATGCAAATATTTTTCAATTCATCTAGGAAATCATAATTAGGCAACATAATATGCTTTTCTACTCCTCTATAAATTTGTAATATTTCAGGAAAATGGGGTGTATAAGTAGATATTGATGGTTACTATATGATAGGATTAAATTTATTGGTTGTTTTTTCTTTTCATTTTCATAATTTTGGTTTTTAACAGCTACTACTTCTTCAAAAAATTTATTGGGATGTAGAGAATATTCCTCAGCATTGTCTTGTTCTTGAATGACTACAAAAGGCTTCCTCTTTTCTAATATCCTACCAGATATTAGTTGGACATCATTAAGATCTAGAGGAGTAATCACATAGGTTGGAAATTTCTGACCTTCTATCATATAGGTATTCTGAGGATTTTTATTGTTGGGGTTTGGAAATGTTTGGGCAGGTAATTGATTTGGTATTTGAGGCAATGGTAGTGCGAGTTGTGGATTTTGGTTTTGGTTTTGGATTTGGGGTTGTTGACTTTTTGAGGAATTTTTTGGGGAGGATAATTTGGATATGATGGAGGATATTGATAGTACTAAGAGAGTCTTCCATATGGATTTTGAATTCCTTGAGCCCAAGGTTAAGATTATGATTGAGATTGAGGCCAAGGTTTCTGCCAAGAATTCCAATTTGGTGGGGGTTGAGTATACATTGGGTTGTTAAACCCTTGAGTTTGTGGCCCCTGCAATGGTCTTGTAGAGACAAAACAAAGAGATTCTGTAGGATTTGATGTTGTTTCTTCTTGAAAAATAGCCTTAAGACCAAGAATTGAAGGACAATTCTTAGTCTCGTGACTTTCTGAACAAATCATACTGGTTTCTATGACTTTTTCTTCAAGAGGAAATTCTCTCAAAGCATGTTTGTTTCTACATTTTGGACATAAAATATCTAAAGCATCAGTCTCGACTTTCTACTCTTTTTGTAACTTAAGGGTGTCTATCTGTTCATTAAGACTCCCTAAAATGTCTATTTTGAATTCATCAAGCATGTTTCCAATTTCTTCCCTAATCACTGTTCCAGTTGCAGATTTATTTACCCTAGCAAGAGCAGGATCTCTTGGTCCTTTCCAAATTTTTGATTTTCCTCTTGAGAGATTAATACATAGTTCTCCAATATCAGGTAATGGAAGTTGAGATATATCCACCTTACCCATCATGTTAAGGATGTCTATCCATTCATCGCTAATTGTTTTCAACAAAAGAGCTTTTAGAGTGTCTTGATCTAGATTTTCCATTTTTTCTCTTTTTATATTATAGTTTGATCTTTCAAGTAAATCCTCCAATTTTCATCCTCTTTTTGCATCATCTTAAACACTTAGTCCTTGTGAATAATAGGTATGCAATAATCCAAATACTTTTCTAGAAATTCTCTCTTCATATCATTCCATGTCCTAGTAGACCTAATGATTAAACTCATAAACCATTTTAGTGTTGCTCCTTTCAATGTTGAAGGAAAAAAATTGAGTTTCTGAGCATCTTTCAAATAATAATAAGTTCTGCAATGCCTGATTTGAGTTTTACATGCCACCTCCTCATTTCTTCTATAAATACCTTTGTTGAAGATGAGGCAAAGGTTGGTCTTCGAATATCTGTTACATGTAAATAGTTTTCTAAAGCTGCTGTAAGCTCTGTTTGTAATTGAAGATACCTAAGTTGAGATGAGAAGTTTGAATTTGTAGAGATCCATTGGACTTGAAGATTGTAACTGGTTTGAAGCATCAAATACAAGCTGATTTATGGGATCCTGGTCTATGTCAACGGTGATGTTTTTCTTATTGTAACTTGTCATTTTATTTTTGTTTTCATTTTGTCCATTTTTTCTGATAAAGAATAGCAATTACAGAGTTAGGACTTATTGTCAAAAGTACCCTTCTCTTACTGATAAGCTTTATCTACGTGTTTTCTTCCAATTTTCTTATTTAAGAATGATTGAATACTGTCCAAGCAGTCAAGATGTTGGCATTCCCTTCTCTTACTATCTAGATTTTAAAAATTGTTCTTGAATGTTATTTTCAGTGTCTACTAAGTAAAGTTGAACTAGGGAAGTCTATGGTTAGCCCTGTCGTCTAGTCTCTTCTCCAAAGGTTGTCTGAAAGTTTCCCTAAGAGTATGTTGAAAGCAGGCTAGGTTCAAAGTCCTTACTTGATCTTAGACTATTCTTTGTTTATCTTAAGTGTTGTCTTGATAAGTTTACTAATTAAATAATGAACTAGGGAAGTCTATGGTTAGCCCTGTCCTCTAGTTTTCTTCTCCAGCAGTAGCTTTGAAACGTTTCCCTTTATGTTTTAAATGTTTTCTATTGAAAGTGCATCGAAAGCAGGCTAGTTTCAAAGTACTTACCTGATCTTAGATAAATTTTATGTCTTTCTTAAGTGTATGCCAAAAGCAGGATAGTTTCAAAGTACTTACCTGATCTTAGGCTGCTCTTTGTTCTTCATTTGTTTGTTTCCCCTTCTTATTGTTTCATTCCATTCCATAAAATCAACTTTAAAGAGATCCTTAGACATAGATGACTTGCCCCATGGACCACTCTTGAACCTTGTTGTTTCAATTAAATCCTACTATGACTCCATAGCCCAATGGATTGAAGTTGTTTCTTGCCTATATTTTTAGCTGAATCAATCTTTCACTTTCATACACCTTCACCCTTCATTTAGAATTCCTTCACCTTCATTTATCTTAGCCCAACCAAAACAAACAAAACCTTGTTCTTCATAACTAGCCTAATATCACATTCCAAACCTTAAAGATACATCAATATTTGCACTTTATAGAGAGATCCCTCTCTGGATTCAAAAGGGCTAGATCCTAGAATCCCAAAGTGGTTCACATGTTGCCCTTGCAGTTTTAGTCTTGCCAATCTGCTAGAAATTACAGGGAGATAACATTCTGGCGACTCCACTGGGGAATTCTGAGTAAAATTCTGAAAATAAAACACTCAGTGTTCATTGCAGTATAAGCATCCCTTTTCAAGCACTACCAAAGCAATGTTAATCATGATAGAACTTATCTGAATCAGTGACAAACTAAGTAATCCTTAGGATTCTCATAAGAGCTATAAAACCTTGAAGGAACCAGCTAGCTAAGCCACAGGAGTAGACTTCCTTTGTCTCACCACCATAGCTAAGTATTGAAACATATTTAGGACACTCTTAGAACCCATAAGATAGAAAAAATCAGAAAACCCAAAAACATTTCAGATTGGTATTCAAATAAACATGGTGGTGGACCATAAAACATTTTACCTCCAAAAGAGCTAAAAATTTCCAGGTGGTGACTCAACAATCCTAAACAGACCTTAAGACTCCATTGGGAAACCCATTACTCTCATAAACTCATACAAACTCAGTCAGAAGACTTTAAGCATTAAAGTTTTCTTGTTTTAAAGATCAGTTAGCCTCCTAAATATTGTCATATTTGGATAAACTTTTCTTGTTTAGTTGGGTCTGAGAACGTAGCATAGTGGCTTCTAAAAGAATTCATACTAGGAGCCATCCTGATCCAAACCCCCCTGAGATAGTTGACAACCCTGAAAGAATACTTAGGAAGTCTCCTAAGGCCAAATCTTCAACTATTGTCAGATCACTCCATAGAGCTAATTCTGTCCCAGATAATCTTACAGCTCTACAATGATCACAAGTTGACTTAAGAAATCTATTTAGAACTAGGTCACTTGATGATATAATTCAGATAGACTCTGAATCTCCACTTTCATCCCAAGACAGAAGTGAGCATCCTAGTAGCAGAGAAACTACACCACCTGATTTACATTTCCTTCATAATTTTGGTTTCTCTCATCCTAGATCTGCTCAACAACCTCTTGCTGGTGTTAGCCCCCCTATAAATTTTTGACAAGCAAATAGGGGGCTAAATTGTTTTCGAGCCTTCAAGGAATGCATTTCCTCTGAAAATACAGTCTCCTTGAAGCCTCTTTGTGCCTTTTATCCTTTGATGAATTCCCCTCTGCTGATTCCCCTTTTAAAGCCTCTCTGCTGATGAAGAAATGCCCAAAGGCCTTCCTTTTCCCTCTTATTTCCCCTCATTTAGCCTCCTTTTATCCCCCCTTGTTTCCCCTTCTATTTCCCTTCTTACCCTTCATTTCCCCCTAAAATCCCCTTTAAATTCCTCCCCCTAACCTTTGTTTTCCCTTTTTCCCCTTTTATTCCTCTATCGTTACCCTTCCCCGGCCCTCAAATTACATTAAAATGGGCTAAAAAACCCTCTTCCGACCTTATTATAGGGCTTAGCCCCTTACCACAAAGCCCCTTAACCACTTCCCCACATATGACCCCGCGCCAGGACCAAGTGCTTAAGTCCCCGGCGCTTATTGCAATCGGAGCATCGGCGGGAGGCAAAATCCTTTGTAACAGCGTAAAAGTCCCGATGCGATTCGTTTTAACACATTAAGTCTTGCGATAGGTTCTGCACCGTCGATCTGTCACAAGATCTAACGGCTGGGCGCTAATCGCAGCCCCCCGCTCAATCGCAATCGCAACATTCACATCGTGCCCTCCGATTAATCGCAACCCTGTCCTCCGATTCCCCGATTGCGATCCTCCGAGCTCATCCTGGCCGTTGATCTGCCCCGCGATCCGACGGCCAGCGCTTAATCGCACTGCCCCCCCCGATCCACTTCTCCACCGTTGATCTCCCCGCCGATCCGACGGTTGGCGCTTAATCGCAACAGCCTCCGATCAATCGCAAGCCTTTTCCTCCGACTCCCGATTGCGATGCTCCGATTCAATCTTCGTCGTCCATTTCCTCCTAGATATACGGTCAGCGCTCAATCGCACCCGTCTCTCCGATCGCAATCGCAAGTCTTTCCGAGTTCCCCCCGATTAAATGTCCACCGTCCATTCAACCCGCGATCCGACAGTCATCGCACTCCCATTTCCTCCAATCGCAGTCTTTTCCTCTGTATCCCGATTTGATCGCAGCCGTCCATTCTCCCGCCGATCGGACGGCCAGCGCTCAATCGCATCTCCCCTCCGATCGCAATCGCAAGTCCTGTCTCCTGTCCTCCGATTGTAAGCCTCTGATTACATCTCCACCGTCCATTGGGTTAAGATCTAACGGTTTTGGTCTAATCGCCCCCCGCCACGGTTGGCCCCACTTCCACGGCTCCGCTCCATTGTTTTCCATGTTTCCTTTGTAATTCGCCTAAGAGATAACCTTGGGGCTTTTACGCTAACAACAGTTCTTCCACCGCTCTTCATCATTTTCGCCGCTCTCCACTCTTCCGCCACCATTCCTCCGCCTCTGCAGCATTTTTCCGTCGCCACTGCCCGGTTTGTAACAAGTCTATTCATTGTGCAGATAGTACAGAGAGGCCATTTCAGCTGATCAGCGAAGCAGCAGAAACAGGATTTGAAGGGGATTTGAGCCTGTAATTGAAGATCAATGGTTATAATCCCGCATTCAAAGGATTAAGGCACAGTTCGAATACCAAGAACACACTGTAAAAGTCTTATCTATGTTAAACATCAGCAAAGTACGTTCTCTCCAGACGTACACCATTCCTACAGCGTTCTCCATGCCTCTCGAGCCCAGGGAAATTAAATGCACAGACAGGAGCTTCATTAAAGACTGTCTGAGCAACAGTAATGGAGGTGTGGAGAAGTCGCGGACTTCCATCCATCTGTCATTTCGTTGAATGCAGTAGCTCAGACTTCGTAAGGATTTAGAAAGAATGTATGCGGGTCATTCCCCGACGTAGGCCTCCAAACGGTCTGCGAGAGTACTCGAGGAGCGTACGTATAGCCATTAAGTAGTGTGGGGCGTGGACACTCAAGCCGATACGTCTTAATGAGTCTCATTCATTTGCTCATCACCAGTCTCTTCCTCTTCTCTATAAAGATCCCGAACGGGATTGTAAGGTTGTTATTGATATAGTTCTTTTATGATTTTGTTAGGGATTTATTTATTTATTAGAAACGATCGTGGGAGAAGGTAGCAGTGGTTGTATGTAATAAATTTGGGAGGAGAAATTAAAGAACATGTGACCATTGAGCCATATTGTACATATCTGGTGTTGCATCGATTAATCAAAGCACTTTCACAGGATCCTGGTCTATTACTATTAGTGATGTTTTTCTTAACTCTGTTATTTACATTTTCATATTGTTTCATGTTCTTCTGGGCCTACATCAGAATAATGGTATAGGATTCACCCTTGTTAGGTGCCCTATGCTGTCTACTCTCCTTGCCATCAATGTTTTCTGCTAAAATGTGTTATCCAAGAGTAAATTCATGGGTTTAACCAGTGCAGCGGATGTTATTGCCTGCTGGCTGATGTATGAACTTGGGGGTTTGCCACTTGGATGCTTCTTCGTCAAATCTTATCTCTGTTTTTCCCTTGGAGTTGCTAAAGCAGACCTGGAGTTAAATGACCTCTGGCCTGATCTATAAGCAGCCCTGTTGTCTCTTGGAGAGCTGCCTTTGAGTATGTCCAAGCAGGTCTGGAGTTAAATGACCTCTGACCTGATCTATAGATAGAACTTGGGCTGTTCTCCTTCTTTCACTTTCCTTCCTTAATGTTCCACCCCACTCTCTAATCTAAAAATCCTTTAGTGTAGATGACTTGCCCTTTGGAAGCCTTGGCTAGTGGGTGCAAGTAATTTCCTCTCATGACTCCATAGCCCAATGGATGGCACTGTCTCGGCCTATCCTCTTTGCTGAAGCCTCCTGCTGTTTTGTTTCCTTTCTCTCATTACTTTCCCAGTCTATGATCTCCTGACCAACCCAGCAACCCTTCAACCAAATCATTTAAAACCCCCTCTGTGCTTCATAACTAGCCTAATATCTCATTCTGAGCTTTAAAGATATATCATTCTTTGCTCTATTTGGAGAGATCCCTCTCCGGGTCCAGGAGGGCTAGATCCTAGGGCCCCAAAGTGGTTCTGATGTTGTCTCATCTTTTGGTATTGCCAAATCTACCAAAACATGGGAACCCCAACATAATGGTGACCATACTGGGGAGAATCTGAGAGTCAAGGACCGCTTTGCCTCTAGATTGGCTTCTAATTGCTGATGGTGGACAACATCTTGCTTCAAATATTCATATTCATCCACCTGGCGACTCCACACTCCCTATGATCCAAAGACCTGATGACTCCACTGGTGAAGAACACTGAACTGGTTGAGAAGAGATAGTAGCCTTCTTTGCAGAAGCGTGAATCCAAGCATGGACAGGGATGCAAAGTATAATGCTTTGTATAATAAAGTATGCAGAATAACAAAAGTGCTTGGCAAAATGCTGGAGATGCACATGGCCAATATGAATACAGATGATGATTATTTAGGGCAGGCCATATCGTCTTCAGAACAAGAACAAACTCAAGATCTAGAAGATGAGCAGGACCTATATGAGGCTCAAGAATCTGTAGAAGATGAAGAGGAAAGTGATCAGGAATTGCCCGATTGTTTACCCATGTCTTGTGTCACGCTGACCAGAGAATATCAGGACCTATTAGCAAAGGCTGATAGGGAAAGCTGCCTTGAGGAAGCAGACGACTACATGGAAGAGGCAGAGCCTGAGGTGGAAGAAGAGGCTCAAAGAAACATCCAGCCTCCAAATCAGCCTACACAAGAGGAAGAGGACTGTTGTTCTTCTGTCCCTGATGAAAGGGAAATCCCTCTTTTGACAGAAGAAGAGATTGACCGGATATTAAACTGGCAGTCCACCCCAGAAATCTTCTATAGAACGCACGCTCATGCTCAGTCATTGTTTGAGTTTGTTGGTTCTGAATCAGAAGACTCCTCTGTGGATCAGAATGAAGAAAGACCCACTGCGCGCCCAGAACAGTGGACTTGGTCAGGTCCGCCTATTTATGACACTGATGGGGAAAGTTATGAAAGCATCAGTGGTGAGTGTCATGAGATCGGACGCCAGCAGTCTTTGCTTTCAGAAGATGAGGGGGAAAACAAAGAAGAGATTCTCGAGCAGGATGTGAATAATGAGCTTTCTCTCGAAAAATAGGAAGCAACAGAAAAAGACCCTGCTCAAGAATACATGGATCTTTTCACGGAGCCCTGCACCTCAGAGCAGAACATATCGGAGCTCCGAGAGGACTCAGCCCCAATATACAATGAGTCCTCCAGTTCAGAAGATGAAGGAGACACTCTACTCCAAGAGAGTCTCATTCTTTATCCAGTGGAAGAAGAAGAGATCCTGGTCGAAGCCAGCCTGCCAAACATTCATAGCCAGGTATCTTTTCATGATCCTTATGCACGTTTCCTGCATACATTTGAAGAAGGATCAAAGGTCTTGCTCAACAGCATGTTGCAAGCAGAAACAAAACTTTTCAAGGTTGCTGTTGTTGAACAAAAAGAGTGGGAGCTGCTCTGCCTATCCAACCTGCTCAAGGAGTTGAGCAAGAAGGACCAGTCATGGGATCACTTGAAGGACTGGTTACATTGGAAGACCATGTTTGTAAGCTAGACTTGTAAATATTTCAGTTAGGGTAGGGTAGGTAGGAGAAGCTCAATAAAGCTCAACCTATGAGCAAGTAGGTTAGTTGTTTCATTTTCTGTCTTAGAATGTAGAGAAGAAACCTGCTAGATAGTCTAATCCTAGCAGGTAGTAGTGTAGGTAGAGAAACATATGAGACCAACAGTCTAATCTGGTCTCATGGAGTAATAAGGGTAGAAGTAGATTAGGTTTATTTTTTCCTGTTTAAAAAATTAATGATGTAAAAGGGTCTGCAAGTCCAAATGCACCCAAGAAGAAAAAATGTTAGGACTATAGTGTGGGTAGGTAATGTAGGGCAGAATTATGCTATTTGATATATTTGTCTTCACGGAGTTTTGTGTGGCTGATCATAAAAAGAAAGAAATGGATGGTTCAAGCAGCGGGCATCTGCCTACACCAGAATCTTTTGGTTTCTTGGCTCCTTCTTATGTGTGGAGCCACTTTGTTAGCCCCTAAATTTTGACAAACAAATGGGGGGCTAAATTGTTTTTGAGCCTTCCAAGGAATGCATTTCCTCACAGCATCTGATCTCATGAGCCTCTTTGTGCCTTTATCCTTTGATGAATTCCCCTCTTTGCTGATTCCCCCTTTTAAGCCTCTGTTGATGAAGAAATGCCCAAAGGCCTTCCTTTTCCCTCTTATTTCCCTCATTTAGCCTCTTTTTATCCCCCTTGTTTCCCTTCTGTTTATACCCTTCATTTCCCCCTAAAATCCCCTTTAAATTCCCCTAACCTTTGTTTTCCCTTTTTCCCCTTTTATTCCTCTATCGTTACCCTTCCCCGGCCCTCAAATTACATTAAAATGGGCTAAAAAACCCTCTTTCAACCTTATTATAGGGCTTAGCCCCTTACCGCAAAGCCCCTTAATCAGTTCCCCACATATGACCCCGTGCCAGGACCAAGTGCTTAAGTCCCCGGCGCTTATCGCAATCGGAGCATCGGCGGGAGGCAAAATCCTTTGTAACAGCGTAAAAGTCCCGATGCGATTCGTTTTAACACGTTAAGTCTTGCGATGGGTTCTGCACCGTCGATCTGTCACAAGATCTAACGGTTGGGTGCTAATTGTAGCCCCCCGCTCAATCGCAATCGCAACCTTCACATCGTGCCCTCCGATTAATCGCAACCCTGTCCTCCGATTCCCTGATTACGATCCTCCGAGCTCATCCTGGCCGTTGATCTGCCCCGCGATCCGATGGCCAACGCTTAATCACACTGCCCCCCCCGATCCACTTCTCCACCGTTGATCTCCCCGCCGATCCGACGGTTGGCGCTTAATCGCAACAGCCTCCGATAAATCGCAAGCCTTTTCCTTTGACTCCCGATTGCGATGCTCCGATTCAATCACAGTCGTCCGTTCCTCCCACAGATCAACAGCTATCGCGCAATCACAAGTCCGCCCGATTGCTGATCGCATGTTCTTCCATCTCCCCTGCGATTAAATCTCCGCCGTCCGTTTCCTCCCAGATCTACGGTCAGCGCTCAATCGCACCCGTCTCTCCGATCACAATCGCAAGTCTTTCCGCGTTCCCCCCGATTAAATCTCCGCCTTCCATTCAACCCACGATCCGACGGTCATCACACTCCCATTTCCTCCGATCGCAGTCTTTTCCTCTATCTCCCGATTTGATCGCAGCCGTCCATTCTCCCGCCGATCGGACGGCCAGCGCTCAATCGCATCGCCCCTCCGATCGCAATTGCAAGTCCTGTCTCCTGTCCTCTGATTGTAAGCCTCCGATTACATCTCCACCGTCCATTGGGTTAAGATCTAACGGTTGTGGTCTAATCGCCCCCCGCCACGGTTGGCCCCACTTCCACGGCTCCGCTCCATTGTTTTCCGTGTTTCCTTTGTAATTCGCCCAAGAGATAACCTTGGGGCTTTTACGCTAACAACAGTTCTTCCACTTCTCTTCATCATTTCCGCCGCTCTCCACTCTTCCGCCACCATTCCTCCGCCTCTGTAGCATTTTTCTGTCGCCACTGCCCGGTTTGTAATAGGTCTATTCATTGTGAAAATAGTACAGAGAGGCCATTTCAGCCGCCCAGCGAAGCAGCAGAAACAGGATTTGAAGGGGATTTGAGCCTGTAATTGAAGATCAATGGTTATAATCCCTCATTCAAAGGATTAAGGCACAGTTCGAAGACCAAGAACACACTGTAAAAGTCTTATTTGTGTTAAATATCAGCAGAGTACGTTCTCTCTAGAGGTACACCATTCCTACAGTGTTCTCCATACCTCTCGAGCCCAGGGAAATTAAATGCACAGACAGGTGCTTCATTAAAGACTGTCTGAGCAATAGTAATGGAGGTATGGAGAAGTCGCGGACTTCCATCCATGTCATTTATTTCAGAATGGCAGCACAAAGCTCCAGACTTCGTAAGGATTTAAAGAATGTATCAAAGGTCAATTCCCGGCCTGACAGAGCCTCCAAACAGTCTGCAGAGTACTCAGAGCGCTGCGTATAGCCATTAAGTAGTGTGGGCGTGGACACTTCCGCCATTCTGTCTTAATGAGTCTCATTCATTTGCTCATCTACTTCTGTCTCTTCCTCTTGCTTCTCCCTATAAAAAAGATCCCAAAATAGATATAGGTTGTTGTTCGATTCTTTGGCGGTTCTTGTTAGTTATTATTGTTAGAAACTGTCCTATTGAAGAAGTAACGAGATGTATTATCATAGGCAGGAGGAGAAAGTGGAGCATATTATTAAGGCAACCACATATTGTACATGACTGGTTTTGCATCAACTAATCAAAGCACATTTCACAGGATCCTGGTCTATTACTGTTGGTGATGTTTTTCTTAACTCTGTTATTTACATTTCCACATTGTTTCATGTTCTTCTGGTAGGCATCAGAATAATGGTATAGGATTCACCCTTGTTAGGTGCCCTATGCTGTCTACCTCTTATCAATGTTTTAAATTTCAGCCTGTATTCTCAGGTAAATTCATGGGTTTAGCAGTGCGGATGTTATTCTGTTGTGATGTATGAACTTGAGGGGTTTTGCCGGATGGCTAGCCCGTCAAATCTTATCTCTGTTTTTCCCTTGGAGTTGCTAAAGCAGACCTGGAGTTAAATGACCTCTAGTATGATCTATAAGCAGCCCCATTGTCTCTTTGAGAGCTGCCTTTGAGTATGTCCAAGCGGGTCTGGAGTTAAATGACCTCTGACCTGATCTATAGAAAGAAATGTGGTTGTTCTCCTTCTTTCACTTTCCTTCCTTAATGTTCCACCCCACTCTCTAATCTAAAGATCCTTTAGTATTAGATGACATGCCCTTTGAAAGCCTTGGCTAGTGGATGCAAGTAATTCCCTCTCATGACTCCATAGCCCAATGGATGGCACGGTCTTGGCTTATCCTCTTTGCTGAAGCCTCCTGCTGTTTTGTTTCCTTTCTCTCATTACTTTCCCAGTCTATGATCTCCTGACCAACCCAGCAACCCTTCAACCAAATCATTTAAAACCCCCCTCTGTGCTTCATACCTAGCCTAACATCTCATTTTGAGCTTCAAAGACAAATCATTCTTTGTTTATTGGAGAGATCCCTCTCCGGGTCCAGGAGGGCTAGATCCTAGGGCCCCAAAGTGGTTCTAATGTTGTCTCATCTTTTGGTATTGCCAAATCTGCCAAAACATGGGAACCCCAATAGCTGGTCCATCCACATCTGTTATCCATAAATCCACTGTTCAAACTACACCATTCCATCACACTCCTCCACTTGTAAACCCCCCACTTTTTCCACAACCTCCTATCATGGCAACATGGTCTACACCCTTAGTCCTTCCTTTACCCTTAGTCAATCTTCCACAGGACTATCAGTCCAAGATACCTTTGTATGATGCCAATGGTGCTACTACTTCTTCACAACATGTGGATAATATGAATGACTACTTTGATAGAAATGAGATTGATGATGACTCTGTCAAGCTTAGATTATTTTCTCAAAGTTTAGGGGGAGAGGCAAGAAAATGGTTCAAAGGCTTAACCCCTCATAGTATTAATGATCTCCAAGCATTCCATCAGTTATTCTTAAACAAGTGGGAAGTCAAGAAAAACCCTCTCCAAATACTTTCAGACTACAAGAATCTCCAAAGAAACATTGGGGAGAGTGTTCAAGCCTATTGTACTAGGTTTAACAGTGTGTATAATGCACTTCCCCCAGATCTAAACCCTCCACAAGGCTTAGCTTTAAACAAGTTTCCTGAAGGATTTGATCCAGAAATGGCTTATCAACTTAGAGAAAGAGATCCTCTGACTCTAGAAGACATGCAAAAAGGAGTCTTAGCGGTGGAAGTTAATTTAATGGAGAAAAGAGAAAGAATGAAGAATGAGAAGAGAGTGTCCTTTAGAGAGGAATCTACACCTTCCACATCTAGCTCAAAGATGGAAAGAATGATGGATGAGATGATGAAAAAGATGAGCATACTTGAGAGAGCACAAGCTAGTCAAAACCAAGCAGCTCCTCAAAACTGAAATCAAAATCAAAATCAGAATTTTAGGAGAAACCAACCTCAAAATAGACCAAGGGAGGATGATCAACAGATTACACCTCCTTTTCACCAAAACTATGTGAGTGAGGTTGAAGAAACAACTGAACAAACAGAGGAAGATGAAATAAACATGTTGGGAGTAGACAATGATGATTTTGAAGTTCATTACAATAGGAAACAAGGTCTGTACACGCCCTATGATGATAAAAGAGCTAAGGATGAATATTATTATCAAGAAATGGAAAATTTCATCATAGAGACTTCAAGAGAGTATGACCTTAGGAGTAAGAGCAATCAGGAAATTCCCAAATCGCAAACCTCTGACAAATTTGTAAAAGACAAACCTGTAAACAAACCCAAAACTGCAAAACAGAAAGAGAAAACAGTGGCTATAAATTCTGATAAGAACAAAGAAAAAGGCACTCCAATTAATGAAAAACAGAGTGCAGACCTTAGCAGCACTAGTACTTGAGCTAGTGTTCATGTTAAAACAATTTTGACCAATGTAAATAGAGGAAATCAACAAACTGATTTTGCTGATAAAGTGGTGGTTAATAAGGATGAAACAAACATGTTAAAAAATCAGATGCGTTTTAGTTTGGAACAAAAAATTGTCAAAATCAAAATCTCTATTCCTCTGACTGAATTAGCCACCCAAGATGTATATAGATCACAAATTTTGAAGGCTTTTAATATAGGAGAAAATAATGACACTGTCAATCTTAGTGATGACCAACCAGAGCTTTTATTTGGTCCGAAGATTGAAGGTAGATACCAAGAAGGGCTAGTTCCTCCATTCTATGTTAGTTTGAATATTCATGACAAGATTTTGCACAATGTCATGCATGACTTAGGGGCCTCTCATAATTTAATGCCAAAAGTTGTAATGGAGAGTCTAGGCCTTGAGATCACTCGACCTTACAAACATCTTTACTCCTTTGACTCAAGCAGAGTGAAATTTTTAGGATTAATCAAAGACCTCTGTGTAAACTTAGCACAAATTCCAGCCAAGTGTTTAGCGATGGATATTATAGTGGTTGATGTACCCCCCAAGTATGGTATGCTGTTATCAAGATCTTGGGGAGCTAAGTTACAAGGAACAATGCAGATGGATATGACTTATGCAACCATCCCTGTTTTCAATTAGACTAGAAGACTTTACAGGGAAACTCACATGCAGTACATGGTTACAAGCCAAGACAGACCCGAAAACTCTCCTCTTTACTCTGTTCACACAGGCCTTGAATCGTTTATTCTTTTCAATCATGAAATTTTAGATGAGCAAGAGACCTTAACTGAATTAGTGGCCACAGCTCAAAGTAACATACTTGCACACATAGACGAAGAAGAAGATAAGACAGAAGCTTCAAAACAGTTTGCTAAAACAGAAAATCATAGCAAACCAATCACAGGTCTTGAGCTGCAAATTAGTCATCCATTGCTTTTCAACCTTGAGAGTCAGAAGAAGAATCCTCAACACAATGAAGAACATGAGAAATTAGATCAAATTCAACATAGTACTGATATACAAGAACAATCCAAAAGCACGCTAGAAGAAGAGGATAGTGTTAGAGTCAGTCTTTGCAGCCTTCCTCTAGTGATCAAACATGCTCTTACAAAGTGATTTTAAGGTGTCAAGGTCAAATTTTTTCATTTCAATGAGTCTTCAAACAAAATTTGGTCACTAGGCATTAGGTCTAGGGTTTGTTTTCACTCTTTTCAAATTTGTCCAAATGTCAGTCCATGTCACCATTCAGCTGAGTGTACCATCGTTCAGAGGGTTTTCATCATCATGTCAGGTTCCAAAGAGTCATTTTACACCTCGTTCATGCTTCAGTTGTGCCTAGGTAAGGTCCATTTCCCTCTCCTAGGGTTTTGGAGGTAATTTCTCTTGGATGGTCAAATCATCGAAAAAACTTGTATCCTGATGTTCAAACACCTTCCCCTATTCTTAATTCAACTTATTAAACACTTCCCATCACTGAGATCCCCCAAATTCCTCATTTTTGCACAAACCCTAGTTTCTTGCCACAACTTGGCAATTTTCTAGGCTAGGCCTGTGTTTTGCCCTTTTGGACCCCTTCCCCTCACTCAATCTCTGAGATTCCACTTTCCCCTGCTTCCTAACATACCTCCCTACTTCCCAAAATTTCCCCAAGAATTTAGAAGCCCCCTATCCCCTTCATTTCGTTTCATTTCGACAAAATCCCTTGTTCCACACATCGGGATCGGTTTCACTCAAAAGATGTTTCAAAGAAATAAAAGATGCATTTTGGAAAACTGAGAGAGGTTTTTGTCCACAACATCTCAAGGAAGCAAAACCTCCTTCACTTTTTACACAGGTATAATGGGTTTGGAGAAATGTCAAAAATACCGTTGCCTCAGGAGAATTGAATGCACCTCTGAAGTGACCTTTGGAAAATCAAGATTTCTCTTAGCATGGTTGGCTAAATGACTTTCTTGATGAGCCAAAGGATAACTAGACATAAAGATCTTTCCCATGAGCTATCATAAGCTCAATTTGGAGTTGAGTAAGACCTTCAAAAGTTGACTGCAACAACGCTCTACCTTGAGGCAACCTCATTCTGCTCATTTTGACTAGTGTTGAGAGATTTGATTTTTGACAGGGTAAATGAAATCCAAATTGCAGAATTCCACTTGTGTTAGAAAGTAGACTCCAAGAGCTTTCTAATGAGCTATCACATGCTCAATTTGGACACCAGGAAGGCCTCCAAACGCTTCCTGCAAAATGCACTATGTGGCTAGAGGCATGCGACCCACTTGAAACGGGTGAGACCCACTTGAGGGGTGCGACCCACTTGAGCGTTTCAGCCAGTGTAAAATTGAACGAGTGTGACCCACTTGAGGGGTGCGACCCACTTAAACCAGCATGCGACCCACTTAAATCAGCACTCATAAAATGGTGTTTTGCGCCCAGTTTCGATTCGAATCAACTCCAGCTGCTTCCAAACAGGTTTTAAATCATTGCTCAGTAGATTTTAAATATGGTTGTGGTGTCTTGAAGTGGGGAAATTAATTTATTTGAATGGAGAAGTGAAACCCTATATTCATGGCAGATTTATTCCTTAGGGTTTTAAATACATATGGATGGTTTTGTGAAGATTTTCCCACCTTGTATGGTTGATATATATACCTCTGCATATATTGTCAAGGTCTCACTGCCCTCACACTCATTCTACCACTGCTGTCACTACCATGTGATCATATCATCGTCCCTTCCCCATATTCATTATCCTCATATCCCTTTATACTTTTGGTTCCCATGTGAAATCCCAAACCCTATTACTTACTACTACATTCTTCCATTGACACAAGCCTAATCTCCATAACATTCAAAGGCTGTTTCTTCGTCCTTGATTCTACTTGACTCACTGATATGTCGCCATTTCATTTCACTCCTGTCCTTAGAAACTACCCCCCATCACCATATCCCATTCCTATCTCACTTATAGGGGTTCTCAATCCCTCATTCCCCTTTGGCACGCATTTGGCGATTGGAGACAAAGACACCAAGGTCCCATTTCTCATTTTCAACAAGCTGAACATACACATTGCAACACCATGACTGACAACAACACCTCATACAACCGAGACAGTGTTTTCACCACAGGAGCTGCATGCACCAGGAGAGCACTAAAACGGCGGAAAAGGCCTGATCCACTCCAGATTTTAGCCGAGGCTTCATTGGCTGGGCATGATACATGATGGAGGGTCTTCGCTCCGAATTTGAGCAAATTCGGAGAAATTTTTGTCATTTTGAAATTTTTGGTCTCAAAAACAGGTTTTTCAGTTAAGCGAGTCTCGCACTCATTTGCTCACTTTTTTTTGGGACACTTGCTGAAGGAAATCTTTGCATTTTTGGATTTTTCATGATAAGTTATGCATCCTCAGGCATTTCCGAAGCATTTCATCAGATTCTGGATGGTCAAAAAGCTCAAAAACACCATGAAAACCACCTTGCTGCCACCTTTTGCACCAGCAGGAAGTACTTCTGGGAGAATGAGGTTTTGGAGGGTCAACTGAGATCCAAATTGGGAAATTCCACTTGGGTTGGATAGCCAACATCCGGGGCTTTCCAACGAGCTATCATGAGCTCAATTTGAATTCCGGGAAGTACTTCAAAATTGGGCTGAAAGGCATGCGACCCACTTGGCTCAGGCATGCGACCCACTTAAATTTTTGGCTGAATTTTCAACTTCCAGCTCAGATTTTCGGCCAGTTTGGACCAGTTTTGCTTGTGGATGAAATTTTTGGGTTTTCATGATGTAAATTTATGTTTGGCATGTAACTTTGGCTTATTTTTACCTATTCTAGAAGATTCACTCTCAAAAAAGTGAAAATCATGTAAATGAATCAGTTTCCACTCTTTTAGAGGCAAGTTGTTAGTTGCCTAGATTTTAGTTCCTTGATTAGAAATTGGTTGAAACTGATCCCTGAAGAAGGAATTCGACCCCTAGAGGCATGGGAAGGGGTTAGGATGCTCTATATGATGTAATTTCTCAATCATTTTCAGAGGTTGGAGAGGTTGGACTCTTGGGAGACTTTTGATATCATTGTACATATTTTCATATTTTGGCTAAGGAAAGATCAGAGGTTTTGCGGCACTTGTTGGGATCCTTGTGGTGTTCTGTTCTTGATGGTGTTTTCTCTTTGTTTACTGTAAGTTTCTTCATGTTTAATGTATTCCATTCCTTTCATATGCTTCTGAACTAAATTGGATGAGTAGATGAGGTTGAATCCATCGTTTACCGTGCTCTGCCTTTGAATTCATTTAGTTCTATATGTTTTCGACTGTTTGAAGAGGATCCAAGTTCTTCTTTTCCCTCTTTAGCTCCTCGTCGGTCTGATCTGTCCGTATATCCAATTAAAAGCATCAAGACAATCACCTACCTCGCCCCAACTCGAAATCTGCAAAGGTCTGACCTTATCCCCGGACCCAAAATTTGTTTTCCCATTTCTCCAGCGAAAATCCAAAAAATCAAAACGAAACATACATATCTCTTTACTAGCCTAAAATCAGCTCCTATCGTAAGTCATCTCGCACCCGATTGCTCATTTTATCGAGATTGACGGAGAGAGCCCTCTCCTGCCCTCGTAGGGCTAGCTACGAGGCTAAGCGTGGTTTAATGTAGCCTTGAGTTTTACCTCATTTCAGCCTGAGGTAGATTTGAGCGCTAACAGATAGTAATCAAACTAATGAATCGGAAACTAGTCCTATTTGGAGCATGCATTTTGATGGATCATGTACTAAGACTGATGCAGGTGTAGGAGTGTGGCTTCACAATACAGTGAAAAATCATGCTGAAGGACATTCCTGTAAATTAAATTTTCAATGCACCAACAACATAGCGAAGTATGAACACTCCTTTTAGGCCTTCACTTATTGAAGAAATTAGAGGCCAAAAGAATAAAGGTTCATGGTGATTCCGAACTGATAATTAGGCAAGTAAATGGGGAATATTGTGCCAAACATCCTAGACTTAGAGCCTATAGGAATGATACTCTTGATTTATTGAAAACATTTGATGAGTTTCAGCTTTTCTTTGTCCCAAGAAATCAGAATATTGCTGCTAATGGTTTGGAATTTGCTGCTAGAACATGCCTGACACCTTATGAAACCAAACTTTGCACTACCCAAATCAAATTTCGACCAACTATTCCTGAAAATAAGAAATATTGGCAAGTGTTTGATGGAGACAAACAAATAGAAGACTTCTTACAGTCCAGAAATGAATTTGAACTACCAAGTTTAGATTCAGATTATGAAACAGACTGTTCTAATGAAGAAAATCCACTTGATGAAGAAGAAACCTCTCCCAAGATTGCTAAGATAAATCTGTTGCCTAATAAACTTAAACATACCACAAATATTAGTGCAGATTTAGAAAAAGAAGATTTAGAAACCCTGCAATCTAACACACATGATTTTCCGAAAGGACTGGTCCCTTTGGAAGAGTTATTTGATTTCAATGATGTAGCAAAGAAGCCAAAATTGGAGCCCATGGAATCTGAAGTAGAAGAGTGCAATATAGGCAGTGAGCTAAACCTGAAAATGATCAAATTGTCTAAGACTTTACTAGCTCACATCAAACTGAAATACATAGAGCTGTTTAAAGAATTTTCCGATGTTTTTGCTTGGAGTTATTAAGACCTCAAATCCTATGACACAGAAATAATCCAGCACAAGATACCCCTGAAAGAAAATAAAAAACCTTTCAAACAAAAACTACGCAGAATAAACCCTGTCCAGTTGCTTTTGGTTGAAAAGGAAATCAAGAAAATGTATGAAGCTGGGATTATTGTTCCTATTAGATATTTAGAGTGGGTGTCTAATCTAGTGTCAGTGAGGAAGAAAACATGAGAGATTAGGCTTTGTATTGACTTTAGAGATTTAAACAAATCCTCATTAAAGGACAACTACCCTTTACCCAAGATGGATCATATTTTGCAAAGGGTAGTTGGTTCTAAAAGAATTTCTTTGCTATATGGCTTCTTAGGATAGAATCAGATTTTGGTACATCCTGATGATCAATTAAAGACAACTTTTACTACACCTTGGGGTACTTTCATGTATGTGAAAATTCCCTTTGGTTTAATGAACGTTGGTGCTACATTTCAGAGAGCCATGGACCTTGCATTCTTAGAAGAATTATGCTTCTTCATCATTATTTATCTTGATGATATCAGTGTTTTTTCAAAAACAGATGAAGAACACCTAGAACACTTGAAAATAGTCTTTGAGAAATGCAAAAAAATTGGTTTGTCTTTAAATCCTAAGAAAACAATGTTTGGTCTCCAAGAAGTCAAGCTTCTTGGGCACATCATACCAGAAGAGGGAATAAAGATAGACCCAACAAGGATTGATGGTATTTTGCAAATTTATCATCCAAGAAATATCAAGGAACTCCAATCTTTCATTGGAAAGATTAATTTCTTGAGAAGGTTCATTCCCAACTTGGCTGAACTCCTTATAAATATAACAAACATGCTGAAGGAGCAAGGAGTCAAATGGACCTTGGAAGAAAATAAATCTTTTGAGCTGGTGAAGCAAGCATTAACCAAAGCACCAGTTCTAATAAGTCCCGACTTTTCTAGGGATTTTTTCATTTTTTTCCTTTGCATCAGAACATATAGTGGCTGCTATCCTATTGCAGAAAAATTCAAAGGGACAAGAGCAGCCAATTGCATTCTTTAGCAAGGCACTGAGAGATGCTCCTCTGAAGTACAACAGTATGGAAAAGCAAGCTTTTGCTTTGGTCAAAGCTTTAAAAGACTTCAGAGTTTACATTCTTCATTCCCACATTGTAGCATTTGTGCCCAATTCAGTGGTGAAAGACATTCTAACACAGGACCCAGATGGAAAGAGAGGTAGGTGGATTGCGGTGATACTTGAATATGATTTAGAGATCAAGCCCACTAAACTCATTAAAGGCCAAGGATTAGCCATATTAATGGCTGAATCAAATTTGAAGCTCTTGATATAAATATGATAAATGCCTTAGATGAACAAGAGGAGTTTTCAACTCCTATTATTGAAAATCATTTCTTGAATTCATCTTGGTATGCTGATATTGTATATGTTTTGCTCAATCTGAATACACCTGCTGGTTTGAAAAAAACAAAGGCAAGGTTCTTAAAGTTAAAGGCTGTGAACTACTGCATTTTAGATAAATGTCTTTATTGGAAAAATGTTAGCGGTTTATTGCTTAAATGTTTGCCTGAGCATGATGCAGATAAGGTTAAGCATGAGTTCCATGAAGGAGAATGCGGAGGCCACCTCTATTGGAAGACCACTGCCAACAAAATCCTTAGAGCTGGTTTTTATTGGCCCTCCCTCTTTCAGGATGTCCATAAGATGATCATTTCCTGTCATAAATGCCAACTTTTTGAAGGCAAAAGAAAATTGCTGACCTTACCTTTGCATCCAATCACTGTTGAAGCTCCTTTTCAACAGTGGGGACTTGACTTCATAGGAGAAATCCATCCACCATCATCTTCCCAACACAAATGGATTCTCACTGCAACAGACTACTTCACCAAATGGATAGAAGCCATCCCTTTTAGGAAAGCCAATGACTCTGTTATTATAAAGTTTCTTGAAACTCATATTCTATCTAGATTTGGCTGCCCAAGGAAGATTATTACTGACAATGCTGCTGCATTTGGATCCAAGAAGATGATAGAGTTCTGTCACAAGTATCAAATTACATTGGGGCATTCCACTGCTTATTACCCACAAGGTAATGGGCTGGCAGAATCCTAAAACAAAAGATTGGTGAACAGAATCAAGAAGTTGCTGGAAGACAATAAGAATTCATGGCACACAAAGCTGATACATGCACTTTGGGCTGATAGATTGACACTTAAAAAATCAATTGGGATGTCACCCTACCAGCTTGTATATGGAGTGGATGCAATGTTTCCAACCAACCTTGGTGTGCCAGTCATGAAGCTGATTCAAGAAGTGCAGTCTGAAGACAATGACATGATCAGAAGAATATATCATACCATACACCTTTAGCAAACCAGAGAGGAGGTCTACAATAGAGCATTACAAAAGCAAGAAATTATCAAGAAGCTTTTTGATAGAAGGACAAAGGCCAGCAATTTCAACATCGGGGACAAAGTGTTAAAGTGGGATTGAAGGAGAGAAGATAAGGGTAAGCATGGTAAATTTTATAACTTATGTCTTGGCCCTTATCTCATTCATTCTACTGCTGGAAACAATGCCTACTTTTTACAAGAGTTGAGTGGAGCTGAACTGTTTGGGGGTCCTGTCAATGGTAGGATGCTCAAACATTACTTTTCTTGACCGTATCAGTTTGGAAGCCTTTTTATTTTTTCTCATTGTGAATATCACACTCTTCATTACATTCAAAGTTAGAAAATGAAAAAATACAAAAACAATAGAACAGAAAAAAGAGGGCAGATTGTAAAAACAAGAAAGGTACAACCCCATACCAAAAAGAGAAACAAAATCTGAAAGTGTGCAAGCACAAATGCCACTCCTAAGAAACACACTCCTAGTTAGTCATACAGCCTAATCATGACTAATTAGTTTTCAATTTACTGCTGATAGGTTAGTGAAAATAGATCTGCCAAACAACTTGAACTTGGCTTATCAGTTAGGAAGATTAGGATAGAAGAAAATGGTTCAAACAAGCTGAAAATCTGAACCTGTGAATTCCAAAAAGAAAGAATGGCTCTAACTTGATCAAATCCTGAGCCAAGAATAAAATAACTAGTTCTAATATGCCCAAAAATTGAACTAGTGAACAAAGAGAAAAACAGCTCAAACAAGCCTAAAAACAGAGTTGGAAGAGAAGTGAAGGATGTTATTTAGTTTTCAGATCTTAAGCCTTCACCATTTTTGCCTTATTTTTCTACAAATTTTTGTCTATGTGCAGCTTGTCTTTATGCCATAGATCAGAAACAAGTTAGCCTGTCCAATCCTGACTTGTTTGCTTTTAAATTTTCTGTTTTAGAATTTAGTGAATAAAAATCTATGAGACAGTGTAATCCTGACAGAGTGTAGCTAGGTGGAAAAGCTTATGAACTCAACAGCTTAATCTGAGTTCATGGAGAAATAAGGGTAGAAATAGAATAGTTTTATTCTTTCCCAAAAGAATAAAATGTTTGTAAAAATAGTTTTCCAATCCAAATGCACTCTGAAAAGAAGAAAAAATGTTAGATCATTAGGATTGGGTAGGTAGAAAGCTTGTTTTGATTGAATTCCATTGGTTTTAATGGCTGCTAACACTGTTAGAGCAAAAGAAGATCAGTAAAGAAACAAGTGCAGCCCAATGGATGAAGCATTGATCAGCTTCTAGAGAAGACAAGTCTGAAGTTCTTGATACCTTCAAGAAGGCACCATACCCATGTGGAGCCACCGTTAGCAACCTATAGAAATTTGTTATATCAAATGGTGGTTAGGTCTTTATAGCCTTCAATAAACAATTTTATTTCCCAATTGTGAGTTCTTGAAGTCTTGATGATATCTTTTTTTCCTTCAGAAAATATTCACTGCTGTTTCCTTCATTTATCCTGAGAAAAGTTTGTTGTTTACCAAAGAAAAGACTGCTGAAAAGTTCCATTTCCCCTTCATTTTACCCCTCCTTTCACTCATAATTAACCCCCATTTTCATCCCCTTTTTCCTCATGAAAATTCCTCAATTTCCCTCATTTTCCTTCTTTCCCTTAACAAACTCCCTTTGGTAAGGTTTAAAACTCCTTTTTAACCTTATCGGAACTCTCAAAACCCCTAAAAAATCCTTCAAAAACAATAAAAAACAGTCCTTTTGAACTAAGGCCTTAAGCCCCTTTGGCCTTAGCCCCAACCCCTTTCTTCCGCATAAGACCAGCACTAGGACCAGGCGCTGAGGCCTAATCATGCAATCGCAGTTGGGTTCTCTATTTTTCTTATTTCCTTTACTTGCAAAAGGTTTCTGATGTGATTAGCCCCTTTTCTTCTAACTCCCGATCCTTTCGTCTTTTCATATAACCTCGAGCCCCGCCATCGGGCGCTGAACACCATAAAAAACCCCTTCCCGAAACAAACCTTGCTTTGTATTTTATTAAAAACCCCATTTTCCCATGTTATAACAAAACCCGATAGTTTGTTGTTTAAATGAATGTCAACCGTTGATTTTCTCTACTACCCCAGATCCAACAGCCCATATTGTTTCTTGTTTCAAAGCCACCATTCCACCTTTTGCCTTCTTGATTAAATATCCACCATTGATCTAGTTTTTAGATCGACGACTCTCATTCCATCGGCCAATCGCTATCGCAAATTCTCCTCAGCGCAAAATCGCAAGTCCCTTTTTGCTGTTCCGATGCCGATTCGTCGATTGAATCTTAGCCATCGAATCCACAAGAACCGACGGCTAAGATTTCGTCACAACTCCTCCCAACATTCTTCATATCTGACCCTTCGATTAACTCTTGACCATCGATCTATTCCCAGATCTAACGGCTCATATTTCATCGCATCGCAAAACTTCTATGGTGTTTCCCTTTTCACTACGTCGATTGCAAACTTGCGATTTAATCTGGACCGTCGAATCCACAAGAACCGAAGGCCCAAATTTAATCGCCCTCCGCCATAAGCCCTTTCCATTGCACCCGCTGATTGAATCTCCACCGTTGATCTCTCCTAGATCTAACGGCTCGTGCTAAATCACATTGACGCTTTTCATTGTTGTCTTCACCTTTTATCCTCCGATTTGCGACCCTGCGATCCCATCTGGACAGTCCATTTCACAGATCCAATGGTCCAGATTAATCCCCACTTCCCTTTGTTGTTTCATAAACCCCATTGTGTTAAAATTTTCTTCAAATATCCACCGTTGATATTTTAGATCAATGGTCCATTTTCAACCCGATAGGCCCAACTCCTTTGGGACCTATCTCTCCATTAGCAAATCTTGACCGTTCATTCTTATGATCCGACGGCTCAGATCTAATCTGCCTTCGACCCTCCTATCACTTTCTGCCCACGCAACTTACCTTATCGTGCTCTCATCTCCACCTTTGGATCTACCCGCTTGTCATCCGATGGCCAAGAATCCTTTTCACGTTTTTTTTGCACCCGAGAGTTAACATCTAAAAATTACGCGAAATGGGTGGTTTTAGAAATCCACGTGTCAAGTGCGGACCTATATCGCATTACAAAAGTTAAAGCCATTTTACCACCCCAACACAACGTGAAAACCGCTGCTGGTTTTCCACTTACCACCTTTCTCCATCACATTGCATCCTCTGATCAAATCTCCGCTCTCTGTTATATTAATTCAACGATCCAGATTCCACCTAACCATTGAACCATCGCCCTCCACCATTTCTCCCAGGGACTTCATCGATTAACCTCTGCCGTCGATCTCTGTTGGCAGTTCTAATCTAACGGCCCAAAATCTTCCCGCATCCAAAATGTCATTAAACCTATTATGCCTCTGCCAACGTTTTATTTTGCCCTTTTTCACTATATTTTCAGACATTTCACTATGTCATTTCCCTTCCGCCTTATAAGATCTTGGATTGATCTCAACCATCGATCAACATGCATCGACGGTTCAGACTTAATCTTTCATTGACCCTTCCGACCGCCTCTCCTTTGAACTTAGCATTGAATCCTCGTCGTTGGATGCTTTCATCCAACGGTTGCGATCTAACCTCAACCTCTGAAGTAGTCTATACCCATCTACGCAGGATTTTCTTAACTTTTCTTGTTTTTTTACAGGTTTTCAAGGTTTCTCAACTGTTTTAAAAGAAAATCAAAGGCCGGGGATAATGATTCCCCATGCCTTTATTCATCAAGAATATCATTCTACAGGGTTCAACACAATGTTTCATCTGTGCTTCATGAGCACTGATGCCATTTTAAAACCCTCTGCGCGCTCGCAAAAACAATGAAAACACAGTAAAATCCACAGAGAGAGTATCAGTTTCACAACATGAAATCAAAGTGGAAACCCATGTTTGAAGATTTTAGCACAGTTTTGAAGGATTAAGGCACCCATTCAGCAAATGAAAAGCCTAATCCAGAGTTAAAGACGTCATAAAGAGCGGAAGACACAAATTAAGCCTAATCAGACCTAAAACATAGATCTCAAGTAAATTAAAGGTGTTTTAGAGAAAAACAAAGCAATTCATCAATTCGAGAAGCCTCCACTGCCACATCAGAGGCTAATTGAATCCTCTAAGCTACCAAATGCCACCTGCAACCTCAAAGCATTCAAATGAGGCCATAGTTATTGCCAGAACAGAAGATATTTGCCTCAATGCGACTGAACAGTTATTTCAAGCCAAAGGAACTTATTACCACTGTCAGCGAAAGTTATTACAAAGATAAGGAAAAGACTTAAAGTCAACAAATCCTCCCAAGTAGGTCAATAACTTAATGAAAATCAATCAATACATAGGAAATATCATAAATATTCTCCATTTTAGCCCCTCAAAGGCTGAGAAGCATTAATTGTATTAATTGAACTGAAAGATCTTATTTTACATGCCACCTCCTCATTTCTTCTATAAATACCTCTGTTGAAGATGAGGCAAAGGTTGGTCTCTGAATATCTGTTGCATGTAAATAGTTTTCTGAAGCTGTTGTAAGCTATGTTTGTAATTAAAGATACCTAAGTTGAGATGAGAAGTTTGAAGTTGTAGAGATCCATTGGACTTGAAGATTGTAACTGGTTTGAAGCATCAAATACAAGCTGATTTATGGGATCCTGGTCTATGTCAACGGTGATGTTTTTCTTATTGTAACTTGTCATTTTATTTATGTTTTCATTTTGTCCATATTCTCTGATAAAGAATAGCAATTAGAGAGTTAGGACTTACTGTCAAAAGTACCCTTCTCTTACTGATAAGCTTTATCTACATGTTTTCTTCCAATTGTGTTATTTAAGAATGATTGAATAATGTCCAAGAAGTCAAGATGTTGGCGTTCCCTTCTCTTACTATCTAGATTTTAAACATTGTTCTTGAATGTTATTTTCAGTGTCTGCTAAGTAAATTTGAACTAGGGAAGTCTATGGCTAGCCCTGTCCTCTAGTCTCTTCTCCAAAGGTTGTCTGAAAGTTTCCCTAGGAGTATGTTGAAAGCAGGCTAGGTTCAAAGTCCTTACCTGATCTTAGACTATTCTTTGTTTATCTTAAGTGTTGTCTTGATAAGTTTACTATTTAAAGAATGAACTAGGGAAGTCTATGGTTAGCCCTGTCCTCTAGTTTTCTTCTCCAACAATAGCTTCGAAAAGTTTTCCTTTGTGTTTTAAATGTTTTCTATTGAAAGTGCATCGAAAGCAGGCTAGTTTCAAAGTACTTACCTGATCTTAGATAACTTTTATGTCTTTCTTAAGTGTATGCCAAAAGCAGGATAGTTTCAAAGTACTTACTTGATCTTAGGCTACTCTTTGTTCTTCATTTGTTTGTTTTCCCTTTTTATTGTTTCATTCCATTCCATAAAATCAACTTTAAAGAGATCCTTAGAAATAGATGACTTGCCCCATGGACCACTCTTTAACCTTGTTGTTTCAATTAAATCCTACTATGACTCCATAGCCCAATGGATTGAAGTTGTTTCTTGCCTATCTTTTTAGCTGAATCAATCTTTCACTTTCATACACCTTCACCCTTCATTTAGACTTCCTTCACCTTCATTTATCTTAGCCCAACCAAAACAAACAAAACCTTGTTCTTCATAACTAGCCTAATATCACATTCCAAGCCTTAAAGATACATCCATCTTTGCACTTTATAGAGAGATCCCTCTCTGGATTCAGGAGGGCTAGATCCTAGAATCCCAAAGTGGTTCACATGTTGCCCCTGCAGTTTTAGTCTTGCCAATTTGCTAGAAATTACAGGGAGATAACAATCCCGAGCAACAAAAATAAGTAGGTTACTACAATTTTATCAAACAAATTAGAAACTACTATTTTATCAAATAAATTGACAAACCACGCATATTTAAATTCTATATTGATAAAATACCAAGAATTTGTCCCTTTGAAACCAAAAACTCTAAAAGCTTTAGGAAGTCCATATGAACATGAATATACCATATGGAATGGTTATTCCATGATCTCTTTAAAAAAATTAAGAAAGAAAAAGTTTATAAAACCAATAGATCTCTAAGCAACAATAAATGAATTATGAAAACTATAAAATAACCACTGCATCATCTTAGTCATTTTGAAGTTCCAGTGGCAACAAGAATGTCAGCAAATATAACTCGCAAAAATTCAGAATTAAGAAGCAGCATGCAGAACTACCTAAAAACATTTAGGTTAAATCACCAAACATAAAGAGAATGCAAAGAGATCCTACTTCTTGATCAAATATGCTTCAACCTGAATTAACTTCACATCACAGTATTCCCCCGATACATGCAACATGCTACATTGTTACTAGGAAAAAAAAAAAGTAATCTCTTGCCATGTTAATGTTGAATGTGCTTTAATTAATATAGAAAAGAGGAAAAACGGTTGGGAATTGAGTATCTAAATTTGTTTACTAAAATAAAAACATCCAACCCCTAAAATTGGGAAAGTTTGTACAAAATAACATTCACTGAATACTAAATTGAATAATATTGATATTAATGTGAATGGAGGTTTTAGCCAGTATATTTATTCATAGATTTAATTTCCAGTAGATCAACCTGTAAGATTTCAATAAAACATACATTTGTTTTAAACTAACACTATAATAATATTATCACTCCATTTACTCATACATATATAATGACACGAATAAGAATTTTATAATTCCCTTCATGATTTGATAAAAGAAAGGCATCACATTGTAAAATTACCACCTTGTTTTGACATAAAATGGGCAATCTGTTTCACCCTACAAAATCATAGGATCCACAATAATTAGAGAAAAAAAAAACCAAAGCATTCTTAGAAGTAAAAAACAATGACAACAAGCCCAAACAATCTCAATAAAAAACCATAAGTATAGACACAGAAGGCAATGAAAGCAACCATATTCCAATGAATTACATCAAGAAGAACACATAAGGGAAATCCAACCTAGGTTTTGATCATTGGAGAGATCTAGACAACACTAATAACCATATAACAAAGTAACTCAAGGTGACTTTGAAATAACAAAAAATTAATTCACAATTACTGATGATAGACACCTTTATCCATACATTATGCAATACATAAAGCTAAACAAATACTCATATGTCTAATTGGTAATCCCTTGGAATTGTGCATGATAGCAAGATTTATAGGTGTCACCACTCCCATTTACAACTCCAGAAACCCCTTGTTCTTATGTTCCTATAGTTACAACAACATCTCCATCCCCTTTGTTCTCTGATATTTTTGAAGTTTGTGCTATGATATTTTTAAAGATTTCCCTTTGTGCTTTGGAAGATCAACTTGCACATGGCACCATACTTGCAAATACCTCTCTCTTGACAAAAATTGAGATCCAAAAAAATAAATTCAGTAAACCAATAGTTCCAATAGCGAAAATATAATCCGAATAGAAACAACTGTAGAAAATGAAAACACAAAACTCATCACTGAGTATATTACAGCGCACTCAGGCTCGCCAAGCCTCTCTGGTAGTGAAATAGCAGCAGGCTTGACCTACAAAGGAAAGAGCATATAGATTTAAGGACAGATTACATATCATATTAAATGGAATACAAAAAATAATGGATAAAAACAGAGACTGGATTGAGTACCTCACTTCCATCAACATTATCCTCTGAATTTACGGTTGCCAACCTATCTTTTGGATGGTGAAACTTACATTCTGAACCAAATTTGCAGATGCTAGTTTTCATATAGTATTGATTCAATAATATGAAAATCAATAACCCAACAAAAAGCTAAATTAAACATCAAAAGAAATAAAAATCATAAACAAAATCTAAATTACAGCAATATCAGAAGGATGTCATCTAAGGGAAAATAAATAAATAAAAAATATTTGTTTAACTTACTGGACACTCACGCTCGCTTGGCCTCTCCAGTGGGGACTCACTGCTTGTGGCAACAGATGGCACCTAGATCCACACAAAAGTTGTAAAATTACTGGTCCCATCAAAGTTAATCATGTGTTGTAAAATGGAAAAACCTTGATGCCGACCTTACAGTATTGGATATACTGATTCAAAATTTACAACAAACTGGAAAGTTACTTGAGCATTCCTTATAATTAACTTTACAATAAACCTATATGTTGGGTTGTTTAACAGGTAAACAAACATAAGTATTTATTATCAATTCAGGGTAGTAGGACTTAGAAGCATCCCAAAAGTATATGGGTTTCAATTATGATCAAGTTAGAAGATGGTTTATCGATGATTAAGGAAATGCATATTACAAAAATAAATCTAAATTAAATAATTTCTAAATTCAAGTATGCAATCAACAACAGAATAATCTCCTAACTTAAGAGATTTGTTTGTCCTTCTCTCACAAGATTACTTCACGAGTTATAAATTAAAAACCACTAATTTAGCAATAGATTAAGATGCATGAAACAATAATTGAAGAGGCTCTTAATTGAAGAGATCCTGGTTGTCCTTCATCACAGATTCATTCATCAATAATACTATTGTTAGAAAACAAGAATTCAGATAATCATTAAAAAGCATGAAAAGATGAATTCTAACTTAAGATCTTAATTAGATAGAAAGAATTTTTAACTTAAACATTTGATTTCCTTTTTGTTGGGTATGTGTTATATTCTTTCCTTGACTAATCACATGTGGGAGGGCTATAGCCCCCCTTGTCAGGGTCTGGGGCAACGCCCCAGAAATTTTTTTTTGTCCTTATTTTCCGGTGGGTGGATCCACCCATGGTTTTGTGCATGGGTTTACACATGGTTTTGGGGTACGATGGTTTTCAGCCCCTATTATTTTGTAGATCCGGTTAAGGGAACTACAGTTATGTTCTAATCCAGGGTTAATGGATTGGGGTTTATGTATGCTTTGACATGTATATATATGTGTTGTGACACTAAAAGGACTATAATGAAAAATCAAGCTGGTCGTCCTGATTTGGGATCTAGGGGAAAATATCTATGTTTATTTGTCTTACGTTTTATGCTCTTGCTATTGTTTATTTTCTTTTTTGTAAGATTTGTTTGTAGATAATTTTTGTACAGGGTTAAAACCTACATTTGGTATCAGAGAAATCGGCTTCAAGGGGATGCCTTTGCTACTGAGGGGTTTTTTGCTCGGGCCTGAGGTAGACCCTATTCAGTGGGAAATCTGTGGGATCTATTCTTGCGGTGAAAGAAGATGGTGAGCAGCGAGAAGATAGAGATCGAGAAATTTAATGGTCAGAGTTTTGAGCTGTGGAAGCTCAATATGGAGGATCTACTAGTGGATAAGGAACAGTGGATCGCGGTAGATCCGGGTACTAAACCAATGGAAATATCAGATGAAGACTGGAAGAAACTGGATCAGAAGGCAAAGAGCACAATACGGTTGTGTGTCTTAGATTCAGTATTGTTGAATGTATCTAGGGAAGTTACAGCGAAGACCTTGTGGGACAATCTAGGGACTTTGTACCAATCTAAGTCTCTGGTGAATAAATTGTTCCTGTGGAAAAATCTGTATAATCCGAGGATGAAGGATGAAGACTCGGTGACAGAGCATCTGAACGCCTTCAATACTGTGGTAATTCAGCTGTCATCTGTTGATATTAAAATGTCAGATGAAGATAAGTGCATCAATTTGTTTTTTTCTCTACCAGACTCGTGGGATAGTCTAGTTATTGCAATAGGTAGCAATACAACTACCTTGAATTTTGATGACATTGTCTCAGCCTTGCTGTCGGAGGAAATGAGACGGAGAAATATGGAGGGCCAGAATGGAGATGCCTTATATGTACGAGGAAGGTCCCAAAACAGAAACAAGAATAAGGTTTCGAGTGGGAGATCCAAATCTAGAGGGAGATCTAAATCTCCTGGAAAGTTTGTAAAGGTATGCTGGAAATGTGGAAAGGAAGGGCAATACAAAAAGGACTGCAGATCTAAAGCTCCTGAGAAAGGAAAGGGATCTAGTGATGCTCCTTCTCTAGAGGTAAAAACCACCTCGGATGAAGGTGGGGATGTGTATTTGGCTTCTTCTTGAAATACACATGTGTATCATGAGTCATGGTTGATTGACTCGGGTGCATCCTTTCACTTCACTCCCCATAGGGATTGGTTCTGCGAGTATGAGAAAGATGATGGTGGTGATGTCTTCTTAGGTGATGATAGGAAGGCCAGAATCGTCAGACGTGGAAAAGTCAAGTTGAAGCTACAAGGTGGAAGGATTAGAACACTTCCTGGTGTTCTGCACATTCCTGCATTGGCCAAAAATCTGATTCTTGTAAGCAAGAAGGATGATGCAGGTGTAAAAACGGTGTTCGAGAAAGATACATATAAGATGGTTTGGGGAGCACTGGTATTAATGCAGGGAGTTCGGATTGGAACTCTGTACAAGATTTAAGGCAGCACTGTTATTGCTGGGTGCAACAGTTCTATGGTTCCTGAAGGTGGAGCGGAAAGCCTAGAAGTCTCTGGAGAAAATACCATGCTATGGAATCAAAGGCTTGGACATATTAGAGAGAAGGGCCTTCGGATACTGAATGGAAATGGTATTGTAGAAGGTATGTCTAATACCTCTTTAGATTTCGATTTCTGTGAACATTGTGTATATGGGAAGCAGAATCGGGCGAGTTTTCCTTTCGGTGCTAAGAGGGCAAATAAGATATTAGAGCTTGTGCACAATGATGTGTTTGGACCTTTGTCGGTTCCATCACTGAGTAAGTCTGTGTACTATGTTTCATTCATAGATGATTTCTCAAGGAATACATGGATATATTTCTTGAGGAATAAATCTGAAGTCTTTGACAGATTTAAATAATTTAAGGCTCTGGTGGAAAACCAGACATAGAAGAAGATAAAGGTGTTGAGGACAGATAATGGTGGGGAGTTCTGAAAGAAGGAATTTGAAGAGTTCTGTAAGAAGTGTGGTATAGCATGACAGAAGACTACTCCACACACACCTCAGCAAAATGAAGTTGTAGAAATAATGAACAGAATGCTAATGGAAAAGGCAAGAAGCATGCTTAGTGGTACCGGGTTAGGACAAGAATTCTGGGCAGAGGTAGTGGAGATTGCATGTTACTTGGTTAACATATCACCTTCATTAGCGTTGGAGGATAAGAATCCACATGAGGTATGGACTGGTAAGAAACCCTCTCTTTCACATCTGAGGGTATTTTAATTTTGGATGTGATGCATATGTACATGTTCCAAAGGAGAAAAGGACCAAGTTGGATAATAAATCTAAAAGGTGCATCTTTATTGGGTATAAGGATGGTTTAAAGGGTTACAATCTTTGGAACCCAGAAACAAGGAAGGTTGTGTACAACCAAGATGTGGTGTTTATAGAGGTGAAAGATGTTGTTAAACATGAAGTCCTACCAAAGGAACCTGAGAAGATAAAGTCTGAGCTAAAGGAGGATGAGTCAGGACTTTATAGAAAGACTCGAAGAGGAAGAGCCACCAACTCCATTTTGCGAAGACCATTTCAGGAAAGAAGATGTGAGAAGATATAAATGGTTAATAAATTTCTGTTCAAATTTTTCTTTAACTATAACTGATGATGATACCAGAACTATCAGGGAGGCAGTAGATTCAGAGGATGGAAAACTCTAGAAGGAGGACATGGTTGATGAAATGACATCCTTGCATAAAAATGAGGCATGGGATTTGGTGGAGTTGTCAGCTAGAAGGAAGCCCATCAGGAGAAAATGGGTGTTTAAGAAGAAGATTAATGTAGAAGGAAAGATGGAGAAATACAACGCTCGGTTGGTAGCAAAAGGTTATTCCCAGGTGACGGGAATTGATTTTGGTGATATTTTTTCTCCTGTTGCCAAAGTTATTTTTATTAGATTACTTTTATCTATTACTGCTGCATTTGATTTTTAGGTAGAATAGATGGATGTGAAGATAGCATTTCTTCACAGGGATCTGGAAGAGGAGATCTACATGAAACAACCTGAAGGCTTTATGGTGAAGGGGAAGAAAGAACTAGTATGCATGTTAAAGAAGTCTCTGTATGGGTTAAAACAATCACCAAGGATGTGGTATCAGAAATTTGATACCTACATACGGGGACTTGACATCACCAGAATAAAAGAGGATCACTGTGTTTATTTTAAATTAATTGGTGATCGTGTTATTTATTTGGTCTTGTATTGGGATGATATGTTGTTGATTGGAAATGACAAAGAAATTATCTAAGATTTGAAGACCCAACTGTTCTCCAAATTCGACATGAAGGTTCTTGGTGTTGCAAACTATATTTTGGGCATAGAAATTAAGAGAGATCAGGCAAAGAGGAAGCTCTGGTTAAACCAAAGGAAGTATGTTGAGACTATATTGCAGAGGTTCAATATGCAGGATAGTAAATCGGTGAATGTTCTGATTCCTGTAGGTACAAAGCTATCTACTAAACAGTGTCCCAAGACACAAGAAGAAGAGGAGGATATGTCTCGTGTTCCATATGCAAGTGGAGTGGGTAGCCTGATGTATGCAATGGTCTGTACTAGACCAGACATTGCACATGCAGTGGGAGTATTGATCAGGTTTATGTCAAACCTAGGGAAGGAGCATTGGACAACAGTGAAGTAGGTTTTTAGATATTTACATGGCACTAGTGATTATGGCTTATGCTATCGGGGAAGACCAGGATTGGAAAGAGTGTTGGAAATTCGTGGTTTTGTTGATGTAGGCTGGGCTGGAGATCTGGACCAAATAAGATCTACAAGTGGGTATGTGTTTAGCCTATTTGGAGGTGCAGTTAGTTGGATGAGTAAAATACAATCTGTAGTGGCTCTTTCAACTATAGAGGCTGAATACATAGCAACCACTCATGCAAGCAAGGAAGCAGTTTGGTTGCAGAGATAAACTGGTTCTAGAGATTGTGTTCAAGTATGGGGTTGGTGCAGAAAGCTATAAGGATAGATTGTGATAGCCAAAGTGCAATTTTCTTGGCTAAGAACCCTGCTTATCATTCAAAGAAAAAGCACATTGATTTTCAATATCACTTTGTGAGAGATATGGTTGAGGCTAAAAGGGTGTTGCTGGTAAAGGTGGACACTTTGAAGAATGTTGCAGATGCATTGTCGAAGTCTGTAAGCACTTAGAAGTTCTCTTGGTGTAGAGAAACAATGGGTGTTGTAGAACTGAGCTAATGACTAAGATCTCTTGTGGCCCCCAACGAAAAGAAAACAACAAGTGGGAGAATGTTGGGTATGTGTTATATTCTTTCCATGATTAATCACGTGCGAGGGGGTCATAAGGGAGGCGATAGCCCCCCCTATACATTGCGCTGGGCACAACATCGAGGGGGGGGGGGGGGGGGGGGGGGGTGGTAGCCCCCCCTATTGGGGTCCGGGGCAGCACCCCGAAAATTTTTTTTGGTCCTTATTTTTCGGTGGGCGGATCCGCCCATGGTTTTGTGCATGGGTTTGCACATGGTTTTGGGGTACGATGGTTTTCGACCCTTGAATTTTGTAGATCTAGTCAAGGGAACTACGGTTATGTTCTAATCCAAGGTTAATTGATTATGGTTTATGTATGCTTCGACATATATATATGTGTGTTGTAGCACTAAAAGGAATATAATGGAAAATCAAGCTGGTCGTCCCGATTTGGGATCCAGGGGAAAATCTCTGTGTTTATCTGTTTTATGTTTTATGCTCTCGCTATTGTTTATTTTCTGTTCTGTAAGATTTGTTTGCAGATAATTTCTGTATAGGGTTAAAAACCTACACTTTTCATATGAAAAATAAGAATGATAACTAGATTCATCAACACTCATAAAACATAAGCATAAATCTAATCAACAAGTTAAACATAAAACAAACTAGTTCAGAAACTGCAACTACAAATAACTAGAAATTGCACTTAGCTCGGTGTGGGTGCCCTCCACCCTTGCCTCGCACATTGAAATTGATTTCAGCTATTGAAAATTAATTCAAGAAATCAGCCTATAGCAAAAACAAATGGGATAGAAAAGATCTTAAATTAACTCTCCAAAGTGTCAAAAATAATAATGTTAAGTCATACAATTTCTACATATCAATGCCTTCAAAGTCTGAGGCTTAAATAGATAAAATATACAAAAAAATCATCTAAAGGGTCTCCTATAGCCATGGGTATCCTTATATTATCTAGTCAGGTCAAATTTATCCATCAAATCCATCAAAGTCTGGAAAATCCCATAATATAAGGAATTTGACTTAGTTCCTAGGGATCCTCCATAAAAATAGGTCATGTTTGACCGCCTTTGATTGGGCCTATTAAAGCTCGGTTTGACTGAACTAACAGGTGTAAATTTAATCTTAGTTCCCAAGCTTTCTAGAAATATATCCATCTCGAGCCCAAGTGTCCTGCAAATATGCAAACCATGAGGCCATTATGATAATTTCTGATCTAGTCCAAAAATGCACTTAAAATTCAATTTTTATAAAAACTTCTAAGAATTGAAAAACTTAATTTAAATACCTGTATATGCATTTATTGGTCAAAATAAGGTGAATATGATGGTGTATATATGGATATTATGGAAAATAAAGTGTATTCATAAACAAAAAGATATAAAAAAACGAGGGCCAACATCTCCCCCAAGCTGATGTTCAAGCATGTCCTCATGATTTCTTTTTCCTTTTGGACCTCCTGATTTCTGATGTTGATCCTATTCCTGACCCTGAAGCTTCTTGTTGTGCTGCATGTAAAAGAGAGTCTATACCTTTGCATTTTTCTTCTTTTTAGATTGAGGCTTTGACCTTTTGTTTCTCATATTTGGCCTTCCAAAAATTTCTCTCCTTAAGCCACCTGAATGCTTGTCTATAAAGAAGATTGTTTTTGGCTTTCAATTTTCCCATTCCTTCACTTATCTTCTCATTTTCTTTAATCAATTTTTCATTATTTGTCTTATATGTTTCATTTTCTCTTTTCAGGTGTCTTTCCATTATCCTGCTTACCTTTAGATTAGCAGTTAACTCTCTGATCCTGCTAAGGTTTTGGTATTTTTCTTCCTCCTTGGTATTTTTGGCAACTAAATTAGCCTCAACCTCATCATTGTCAAAATAATAATATCTTTCTACAGGATTTTCATAAAACTTTTTCTCCAACCTCTCAAGAATTTCATTGGCTTGTTTGGTCGAAGGAGATGTCTCAATGATTTTCACTTCTGGTTCTTTCTCTTTGCTTCTTCTATCTGTTGAATTCCTCTCTCTATCTCCTATAAATGGTCAAGAATGGTGTTTCCCTCTCTACCATGACTGTTTCCTGATGTTTATTTGATCTGGTTCTTTGATAGAGAGGTGAATCCACTATATTTCTTGTTTCCTGTACTAGTTTAAGTTTGTCTTCTATGGCTTGCTCTACACACTTATTTTGAATCAAGAAATATTTCCAAATCATACCCTTAGTTTTCAACTGGTAATCAACAGTGATTTTTGTGAGTCCCTGATTATGAATTTGGGCTTCCTTGGGTTTGGTTTCATATTTCACACTTTTAATCATCCTCATCAAGTTTCTATAAAAGAAGTATGGTAGGTTGATCCTTATGCCTCCCTTGATATGCTATAGCAACCTCATGTGGTATAGGTGTACTATGCTATGTGTGAAGAAATTTTGGATTATCGGAATTAACTCAGCCCAAGGTTCATTGAACCATTCCATGGGAATCCCCTTTTTCATTTCAAAGGATCCCTTTTTGTTCTTATCCAGGAAGAAGGTCCAACCCTTGTCCTTAAAATGCAATCCTTTATGATAAATTTCACCTGATAATGGCAACTCTAGGGCTTCAGAAATAGATTTTGGAGTTAAAGGAATGAGTAAAATACCCACAATAGTTTGATATTGTTTGCAATTGTTGATAAACTCCCTTGTAATATCTTCATTATGCCCTTTGAATTTATGAAGGAAGCCTGTCAAGCCTGATTGATAAAGTTTTTCAACTGTTTCTCTACCCCAATGTTCAATATGAAAGTCTTTAGGCTCTGTTCTTGATGTCATGTTTTCTGAAAACCATTTGATATACCCCTCTACTGTCATTAACTTTATTTTTGAAAAACAAAAATTCATGTACTAGATCTCATCATAGTAGTTAGGCTTACCTCTGTTTGCTTCCTTTGCCAAGTAAGTGAAACCAATCCACTGTTTTATTTGGAAGAAGAGAGCTTACTGCTTCAACAGACACAAGATTTGATATAGAGAATTTTATAAAAAAATTAAAAAAATCATGTTTCTATTAATCTATTCTCCTTATTTGATCCTCTGTCTCTTAAAAAATAAGAATCCTCTACCTCTCTTTGTAGATTTTTTTATCCTTCTGTTTCACTATGTAAAAAAAATATATTTTTTTTTAATACAATAGTGTCTTATTATCCTTCAATTCCATACAAAATCCTCTTTTTTAAGGAAAAAAATTATATATATAATCTAAGCTCACTGTTTATGCAAGAAAATTTGGAAAAATGGCTCAATGTTTCATCAAAAATCTCATAAAAGGAGTTCATTGTATTTTCGAAATTCACCAAGCTCTGCTCTGCGTTATGCAAAAAATGCATGTTGACTCTGCTTTTTAAACCAAACATTCACCATAAATCTTGGTTCGAATTATCTTAATGAGTGTGCAAGTGAAATTAATTTACTACACAACCCATTTAAAATGAATCCACTGTGCATTTCAAATCAAACATTCCACTCTTTGTTTGCATTCAAATTGAAATTGAAGACTGTGTATGAAAACATTTTCCAATTTTACCTATTTTGTAATGATCTTAGTGAATTTTTTCTTTTAGTTTGATTGGAGTTCCTGTGATTCAAGCAGCGCCAACTTATCAAAATCTCACTCAATATCTTAATCATTTACTCATTCAATCAACAAATGATTTCGTGTTGACTGGTGGAAGAGCATTTATGAATGGTGGTAGTGACATAACGTAGGGAAATGACAAGCTTTAAAAAATATGGTAGAAGAACTCCATTTATAACTCACACTTTGTTCAACGATCCTGAGATTTACTCATATGAATAATCGTTGTTTTAAACAAGAAAATATAATTTTTCTTCTTACCTCGTTCTTCACAGGATTTTTGCCTCTTGACAACGTGCTTGCTTGACACATCTACCAGATGTGTTGGCTTGAAATCTCAGTCAACTCTCCTTATCCCTCCATTCTTCTTACTTCTATATCTCTTGATCTCTTTGTTAAGTTAAATTTCCTCTAATTTTCTCACAGCTCTCCCTTGTCTTCTCTTGTTAATTTGTTTCTCACAGAGTTTCTTGGATGCGTGTCTTGATTACATGGAATTCCTTCTCTCACTGAGCCTCCGAAAGGCAATGATGGTGAAAAACATATAGTGTTTCAGTAGCTTGAGGTCTTAGAATGGCAGAGGTTCTTCTTTCAACAGTTTACACATCGTTTTTAATATTGCATTTTGAATTTGTTTGACCGTTCATCAATCGCTTGACTGGTGCCTCCGTGGCTTACCTTTCCTGACTGATTTGGTATGATAACTCCATGGTGTACATCTCATCCTCAGCTTCACGTATTACACATTCCTTTTTCACGTTTCATTCGCATGGCTTGTGTTGATCACTATATCCGCATTTCATTCTCCATTGAAATGCATCATGCCTCATCAAATATGTATCATACTTCTATTCCACCACTGTTCATGCATCACTGTTTTTCCATATCCCATCCATCCATATCATATGCATCATTGTCATATATTTTTTTGTCATTTCATAGCATCATACTTAGGTTAGTTTGTTTTCATATGCATTTCCTTGTTTATATTATGATTGCACAACCGCTCCATTACCTTAGCTCATAATCATATTTTATGATTGCGCCTTTGCATATTTGTTTTGTTTTTGAAATTCAAATAGTGCGCTATCATATGATTTAGACTTTAGGTTTTGTATTTTATTTAATTTTAAAAATGACCATTGGAATGGTCATATTTTAAAATCAAATATTTACAATGAAACTAACCTCTTTTTTGTTTATTGTAGGTCCAACAAAGGTTTTATGTTAAGCCTTTCGTTTATGATCATCTTATTTAGAAAAAGTAGGGTTTGTATGGTATGGTATGGTATGGATAGGAAATAGATTATGGAATGTTTATTGAATGATTAGGATAGTGGTGTGGACATGGATAGGGATAAGAACATAGGTGATGAAATGTAGGTGACGAAAATGTAGGTGATAAAAATGCATAACCAGTACTAAATTAGCTTTAACAATTCTAGAATATTTTTTAAAAAATTGAAATTTTAAGAGAAATACTTTACTTACTGTACTTTTATTCCCTCAAACCATTTTATGTTCATGATGGTTGACATTGTGTTTGTTATAACGATGGATCTTCCAGACTATGTAGAGACTTATTTATGTTTTGCATATGATTATTGATTTGGAACGATATTGTTCAAGTCCCTTCTGTAGGTTAAATTTTGACATTTAAGGTCCCTTCTGTCATGATCTTCAATATTGATGTAGCTCAGTTCCCTTTTGAAATTTTGTATTTTCAGATCCCTTCTGGCGTATTTTGCAATAATGTTTGAAAATTTCTTTTGTCATAATGATATAGGTCCCTTCTGGATAATTTTCTCAATAATAATTTAGGTCCCTTCTTTATATGTTGGATGATGTATCAAGTCCCTTTGCACTTGTAATTGATATTCCTTCTTCAATTCAGTTGTTCAAACTATTTACATAGTTTTATTACACACCTTCCCGAAGCTGATGTTAAGACTTGTCCTCAAGTTTGACCTGTCTCGGAGGGTAAATCTGCAAAAATCATATTGAAGTAAAATGAAAACAAAAAGAGAATTAATATTAGCCAAACAAGTTGGTTTTCCGATATGAATTTTAGTTTGTATTGTGCCAGTTTCATGGGTTTCACGACCGAACTCTTTTATTATTATTATTATTATTTATTTTTCTTCTTGTTCTTCTGTAATTATGGGAGGCATATTGCTATGCTGCCCCATTAGTTCCAGATCAGTATTTGTAAAAAAATTTCTCATAAAATCCTCTTTATTTATAGGCTTATGGTAAACTTTAAGTATATTTCCATTAATGACAAATGAAATAGATGCTTCGTCAATTGTTTTTATCTTTACAGCTCCATTATCAAAGATTTCTTCAATCTCATATGGCCCAAGCCAATGAGTCATAAAATTTTCTTTGAAATCTTTAAACTTGGAGTCGAACAATAGTTCCCAATCTCCCTCTTGAAACACTTTATTCTTTATGAATCGGTCATTCCATTTGATTCTTTGTTCTTGCACAAGAGATGTGTGCTATACTTCTTGTTGTCATATTTCATCTAGTTGATTTAATTCCATAATTATTTGTTGTTGTGCCTCAGATAATTCCATCCTCAATTCTGTTGCTATCTTGAATGTATGTATTTGAAATTCTATGGGTAATAGGATTTATTTTCCATACACCAACTGATATGGATTGAACCCAGTTATGTTTTTCCATGTTATCCTATATGCCATTGTACATCTCTCAATTTCTCTCACCAGTCCTTTCTGTTCATTTGTACAGTATTTGTCACGATGTTCTCTAGGACTTTGTTTGTTGATTCCACTTGTCCGTTTGCTTGAGGATGATACGGAGTTGATTTTATATGTTTTATCTTGTATTTCTCCGTAAGATCTCGAACAAGCATTGGTGTGAACTCTGGGCCTTTTTCAGTTACTATATGTCTTGGAAATCCATAGCTTACAAATATCTCTTCAAACATAAAAGACACAACAATATCTTTTGTTTCCCATGCTACTACCTTTGCCTTAACCCACTTAGTCACATAATATGTACATACCAGGATGTACTTCTTTCCATTTGATGGAGATTTGATTGGTCCCACAAAATCTAAAGCACACTATTCAAATGGTTCAATCAATACTTGTGGCTTTAATGTAATTTCATCTGATGCCACTGGTCTCCCAATTCTTTGGCAGTTGTTGTTGGAGTTAATGCTTACATCCTATTTGAGAAGTTGGTTTGATGGTTGAGAAATTCTCTAAACCTATCTCTCTAAATTAGGAATAAGTTGGATCTTATAAACTCTATTTAATAGAGTGATCTGAATGTAATCAGTGTGTGTGTGTGTGTTTTGATCACATACACCTTCAGTGTGCAATATATGAGTGTTCTAAACCATTCTTTACCATGGTATCAAAGCTAGATCAACCCGCTACCTGGTACATGAGCCGCTGCTTGTTGTAGAAGAGACACTGTCTGTTGAGTAGTTGTCTATTGCATGAGCCGCTGCCTGTTGCTGAAGAGTTGCTTCATTCTGCTGCCTATTGCAAATGCTGACATCAAAGGCCACAATGCAAATTTAATAGATCTTCCATGCCGGTGAAGAAGCATTTTGATTAGATCTCTCCATTTTATACATTGTTGTCTCTTGGAAGCCTTGGTGCCTAAGTTTTCATCTTTGGTTAAATTGTCAAACGGACATTGAATGGTTCAATGTATATCAATATAAAATGTCCCGCGTGACAACTAATATTGTACCTAAAGTTGAAAAGTATGTTCTGTGATCTGCATTCTCACATGGGACCAGCGAAAGCTATGAAGTTTGATTGAGATGAAATTGGGATAGCTAAGAAACCACAGATTTGAGCTTTTACTCAACTAACCGTAGTTCTTGTCTGGTTATGAACTGAAATTAACCTACTCTCTACTGTGGTGAGAGGTACTGCGTGGAGAACTATGTGCTCGAATGTGAAAGGAATTTGTAGCTGATTGTTACATAGTTGTGTGGTGTGGCTTGTTATCAATAAGGAAGGGTATATCAGTGTTGAAGTTTAAAAGGTATGTTTATTTTTTATTTTTTTTTCTTTCATCATGGAGTTTATGGTGTTAGAAAAATTCAGTGGTTTGAATTTTCCCTCATGGAAAGTAAAAATACAAATGCAATTAATGAATAAAAACTTGTGGGGCATAGTGAATGGTTTAGAAGTAGCACCTACAGATGCCAAAGAGTTGCTTGAATGGAAAAATAGAGATGACAAAGCTAAGTCTATTATTGGACTTTCCCTTTCAAATTCACAATTACATCTTGTAGATCTCACTAAATCATCAAAGGAAATATGGGAACATTTGGCTCAGTTATTTGGTGTAAAATCTACAAATGCAAAATTTTCCATAAAGCTGCAATTATTTAGTCTGAAAATGAATGAGGAGACATCTATGTCCAGTCATGTAAATAATTTAATGTCTCTTTTAAGAAAATTAGGTGAAGCGGGTACTAAGGTGGAGGATGAAGATGCTAAACCAATATTATTAAATATTCTTCCTTCAAGTTATTGTAATTTTGTTTTCACTTTGAGTCAAATGTCTACACAAAAATTGCATGAGATAATTGTAGCACTTCTAGCGGAGGAAAAGCGACTAAAACCGGAGGATGCAGAAGAGAAATTTCGTGTAGAAAATGCATTGTAGACAAAGTCAAGGATGAAAAAGAAGAATGCAAAGAAAGGTGAAATTGAATGCTACTATTGTGGGAAAATTGGGCATATAGCATGGAATTGCAGAAGTCATGCCAGTGATGTTTTAAAAGGGAAAGAATCAAAGAATATAACCATAGATGAATACCAATTGAATTTTGATGATGAATTCAATGAAGAATATGAACCTCTTGAACTCTTTTAAACAACAGCTACAATTTAGGCTCAACATGGATGGTTGTCGAGATAGCATGGTAGTTGTGGATCTAGGGAAGGATCCCTCATTAGTGGTAGACATGGAAGTGGTCTCCTAATGAGGTTATGTGACAGATTGGGACGTTGTCTAGTAATTGACTTCGGGAGATCCTTGATTCGGGAGTTCAGTAGCTGAGCTTGGGAATCCAACTTGCTGTTATGAGGCAACTTGATGGAGCCTATATTGATAAGCTGAAAGCAAGTTAAAGAATGATTGATTATTTTTGCTATTTATGAGTAATTTCAATAAAATTGTGTAATGTAATTATTAAGGGGGGATGTTGGAGTTAATTCTTACATCCTATTTGAGAAGTGGGTTTGATGGTTGAGAAATTCTCTCAACCTCTCTCTCTAAATTAGGAATAAGTTAGATCTTAGAATCTCTATTTAATAAAGTGATCTGAATGTAATCAGAGTGTGTGTTTTGATCGCATACACCTTCAGTGTGCAATATATGAGTGTTCTAAACCATTCTTTATCAGTTTTCACATCTCTTCACATAGGCCTTGGAGTCTTTAAAGATGGCCGGCCAGTAGTGGCCAAGTTTCAACGCTTTGTATGTTGTCCGCTTGCCTGCAAAATAACCACCACATGACTCATCATGACATGCTTTCCAAATATCAATAATCTCATCTTCTCTAACACATTTTTGAATCGTTAGATCAACACTAGTATAAAAAAGATCTCCATTGACCCAACTATATCTAGCACTTTCTCTAATTATTCTTCTTTTTTGTTTATTTGTGTAATGAGATGGAAGGATGCCGGATGATAAATAGTTGGCTATATCTACAAACCATAGAGTTTTGACATTTATAGGGAATAGATTTTCATTTGGAAAATTATCTGATACTGGATTTGGATCACCAGGTGAATGAAGTCTTGATAGAAAGTTTGCAACTTGATTATCCTTACCTAGTTGATCTTGCATAGTAATGTTAAATTCTTGCATTAATAACAACCATATAGTTATTCTGCCATTTGTGATTGATTTGTTCATTAGATATTTTATGGTTGAATTATTTGTATGGATGAAAACTTGATATCCTGTTATGTAATGTATAAATTTATTAACTGCATGTACTACAACTAACATTTCTTTTTCTGTAACAGTGTAGCTCAATTCTGTCGGTTTTAAGTTTTTGCTTATGAAATATATGGCATAATTAAATTGATTCTCTTTATGTCCAAGTGATGCTCTGATAGCAGTGTCATATGCATCAGTTTAAATATGAAATGGGAAAGACCAATTAGGTCCCCGAAGAATGGGTGCAATTGACAATTTTTCTTTTAATTTTTCAAATGCTTTTTGACAATGATTTGTTCATTGGAATTCCACATCTTTCGCAAGTAACTTGAATAATGAAAAAGCTATTTTACTGAAATTTTCAATAAATCTCCTATAGTAGCCTACATAACCCAAGAAAATTATAACTTCTTTTTGTGTTGCGGGTGGTATTAAATTCATAATGACTTGAATTTTTACTGGGTCCACCTTGATTCCTGAAGAAGAAATATGGTGTCCCAACATTATTCCCTCAGTTAACATCATAAAAAAAATTTCATTACTGAGTGATAGATTTGTCTCTATGCATATTTTCAATACTTTTTCAAGATTTTGTAAAAAATCATCAAATGTTCCGCCATACGCAGTGAAATCATCCATGTAAACTTCTACACACTCATGGATCAAATTAGCAAAGATTGCAAGGACTGCTCTCTGAAAGGTAGCAGGTGCATTACATAAACTAAAGGGTAATACATTGTATGCATATGTTCCCCATGAGCATGTGAATGTTGTCTTATCTTTGTCTTCCAATGCTATATTTATCTGATTGTACCCGCTAAATCCATCAAGAAATGAAAAGAATTTCTTTCCAGCTAATGAATCTAACACTTGATCAATAAATGGTAAATGAAAATGATCTTTTAATGTAGCTTTATTGAGTTCTCTGTAATCTACACAAATTCTCTACTTCCCATTTTTCTTAGGTACTAAAACTAAGGGTGAAACTCATTGACTCTCTGAAATAGGATAGATAAATCTGACTTGTAACAATTTCTCTAATTTTTCTTTCACTATTTCCTTCATCATAGGTTTCATCCTTCTTTGTGGTTGCCTTACAGGTTTAATTTGATCATCAATGCAAATGTGATGGATGCATGTTTTTGGATGAATCCCCTACATGTTTGTGTAATCCCAAGGAAAAGCTTTTGAATATTTTTGTAACAATGTTATTAGATTTTGCTCTTGTGATGATTGTAAGTTATTACCAATATCTCAATGATTTTTCTCCTTGAATTGGTAATTGAATTAACAGAAAAAATACTTTCAAATGTACTTTTCAATGATTGTATAGTGCATTTTTCCTGGAAACATTGATTTTAAAGGTGACTAACAGCTTTGTATTGAGTTATTCTAAGCTACTCTGAAATATTTGTTTATGATATGAAAAGATCTAATAAGTCCTCATTTTCTTCCTCCTCTCTAAAATTATAAACGTGATTAAGACTAAGAACAGACTGAAACTCTTGTTGTTCTTCTTTATCAAGCAATGATAATAAAGAAGGATATTGAGAGGGAGGATACAATGTAACATGTTTTCTTTCATCTCTATGTGCAATAATCATACTTCCTAACCTGCATCCAATGTAAGCATCTGCAGTGGCTAACCATGATCTACCTAAAATTAAGGGATGCCCTCCTAAATTTGTTTTTGGCTACAAAATCAAGAAGTCTACAAGATACTCGCATGAATCCAGTGAGACAATGATATCTTCCAATATACCTTCTGGTACAGCTTTAGATCTAACTGCAAGTTCTAAGACTGTAGCAGTAGGTCTAATGTTACTCAGATTCAAATATTTCATAGTCTTTGTAGTCATAACATTTATAGCTGCTCCCAAGTCTATTAAAGTATTTCGTACTGAAAATTTGTTAATCGAAATGGTAAGCATAGGAATCCCTGGATCAAGATATTTTTCAATGGTTGTGTTTGTAGACATGAGACTAGCTAAACATCCAATTACCTGGATTATAGGTGGATATTTATTTCTTCTGCCAGATTTCTTAATGCATAATTCCGTTATTGTTTTTGCATATATCGGAATATCTTTAATTGCCTACAACAAAGGAATTTTGACATATGTGTTCTTCAATTAATCCATAATATTAAATTTAGGTAGAGATACTGGGATTTTCTGTTGCATTGCTCTTTCTAGATATGGTGGAGTCTGAGTCATAATAGATTTATTTTTTTGAGTTTGTTTCTTTGGTTGAGATTGTTGACTTTGTTCTCCTTGTTCAATTTGTTCTACTATTATCGGAGGAGAATTTTTCTGTAACACCTTCTGAGACCTTAGGTGGACATCCTTTATGGGAAGAATAAAATAAGTAGGATAATATGTTTCCTCTTCCCCATGGTATGCTGGTTTATCCACCTTGTTACTTGGATTAGCTACTGTTTGAGCTGGAAATTGTGTTGGTCTAGGAGGTGGTTGGTTTGTAGGAAGTTAAAGCTGCTGAGGTTGAGTTGGCATTGGTTTATTTTGGGGTGGAAATGGCATTGGTTTATGTGTTGGAATTGTTGGTATTAAGGAAATGGTTATGGAGGGTATGGTTGTTGATATTGTTACTGTTGAGGATACATATGCTGAGATGGCTGGTTTCCATAACCATATCCCCTCCAACCTTGTGTAGGTTGATTTTAATATTGTTGTGGAGGCCAAGCCTACCATGGCATTGGTGTATTCCATGAACTTTAAGGATATTGAAAATTCTGGGGGTTTTTTTGAAGGAACGGTTGAGGCATCCTTGGTTGCCAAGGTCTCCTTGGTGCCATGTAGTAGAGAGAATATACTCCTTGCACTTCTTCTCCTTGCAATTCTTTTAATTTGGGACAATTTTCTATTGCATGATTTTCTGTGCAAAGTCCGCACACTTGTGTACCTTGCAAAGGACATTCCCTGAGTGGATGTTTTTGCCTACACTTTGGACAAAAAATTGCTAAGATTTCATCTTGTTCTTCTTTCTTTTTCTTAGCTTTTAAGACATCTACTTGTGTTCCCAAAGTGCTCTAGAGATATGTTTTGAAATTTTCTAGTAAACTTCCTATCTCTTCTCTTGTTACTCCACTTGATGTAGATTTGGAAGCACTTGATGAAATATCTCTCTTTCCACTCTTTGTTCTTCCCCTAGAGTATTTCTGACAAAGTTCAACAATTTCTTCAAATGGTAAATTGGATATATCTCCTTTTCCCATCACATTAAGGATGTCTAAATATTCATCTCTGATACCCTTAAGAAAGATTGTATGGATAGTGTCAGGACTTAGAGAATGATGTTTGGATTTCTGTAAATTGTAAAGAAATCTTTCCAAATATTCTTCCAAAATTTCGTCTTCTTGTTGTGTCATTCTAAAAATGTGTTCTTTTGAGTCTCTAGCCCTACAGTAAGCTTGATACTTTTTAAGAAAAATTTCTTCATTTCATCCCAAGAAGAAATTGTATGTTCTCCTAAACCCATAAACCATTTCAAGGTTGCTGCTTTCAAAGTAGTAGGAAAAAGTCGAAGCTTGTGTGTGTCATCTGTATATCCATAAGTTATACACAAGATATCAAACTCGAACATGAATGCATCAGGATCTTCTCTTGACATTCCATAGAAATTAGGAAATACAGAAGGTGGGGTATTTTTCATTTTTATTTCTTCTCCTAATATTGCTCTTGCATCTAATATTGGAAACACAAAAGTATTTTCGTGATCATTGTTATTTTCTTGCTCATTTTCTTGTGTTCTTCTATTTTGATTTTCTCTTCTTGCTTATTTTTCTATCCTTCTAAGTGCTTCCGCTCTTCTGTCTTCCTCTTCCTTTCTTTCTTCCTCTCGTTTTCTTCTCCATTCCCTTTGTTGTATTTCATATTTAAGCCTTTGTTAAGGAGTCATGTTTAGCCTATTTGATCCTTCTCCTTCTTCAGCCATTTCTTGTTCAGAGATATGTAGTGTTTCAATATAAGGTTGATTTTGAATTTCTTCCACTACTATGATTTTTTCAATCACAGTTTGTTCTAGTTGTTCAAAAACTGGTTTTATTTTATCTTTTTGTTTCCCTAAGGAAGGAGGTTCTTTAGGTGATTGTTTTCTTTTTACCTCCAAGGCTAACAAGATTTGTCTTTCAAATAAATTTAATCTTTCTCCTTATCTATGTTTTTCTTCTAACTCTTCTATAGCATGTCTTCTAGCAACTGGTGTTGTTAGTCCTATGGATGAATGAGCTATTGGAGGAGGGGGGGGGGGGGGGCTTTGTTTCACAAATCTACCCTTTTGATCTCTATCTCTAAGAATAAGAAAACATTACTTAAAAGAAAAAATATATTTTTGTTGTTTTTAATGTTTTCAATATATTTTTTTTTATCTTTTTATCTTCCTAACTGACCGTTTTGAAATATGCTTCCCCGGCAACAGTGACAAATTTTTGGGTTGTTTAACAGGTAAACAAACACAAGTATTTATTATCAATCTGGGCTAGTAGGACTTAGAAGCATCCCTAAAGTATATGGGTTTCAATTATGATCAAGTTAGAAGATGATTTATCAATGATTAAGGAAATGCATATTACAAATATAAATCTAAACTAAATCATTTCTAAATTCAAGTATAGCAATAGAAGAATCTCCTAACTTAAGGGATTTGTTTGTCCTTATCTCACAAGATTACTTCACGAATTAGAAATAAAAAACCACTAATTGAGCAATAGATTAAGATGCATGAAAAAATAATTGAAGAGGCTCTTAACTGAACAGATCTTGGTTGTCCTTCATCACAATTCATTCATCAATAATACTATTGTTAGACAAAAATAATTCATATAAGCATTAAAAAGCATGAAAAGATGAATTCTAACTTAAGATTTTAATCAAATAGAAAGAATGTTTAACTTAAGCATTTGATTGCCCGTCCATATGAAGAATAAGAATGATAATTAGATTCATCAACACTCATAAAAAATCAACATAAATTTAATCAACAAGTTAAACACAAAACATACAAGTTTAGAAACTGCAACTACAAATAACTAGAAAGTGCACTTAGCGCGGTGTGGGGGCCCTCCACCCTTGCCTCGCACAATGAAAGTGCTTTCAGCTACTAAAAATTCAGTCAAGAAATCAACATATAATAGAAGCAAATTTAATAGAATATATTTTCAATTAACTCTCCAAAGTCTCAGAAATAATAATGTTAAGTCATACAATTTCTACATATCAATACCTTCAAAGTCCGAGGCTTAAATAGATAAAATATACAACAAATTCATCTAAAGTGTCTCCTATAGCCATGGCTATCCTTATCTTATCCAATAAGGTCTAATTCATCCATAAGATCCATCAAAATCTAGAAAATCCCATAAAATGAAAAATTTGACCTAGTTCTTAGGGATCCTCCATAAAAATAGGTCATGTTTGACCGCCTTTGACCGAGCCTATTAAAGCTCGGTTTTCTTGAACTAATAGGTGTAAATTTAACCTTAGTTCCCAATATTTCTGGAAATATATCCAGCTTGAGCCCAGGTGTCCTGAAAATATGCAAACCATGAGGCCATTACGGGAATTTCTAATCTGGTCCAAAAATGCACTTAAAATTCAATTTTTATCAAAACTTCTAAGAATTGAAAAAAAATAATTTAAATACATGTATATGCATTTATTGGTCCAAATAAGGTGAATATGATGGTGTATAGATGGATATTATGGAAAATAAAGTGTATTTCATAAGCAAAAAGAGATAAAAAATGAGGGCCAACACTGTATATACCCAACAGAAAGGTCATCTGATAACATTGCAAGTAGTAGTTCAATATGGGGCTAGAAAAAACAATCAATTCTACAAATATGTAGGTGGGAAAGAGTAGAGATAGCAAGACTATAGTAACTGTAAAAAAAATGATGATGCTTATATCATTGAAGATTTGTATATCTGGGTGACTAGGATATTTAAAATTAACATACAGAAACTCAATGTCACCTTTGACATTTTCTAATGTAGTCCCTGAGACATCACGTGCATCAATTTTTGATTATCAAGAATTTTGAACACTAAATTGACTGATGACTTGAGTTTTGAAATATTAGGGGTCATGCCTATTGAATGAGAAACTTACAAGGAAGCCATTGCAAGAGCCAAAAACACATGTAGAAAACACTCTATGTGCTTAGAAATGGAATGAGAATAAGATACACCAATCATTTGAAGCCTAGTTGAAGTATTTGAAACTCAATGGAAAATCAATTTCTCATAGCAGTTAACTGCAAGTGTTTCAATTAGGTTTCAAACATTTCCACAATTTTTTACAGACCTAGTAACTCTAATGTTTCCAATATGGACCAATAAATAATTGAATTTTCATTCATCAATTTCTTAAATAAGCAAACTATATTTAAATAGTATTTAACTTAAAAATATCTAGAAAAGTTGTTTCTCCTTGTTCAACCATTCGAGACCCTACCCAAAAGATGAGTGCATATACTACATACATTAGAGAATTTCCCATCCCAAGACTAAGTCCACTTATAATTCGTTGTCGAAATCCTCTTTTCAAAGGCACATAAAACTTTTCATTGTAGAGGCTTGTCACTTTTTCCTCTGTAGAAAAGGAGGCAAAAATCCAAATGCTTCCAACAGCTTCATTCACAACATGTGTGGCTTCCTCATACAACACCTGAAAAATGACTCCTTTGACATTTTCTAATGTAGTCCCTGAGACATAACTTGCATTAATTTTGGATTTTTGATTAAGAATTTTGAACACTAAATTGAATGATGACTTGAGTTTTGAAATATTAGGGGCCATGCCTATTGACTGAGAAACTTACAAGGAAACCATTACAAGAGCCAAATACACCTACAAAAAACACTCTATGTGCTTAGAAATGGAATGAGACTAAGATACACCAAGCGTTTGAAACCCAGTTGAAGTATTTGAAACTTAATGGAAAATCCATTTCTCAGAGTAGTTAACTGCGAGTGCTTCAATTAGGTTTCAAATATTTACACAATTTTTTAGAGACCTAGTAACTCTCGTGTTTCCAATATGTCCCAATAAATAATTGAATTCTCATTCATCAATTTCTTAAATAATCAAACTATATTTAAGACCCTTGTTCAACCATTCAAGGCCTTACCCAAAAGATGAGTGCATTTACTACATATGTTAGAGAATTTCTCATCCCAAGACTAAGTCCACTTATAATTCCTTGTCGAGCTCCTCTTTTAAAAGGCACAAAACACTTTTCATTGTAGAGGCTCATCACTTTTTCCTCTGCAGAAAAGGATGAAATAGTCCAAATGCTTCTATTAGGGTCCTGTGATTTGGCTGATTGGCAAGCCAAATGACAGTGTAACATCAAACCAGTCTTTGAAGCCCAAGGACCTAGCCTTCCTGGATTCAGAGAGGGCTCTCTCTATTTGTGTAAGGGATATCTGTGTGTTTTCTTATTGTGTTCTTGATTTTAGGCTAGTTATGAAGTAGGTTTTTTGGTTTTGGTTTTTATGTTGTGAGGGATGAACTGATCAAAGACTAAGATAGGTAAAAAAGATGTCAGATCAACTGGGCTATGGGGTCGAAAAGGTAAAGAAAGCTTTCGGGTGGTGATACAAGGTTGTTGAAGGGCCGATTTGAGCGAGGTAAAATGGATCTTTAGGTAAAATGGAGTGAGATGGACATTAAAATTGTGAAGAAAAAAGGATTTCAAACATAAATAGTTTAATAGCTGACATAAAAATGGTAGGGCAAACCATTAATCATGAGAAATGTAACTGTAAACTGATCAATGCATAGAAATAAACATTCAAGCCATGCATAGAGATATATGACTCTCTAACTTTAGGAAATGGCTATCAGACTTTGGGGAAATACATTTAATACAAACAAACAACTCAAATCACTATGAAGGAACGCCTAAGCATAGTATTTCAAGCTATTCGGCACTTTGAAACAAGATTGCATAGTTTTAGGCAAAGGGCAAGATCAGTACAAGACCTCCTTGGTTCAACAAATGAAAATCTAATCAATCAAAGAGAGGTTTCATAGGTGGAGCTATGGCTAGCCATGAGTAAGTAGGGCATACCATGAATCATACTTAGTATGCATAAAACCATAAATGAAACAAGCAAACAATACTCTTCAGTTATCAAAGAGCAATCAAGTATTCTTTGATATGACTAAGAAAGAAGAAAACATAGAAGCTATAAAGAAACAGGAAATTTGAGGTGCCTCCAAGGGTATGTCTCAAATTTATTCTCTATTGTCTTATAGCAAGAAAGAACATGGAATTATGAATGAAAACTAAGAAACAAAACAGAGAGAGAGACACTATACCATTCTACCAAGTCATGGAATCCAACAACAGTCCTCTTTCATCATCCAAAAGCACTCAAGAAACTCTCCAAATACATGAGACAAGTGTTTCTTCCAAATCTTGTATAACCATATATTGCTTCTATTCATCAATATCAGCCTCATTTACAATGAAATCCTTTGGAATATATAGGCCAAAGTGAGGAAAACCTCTTAGTTCAACTTGCAATCTCATTGGCCTATCCAAAATATCTGATTTTGTCCTCGAGACTTTGCAAAGCCCAAGGCACAAAATATCTAATAAAATATCTCAAAAATGCTAAAAAAGAGAAATATATTGAATTTTCATAACTGATCATGTACAAAAATAGCTAAACACACATGAGGAAAAGTCACTTTCGAAAGGTACATTTTTCACAAAAAAACTTAAGAAATATGTCAGCAAAAATTCCCCTGACTTGCCGGCAACTTTTGGAGGCCTTCCTGATGTCAAAACAAGGCCCGTGATGGCTTGGTGGAAAGCTCTGAATGTATATTTTCTGAAAATGTTTATTTTTCTCAAAAATTACCAATGTAAGTCCTCCAAAAACAGACCTGTTTGTAAAAACCCAAAAAAATAGGCCTTGCTGATAAACGGGGCAGAGTGTAGAAAAAGCGAGTGTTTTTTTCCATTTTGGGGGAGAAAAAGATCGTAAATTGATCTGAAAATCGCTGAGTATATGCCCCTAAAAATATGGCATCCAATGATACCATTTTCATCCTTTGAGGATGCCCCAAACTGAAATGGCGATGCCCATGAGTTTTAGCCAAAAACCCAAAAAATGACAAAAAACCAAAATTTGTCGAATTTCACCAAAATTTGGCGAGCATGACCCTCAAGGGTTTTCAGAAACATGCTGTGAAACTAAGACCAAAATTTGGAGCTTTGAGGTGTCTTTCCTCAATTTTGGTGCCGGGCGCTTCCTTTGAGCATCCTTGAGTTTTTCCTGAGTGACCTTCAATTTCCGCCGGGCAAACTGATTTAGCTTCTTGTAATGCCTGGTCATCCTCCATTGAAGGTCCAAGTCTCTATTTTCCTTCTCCAACTTCTTTTCCAAGTGATCATTAACCCTCTCAAGCCATTCTTATCGATTGTTCTCTATTTCTTGTGTGAACAATGTAGTGAGAGGGGTAGATTGGAGAAGGGCAACCTCTTCTTTCTTTTGTTTTTCAAGGGCTTTTTTGAGCCCCATGGTTCTTGGCCTCTTTCTCCTAGGCTGATCTTCATCTTCACTCTCTTCGAACTCACCCATGAGTTCTTCCAATCTCACTTGTGCTTTGGAGGCCTCTTTTTTGTATTCGATGGCCCGTGTCTCATATACGGCCATATGGACACTTATCTATTTGTTTTGAATTTGCAAAAAGTGATTGAAGTTTCTAGCCCTCTCAAGATCAGTCCTCAAAGCATCAATTTGGTTTTCTCTATTGATCAAGAGATTTTCTAGGATCTGGGCTACATTTTCACTATCATCACTTTGGATTTGAATGATGTCGAATTCCCTTTCCTTTTCATGACTGCTTTCTTCTTTCTCCTTTCCTTTGCTTTGGGTGGCTCTTTTATTCTTCCTCCTCTTGGGCAACTCGACAATGGGCTTCTTGGGAAATTTCCCCTTGCTTCGGAGGGGCCTAGTAACATTTGGAGTTACAACTCTAGGCACCCTTTTCCTTGATTTCTGGGGCTTGGCCACTTTCAGAGAAGAGAGCATGGCCCCTTGCCTAGGAGAGGCAGCTAGCACATGCTCCATTGGCTCTTTAACCTTGCTACTTTTCTCATCATTCTTGCCATTGTCTTGGATCTCTTCATGGATGCTTTGACTGTCTTTTTGAATTTCTTTTTGAGGGCTGTCCTTCTCACTGTGTTGCACCTATTCATCATCATGCTGCTCATCATCATGTGGCTGCCTCTATTCATCATGCTGTTGTTCTTTTTCATGAGGTTGCTGTTCATCATCATGTGGTTGCCTCTGTTCATCATGTTGCACATGTTCATCATGCTGCACCTGTTCATCATCATGCTGTTCATCATCATCTTCCTCTTGATCATGCCCTTCTTCCCCTTGTTGTTCTGCCTCACTGTGCTCTTTTTCCCCTTGCTGCCCTGTTTCATCATGACGCTGCTCATCATCATCTTGCTCCTCTTGCTTATGCTCTTCTTCCTTATCATGCTCTTTTTCTTGTTCAATGGGAAATTTGAGCTTTTTGGGAATAGGCTTTCTTGAAGAAGGCGAAGGATGGTGAATGGAAGGTGAAGGAGATGTATGAAATGAAGGGATAGTGGCGAAATCCGGATGTGTGATGAAAGTATCCCAAGAGACTTCCTTCTTCTCAAGCTAATGAAGAATGATAACCTTGATGAGGGAGTGATGGAAGAGGCAGGCTGTCTGCTGAGAAGGAGGCTTTTTCTGAACAGTGGAGGCCATTTTCTCGATACTTCTATGTAGGAATAAAGGGATATTTAACAATTTGGCCCTCGTGAAATGCATGAGCAATCAGATATGATAGGCATAGATTCGGGAGAATCTTCCCTTGTAAGTGAAGTATTTCATGATGATCTTCATGAAGGGGGCGTAACTAGTCAATAGATATGAGAAGGGGAAAATGGATGGACATGAATCTCTATGCTCAGGCTTCAGAAAAGGCTTGTATTTTTCTGAGTCCAGGTGGCTTTGTTTAAACCATTTCTCCCCGACATAAGTGATTTTGGTGGCCTTGGAAATGGACCTTGGAGAGAATTTGAAATCTAGGCCTGCCAGCTGAAAATGCTTCTCTTGAAACCTCAAAGCACAAAGATGTGTCAAACGGGAAAATCTCTTCACCTCCTTCACTCTTTGACAAAAATCTAAACACCCAACCTCATGGAAGTTAAAAAGGACTGATGGATGAGAATTTACCTCTTTCGTGGAAATAGGCTCAAACCTCCTGTGAAGGCCACTCCTACTGTCTTGCCTGGGAGGCATTTTGTTTTGAATGATCTTTGCAATACCAAGCTGTCTCAAATGGCCTTTGGAATGTTTTCTTAAGCACACACCCTGTCCTCCTTGTCAGTCACTATTTGACCAAGACAAACTGCTTCAAATGTTTTGTGAAATAGTCTCCCAACACCAACTTTGTGCTTTTTATAGATCACTGTTTTGTCCTCTTTTATGCCAAACAACAAGTTTTTGTCCAATAAAAAGCACAGAGTCAATTTATTGTTGTGTTTGGGTAAGGTATTGAAAGAGGTATCTGTGTTTTCTGGTTAGAACAAAGATCTCCTTGTGTTGAGACAAAACAAAATCACCCTTCCCAAATTACACTCTTCTGCTGTTCACTGTTTCTTTACAAGGTAAGACAAAACAACCTCAGCTTGATTTTAAAATATCTTCAAAGCATACTTTTTTTTATGGAACAAAAGAGGTTGCACTAGGTTTCACTGTTTCTCCACACAAAGAGGACTTTTTCAAAATGACTAGGCTTTGAGACTATGACCACTGTTTTCCCCTTTGATTTTTAACAAAGTCTGCTCTTATTTTATATGTGGGCTATCAATGTTTTTTTTTTAAAAGGTAGTCAGGGTCCTTTAAGATGATTAAAACATCCACCCAACACTATAAAAATGTGTGACAGTCATAGCAATAAAAACCTCTGAGTTTTTAACCAAGACCCTCACCCTCTAATCATTGTCTCCCTCTTATGCTTTTTATATGACAAACTGCCTCATCAAAACCACTGTTTAAAACACTGTTTAAGATGAGTTGAGACCCCCTAAGCACAAGAAATGTTTCTCCAGCTTGATAGGGACTTTGTCTCCTTAATACTAACTTATCTCATAGTTCTTATATGACGAAATGGTTTTTAGAACACTACTTCCTTCTCACGGAGAAAAACAACAAACACCCCTTCACCTTTTTGAAATTTGCCAAGAGGAGAAGTGGAATACCTCGAAAAAATGCTTAGAAACCTTGTTTGATTGATTTGGCAGCTTCAAAGGTGTTTTTGAAGGTGTTAGGAGGCGCGGCACGTTTAGATGGCAGAGTGCCGCGCAGTGAAAAAGGTGTCGGGTCGGCCTTTGGGCAGTGGTGACCGGCGCTACAGGCGCGCTGCGCCAACGTTATAAGCCTTTGTGATTTTTGTTCTGAACGCACCGCGCGCTTTTCCAGGCGCGCCACGCAGGCTTTAAGCCTCTAAAAACTCTGCAAATGGCTTGAAAATTCTTTTTTTGGTCCGGTGAATAGCCAGGGGAGATGTCACTTGCGTTTTGAATTAAGCAATGTGATTTGGCAACGGTCAATCCACCCTTTTATATTTGAAAAATCCAACGACCTTTTGAAATTTTCTTCGTGAGGGTTTTGAAAGCATTTTGAAAAGGCCTTTGTTTTAAACAAAACATGAAGCACTACTGTTGTCATTAATAATCTTTAAACCATCATAAAACCAATATTTGACCAGGACTCTAAAAGGTGTTGTGGATGATATTCTTGAAGATCTTCGTACATATGACCCTTTTCAAAGTGAAAAAGCCATTTTGAAAGCCAAAATCTCTCTCAGTGTTTTTCTCATTAAGGCAATACCCTTTTCATTGTTTGCCTATTTCTATCCCTTTAAAGGAAAAAATCTACTCAAAGACATACCAATGATTTGTGAGGCACTTTTCCATTCTTGCAAGGAGATAAATCACCACTTTAACACTTACTTTGAAAGTTTCTGCTCCTGGTGTTTTGATGATGATCATGCCCACTGTGAAGTTGATTGAACTGTTAGGTGCTCTTGAGCCTTTCTTTTGACTGTGGGTGAAGAACCTCATTTGTACTCCTCAGATCTTACCCATACCTGTTTATCAAGGAAAAAGGCCTTTAAAGACCCTTGGGACTCATATGCAACAGCAAGGTCATTTTCACATGTCCATAAAGAAGCTTTTGACTATGATAGTGGCATGTTTTATTTTCTTTGAGTGTGGCATGTTTTATTTTCGCACCTAGTGTCTTTGTGTTGTTTATTTGCAAAGTCCCCTTGAGAAAACAAGGCTTAGGTCACCTTCTTGTCAATTTTGATGAGCTTTTGAAAAATATCTTCATGAACAGGAAGAGAAAACCTTTTTTGAATATCAACATCACTCTTTGGCCTATGTTTAACCCAGCTCTTCAACTTATAAACCTTGCATGGATTTCTACTAATTTCAACTTTGTCTTTTAAAGGAAAATACTGGCTAGATTTTATGCCTATTGATCAAGGAGAAAATATGGAAACTTTTGATGAAATTTCATGCCTCAGCAGGGTTTGTTCATATGTCCACAAGAGGCCTTTATCTATGACAACATCAAGTTTCATTTCTTTGAATGTTGTTCTGAATTTGAAACATTGTGTCATATTCCTTTCTTCACATTGATGAAACTGTCCAGGCTTGGTTCACTTTAGCTTCAAATTACCTTTGAAGAAGATTTCTGATAGAAGGAAAATCAAACTTCTTAGATTATCATGGTACCACTACTTTCCCTCTGCACTGAAAACCTTGCCTCTGTTCCTGGCCCTCTTCTTATTAGATGAAGGAGGCCTTTATCACATTGCCAAACCCTCTGCTTGTAAAATGAAGGAGGTTTTCAACCAATGACCTGACCATCTGCTCATGTATGGAGGAGGTCTTCTCAGTCTTTCAACCCTCTACTCATGTATGGAGGAGGTTTTCTCAGTCTATGCCATTTCATCAGCTTTTAAGCAATGCTATCTTTCCTTTCACTGCCTATTCATACTTAAGCAAATGAAAATGAGAAATTGATAATAAGCCATGATGGGCATTTCAATGAGACATGCAATTCTGCTTTTCAAATACCTTTGTGCATCTTTAGACAATCAGCGGCAGCTTGGCCAGTATCTGTATTCATAAATCACTAACCTTTGGACTGTGTTTGCAGGAGCTTATTGAGAAAACTTCTCTGTTCAGTACTTGCATCCCAGGCTCAAAAACCACATGAGAAGCAGCTGTCTTCTCATTTTGAGTTAAATAATGTCTTCTGGAACACTAGTATACTTCTGCTCTTTGACAAAGACATTGAAACACTTGTACATCTATCTAATATCAGCTTGACCTGTGGCATATGTATTGCTGAGACTTCGAGGCTTGTTAGTGGCGCGACTTAAGGGTGTAACCAAACTTTATTTGCAGAATAGGAAGGTCTTCTAGGACTGGTTGATACTAGATAGAGGTTCTTTTGGCTTTAGGATAGTTTTCCAAGGGAAAATCACCTAAAGCGCCACTACCTAACTTAGGGGAGACTTTTTGGACAGATTTGGAGTATTCTCTTTGGGGCTGATGGACAAGTTTGTATGGCTGAGGCTAGATAGGGCTTTGAAAATGAGGTTTTATCTCGTCATGGGCTGACTGAAAAGGTTAGGAGGGAAAAATTGTTTATGGGTGTTTTCCAGCTGGCAAATTTGACAAATTTGAGATCAACTGCTAGAAAACTTGGCTTTAAAAACTAGTCATCATCAACAGGTGAAAAATACTGATGACTAACAGTGGCTCTATTTGGGGAGGGCGGCTCCATTTCAGGAGGTGTTCAGAATTTCAGATCTTGGTTCTCTGAAGACCAGTTCCTTTATCCATTGGCGCAATTTTTTTTCTTCCTTGATGCTATTTCTGAAAATTGACAACATGATTAGCATCAGCAATATTTCTACTTACCACACTATATTTCCTAACATTTTTTCTTCTTTTGGGTGCATTTGGACTGGCAGCCCTTTGACATAGTATTTTTGAAAAATGACACTATCTAGTTCTACACTTATATCCGCTAGGAGTTTAGATTAAGCTGATGAACTCCTTTATTTCTCTACCTATGGTAGATCGACTGTCAAGGTTAAGCTATTTGACAGGATTTTATTCTCTAATCTAAAACATGAAATTGAAAAATGACCAAATCAGGATTAGACAGTCTGATTTTTCATGTATTTGTGGCATGAAAGACAAGCTGCACACAAATATTATTTTGCATAAAATGAAATCTAGAAAAACAAGGCTAGGATACACAATTTTTTTTTCATCCCTGCTTTCCTCTTTGGTTCTATTTTGAGCATGTGGAACCAGTATCTTTTCCTAATCTACTATTTTTTATAAGTCAAGCTTACACAATGTTGACCATCTTTTCCACTCACTAACTTATCAGCAAATAAATTTAAAACATGTTCAGTTATGATTAGGCTAGATAACCTGAACAAGACATTTGAGCACTAGTAGCGGCATTTATACTTGCGCGCTTTCCGAATGACTATTTTTTGAACATGGGGCCTTCTTTCTATTTTTCAAACCGCCCTCTTTTTCTGTTTTTCTATTATTTTTTTATTTTTATTTTTTTTTGAATTTTCTGTTTTTGATTTATTTTTCAAACAATGGTATATACAATGATTTAAAAAGTTTTGACTCTGAAATCTTGGAAATGGCGAAACTTAAGCATCTTATCCTCATAAGGATCTCCTACAACTCTTGGTCCACTCAGCTCTTGAAAAGAAAAATTTTGAAAATTTTCTATTTCAAGCATGACATAAGGATTCATGCATGAATCTCTAAACAACCCTGTATCTTCCCGTTGTACCTTTTTATACCTCTGATTTCCACTCATTCTTTTGTTGTATATCTTTTTCAAATAATGTAGATATTCTTTGTCATTTTTGAAGTATATGATGACATCATCAAGGTGCATCAAAATGCAGAAATTCAGGACCGGAAACATGGCATTTAGGAGCATATTTTTGATATCCGGTGGTTTTGCAAATCTGGGTTTGAAAATGGGACTACTTCCAGCATATTTGAAAAATTCTTTGAGCTATTCGCTTTGTAAAGGAATCATTTGGCTATAACCTGAAACATCATCTTGCAAAGACATATGATTAAAAGCACTTATCATTGGTATATCATGGTCTTGGGTAGTAAGGATAAAATTTTTGTCACAAGGGTGTGTATCAGTGCTTCTAAAATCAAAATAGATCCTATGACCAGCTATTTTATCTTTGACTATTACTGTTTGGTTCAGATTTTTGTATTTTCTTTTGTCGAATTTGTTTCTTGGAGTGATGGCAGTGGCATAGTGTTTGTCACTATTTTCTCTATATGAAGTAGTATTTTGAATAAGATTGCAAATCCTAGCAGTTCTAAGTCTTTGTTGGAGTGACAAAATGTTAGCCAGTTCAAGTAACACATGTATATTTCGACTGCAGTCATCATTCCTTTCATAAGAAGTTTATCAGGCATTTTTTCTAGATTTTGAGCTGTTATGGCTATAGTCAAGGTTTCATTTGAAAGGGTAGAGTTAAGTGGTGGCAAATCCTTAAGGTATGGTAAGAACATTAAGCTTCCCTGCTCCTGAGTTCCAAAGAGGTTTGTGATATGCAAGTATTCTAATGCCTCTGTTCTAAAAAAGTTTCCTGATGTTACTATTGATGTTTGCCTAAGGTTTGAGCCATTTGCTTGATAGTACATAATGGTTTGTGTTTCTTGCTCTATCCCCGTTTCGCAAGGAACAAACTCTCTTTCCTCAAGACATAGTTGTTCATGATCATGATAATTTTGAGTGTATAGTTCATCATAGAGAACTTGGGGCAGTTGATGTGGTGGGTCTAAGTTTGTTTCAAATCTTTCTGATTGTTCTTCAATATCCTCATCAGTGTGTAAAATGAAAAAGTTCAGATCAGAATGCAAGGAGTACATCGGGATGTTATCTGGCCTTTCTTGGCTGCTGATCATATATTTCATATGTGATTCTCGATAGAGTATTCTAGTTTGGTCAAACACAGGAATAGTGGCATAGGACATATCAAGTTGAATATTTCCTTGAAGCTTGGCTCCCCAAGATCTGGATAAAAGCATTCCATACTTGGGAGGGATGTCTGCTACCACTATGTCCATGATTAGATGTTTTGCAGGTATTTGGGCCAAACTGAAACAAAGATCTTTGATTAAGCCTAGACATTTGACTCTACTCGAATCAAATGAATATAAGTCTTTATATGGTCTTGTGATTTCTAGGCCTAGTCTTTCCATCACAACCTTCGGCATGACATTATGCGAGGCCCTGAAATCTAGCATGGCATTGTGTAGGATTTGGTCATGGATATTCAGACTAATGTAAAAGGGAAGAGTGGTTCCTTCTTGGAATTTCCCTTCTATTTTTGGATCAAACAATACTTCAGGAGTGTCATCAGCTAGATTAAGGGTGTTTGCATCATTTCCTATATTCAGGACCTTTAACACTTGAGACTTATAAGAGCTTTGGGCGATAAGTTCAGTGAGGGGCTTGGTAATCTTTATTTTGGTGATTTCTCCCTCAAAACTGAAAGGTGCTTGTAGTTTAGACAGGTTTGCTTCAAATTTTTCATCCATGACTTTCTCTATGTTCTGAGTTTGCTGCCTTTGTTTTAGGATTTTGTTTGACACAGCCATCTCGAGAATCTTTGTGGAGGTACTAGGAGTGTCTGAGCCAAGACTTGTTTGAATAGCTTTATCTTTGTTTTCGTCAGTTTTCTTGACCATGATTTTGTTGCTGTCCACTGCTTTTTTAAGGATGATATCAGGGGTTCTAGCAGTGCCTGAGCTATATTTCTTGGAGTTTTCTTGGTTTCTTCTGCTTCTAAGGTCATACTGCCTGTGAGCTTCTACTATGGCGTTCTGAAAATATATGGCAGGATCTTCAGGATCTTCATAGTTGGTTTCATCTTGATTTGGAGAGAAGAACGCTTGTTCTTCTTCTGTGAGGTAAGCCTCACTCTCGTTATCAGAACCTATGAGGTTCAAATGATTTTCATCAATGGGTTCTGTATCCCTATCATCTTCTTCCACATAATTTTCATTAAAGGGTGGCCTAATTTTTTGGTCACTTTCCCTTGGTTTGTTTTGAGGCTGTTCTCTCCTAAAATTTTGGTTTCGATTTCTGTTTGGAGGGTTTGGCTGGTTGTCCCTAAGAGGGGTCTTTTTGCTAATATTTTCCCACATTTTGGCCATGGACCTAACCAAGTCATCTATTCTAGGATCTAAGGAAGGGGCTGAAGTGGAGACCTCATCCCGGTATGTGACTTTCCTTTCTGATCTAGTCCTAGCTCTTTTTTCTGATAAGTTGGCTTCTGCACTTATGGCCACCTTTTTCATTTCCTCTAAGGTAGGAGGGTCTTTGTCTCTTAGTTGATAAGTCATGTCTGGGTCAAAGCCTTTGGGGAACTTTGTTAAGGCTGAGCTAAGTGGAGGTTTGAAGTGAGGTCGGAGGGCGCTATACACACTGTTGAACCTAGTATAGTATCCCTAGACACTTTCCCCGTTTTCTTGTTTTAGATTGTTTTATTATAATATGATTTGAATGGGGTTCTTTCTGATTTCCCACTTATTTATGAAGTTTTGGTAGAGTTCTAGAAGATCGTGGATGTTGTTTGGAGTTAAGCTCTTAAACCATTTTTTGGGTTCTCCGCCGAGGCTTTGGGCGAACATCCTCATTCTGATGGTCTCGTCTTCTATTTCCATGTATTCAAAGGTATCGCTAATCCTATCTACATGTTGTTGAGCTGTGGTAGTCTCAACTCCGGTAAAGTGCAAGATTTTGGATTGATAGTCATTTTGTAAGGGAGCCAAAGGGTGTGGCAACACCAAGGGTGCATACCAGGCTACCATGGCGGGAGCTAATGGATGATGTAAAAAATGAGGGCTTGTAGGATGAGCTGAGGTGGTTTGAACAGTAGTGGTTTGGATGGGTGTGGCAGATGTACTTGGACTAGTGATCTGATTTTGAGCAGATCTGGGATGGTAGGAGCCAAAGTGATGGAGAAGCTTAAATTTGGGAGGTGTAGTAGGCGAGGCTTCTCTACTAGGACTCTGTGGCAGATCTAGGGGCTCAAGATCATCAAAGTTTACCTTACTTTGTGAATTTCTTCTGAAAAGGGTTTTTGCTGATTTTAAGTCAAAGGGGGAATCCTGCAAGGCTGTGAGGTGTTCAGGTACTGATCTTTCTTTACGGATGGACCTATCGGTAGCTAAATTTCCAGTTTCGGAAGCTTGCCACAAAATCTTCTCTGGGTCGTCTACTATGATAGGAGGATTTGGGTTTAGATGAGATCTGGTGTTGATTATTCGTGAAGCCAGATTTCGAATCTAGAGTTTAGAGAGGATGGTATTTGTGATTGTTTCGGATGGATGGCCTCTCTAGGGTATTACTAATGTGAAGGATGGTAAAACAAAAATGAGGACTAGTGGAGTCGCCAGGTGGATTTTTGTGAGAACTATGGTCCACCACCAACACTTATCAAAGATGCTTTCGGGAAAAAGTTTTCTAGAAAACTTTGAGATGAAGACTTGGAAGGAAGAGTGATTCGCTTGGTTTCAACAGTTTTCTAGGCTCTTTGGACAAGCTAATGGTTCTATTTGCAAGATGATTTCTATTTATATCCTATGTTTAGGTGAAGTCTTCTGAATCACTAAGTTATACTTAGTTTGTCACTAATTACAGAGTTTGCACCATAAGTTTTAAGTTTTCGAAAAGGATGAGTCAACAGAAAGGTATGGTTTATGAATTTTTTGGTTTTTTATGGAGTTTTTGGCCTACTGGAGGCTAGTGGAGTCGCCAGGTGGAACTTGGTTGTTTTTGTAAATATGTAGCTATGGTCCACCATCAATACCTGGGGAAAAGCCAATCTGGGAATGTTTTGGGGTTTTCTGAGTTTTTGTGTAGCCTATGAGGTTTGGAAGAGTTTCCTATAACTAAATCATCATTTTACTAAGATGGTGAAAGAGCAATCTTCTACTCTTCAAACAACACTTAAGTTTTCTAAGTTTGATTGAGACTTCGGGAGTTACTAAGGAGTACCTATATTGTCACTAACTTGGAAGGTCCCACCATGATCGCCATTATGTTAGTGAGCAGTGGGATAAGTCCACAAGATAGTATTCTCAAAGGTCTCTAAAGGTCTAGGGAATCTAAGTTTGTTTATCACTCAGAGTCCCACCGTGATCGCCATTATGTTAGGGAGCGGTGGGATGAATCAACTGGATATAATTTCTAAATTTTAGCAAAGAAGTAAGGCCTACTGGAGGCTAGTGGAGTCGCCAGGTGGATTTTTAGTTGTTTTGAGAGTATATGTGTATGGTCCACCACCAATATTGATAAACACCAATCTAGAGATATTTTGGGGTTTTCTGAGTTTCCTATATGTAGCCCTGAGGTTTGGAAGAGTTTCCTATAACTGAATCATCATTTTGCTAAGATGGTGAAGGAGCTAGTTTCTACTCTTCAGACAATAACTAAGTTTTCTAATTTTGACTGAGATTTTGAGAGATCCTAAGGGATACCGAGGATGTTTTGACTCAAATTCCCACCGTGATCGCCATTATGTTAGGGTCCCGTGATTTGGCTGATTGGCAAGCCAAATGACAGTGTAACATTAAACCAGTCTTTGGAGCCCAAGGACCTAGCCTTCCTGGATTCAGAGAGCGCTCTCTCTATTTGTGTAAGGGATATCTATGTGTTTGCTTATTGTGTTTTGATTTTAGGCTAGTTATGAAGTAGGTTTTTTGTTTTTGGTTTTTAGGTTGTGAGGGATAAACTGATCAACGACTAAGATAGGTAAAAACAATGTCAGATCAACTGGGCTATGGGGTCAAAAAGGTCAAGAAAGCTTTCAGGTGGTAATAAAAGGTTGTTGAAGGGCCGATTTGAGCAAGGTAAAATGGATCTTTGGGTAAAATGGAGTGAGATGGATATTAAACTTGTGAATAACAAAGGATTTTAAACATAAATAGTTAAATAGCTGACATAAACATGGTAGGGCAAACCATTAATCATGATAAATGTAACTGTAAATTGATCAATGCATAGAAATAAACATTCAAGCCATGCATAGAGATATATGACTCTCTAACTTTAGGAAATGGCTATCAGACTTTGGGGAAATACATTTAAGACAAACAAACAACTCAAATCACTATGAGGAAATGCCTAAGCATAGTATTTCAAGCTATTGGGCACTTTGAAGCAAGATTGCATAGTTTTAGGCAAAGGGCAAGATCAATACAAGACCTCCTTGGTTCAACAAATGACAATCTAATCAATCAAAGAAAGGTTTCAGAGGTGGAGCTATGACTAGCCATGAGTAAGCAGGGCATACCGTGAATCATACTTAGCATGCATAAAACCATAAATGAAACAAGCAAACAATTTCTTCAGTTATCAAAGAGCAATCAAGGATTCTTTGATATGACTAAAAAGGAAGAAAACATAGAAGCTATAAAGAAACAGGAAATTTGAGGTGCCTCCAAGGGCATGTCTCAAATCTATTCTCTATTGTCTTATAGCAAGCAAGAACATGGAATTATGAATGAAAACTAAGAAACAAAACAGAGAGAGAGACACTATACCATTCTACCAAGTCATGGAATCCAACAACAGTCCTCTTTCATCATCCAAAAGCACTCAAGAAACTCTCCAAATACATGAGATAAGTGTTTCTTCCAAAGCTTGTATAACCATATATTGTTTCTATTCATCAAGTTCAGCCTTATTTACAATGAAATCCTTTGGAATATATAGGCCAAAGTGAGGAAAACCTCTTAGTTCAACTTGCAATCTCATTGGCCTATCCAAAATATCTGATTTTGTCCTTGAGGCTTTGCAAAGCCCAAGGCACAAAATATCTAATAAAATATATCAAAAATGATAAAAAAGGGAAATATATTGAATTTTCATAACTGATCATGTACAAAAATAGCTAAACGCACATGAGGAAAAGTCAATTTTGAAAGGTACATTTTTCACAAAAAAACTTAAGAAATACATCAGCAAAAAGTCCCCTAACTTGCCGGAAACTTTTGGAGGCCTTCCTGATGTTGAAACGAGGCTTGTGATAGCTTGTTGGAAAGCTCTGAATGTCTATTTTCTGAAAATGTTTATTTTGCTCCAAACTGACTACTAGAAGTCTTCCAAAAACAGACCTGTGTGTAAAAACCCAAAAAAATAGGCCTTGCCGATAAACGGGGCAGAGTGTAGAAAAAGTGAGTGTTTTTCACCATTTTGGGGGAGAAAATGATCTTAAATTGATCTAAAAATCACTGAGTATATGCCCCTGAAAAATGGTATCTAATGATACCATTTTCATCCTTTGAGGATGCCCCAAACTGAAATGGCGATGCCCATGAGTTTTAGCCAAAAACCCAAAAAATGACAAAAAACCAAAATTTGTAGAATTTCGCCCAAATTTAGCGAGCATGACCCTCAAGGGTTTTCAGAAACATGTTGTGAAGTGGAGGCCAAAATTTGGAACTTTGAGGTGTCTTTCCTCAATTTTGGTGCCGGGCACTTCCTTTGAGCATCCTTGAGTTTTTCCTGAGTGACTTTAAATTTCCGTCGGGCAAACTGATTTAGCTTCTTGTAATGCCCAATCATCCTCCGTTGAAGGTACAAGTCTCTATTTTCCTTCTCCAACTTCTTTTCCAAGTGATCATTAACCCTCTCAGGCCATGCTTCTCGATTGTTCTCTATTTCTTGTGTGAACAATGTAGTGAGAGGTGTAGATTGGAGAAGGGCACCCTCTTCTTCCTTTTGTTTTTCAAGGGTTTTTTTGAGCCCCATGGTTCTTGGCCTCTTTCTCTTAGGCTGATCTTCATCTTCACTCTCTTCTAACTCACCCATGAGTTCTTCCAATCTCACTTGTGCTTTGGAGGCCTCTTTTTTGTATTTGATGGCCCGTGTCTCATATACGACCATATGGACACTCATCTATTTGTTTTGAATTTGCAAAAAGTGATTGAAGTTTCTAGCCCTCTCAAGATCAGTCCTCAAAGCATCAATTTGGTTTTCTCTATTGATCAAGAGATTTTCTAGGATCCGGGCTTCATTTTCACTATCATCACTTTGGATTTGAATGATGTCGAATTCCCTTTCCTTTTCATGACTGCTGTTAGTGTCAGTCTAGTCATACTGCCATCAATGATCAAAATTTCTCTTTTGCATTTTTCTTATTAGGTGTCTCATACCGAATAAATTTCACCATTCCGCTAGGTCATGGATTCATTGATGGTAGTAAATTTTAATCAGTTTTCCCTCATGAGGTACTCGCTGATTTTCCTCCCTATGGTCTTCAGTCATTAGTCACTTTCATTTTCAAAATTATATGAATAGGTCATAGGATGGGTCTCATTAGTTTCTAGGGTTTCACCATGGTCAAATTAATGAGTTAAATGTCAATAATGTCAGCGAGGTCACGAGGAAGTCAATAAATGAAAAGTCACAACACCTGGAAGATAAGAGATATCATTCATTCAGTTTGATGTAATTTTCACCTCAAAAACCATGTTTTGAGGTGAAAACATAATACTTTCCCTTTCAGCCACAATTCAGAAGCTGTTATCTCCACAAAGTGATGTCCCTACCTTTCAGAGAAGTGTCCCACAGCATGTTCAGCACCAGATCATCTTCAAAGCAGATCCATCAGAAAGAGCCCGGAAAAAGCTTTCCAACGGTATACTACACTCTCAAAACTGACTTCTGGATTGAATTTTATGCTTAAGTGAAGTAAAGACCCTCAATTCCCTTTACCCCCTATTTCCCATTTTTCCCTTCGACTTTTCTTTATGTTTAAATTTTTGATATTCCCTTTAAAAACCCCTTTAAAACCACTTACCCTTTTCCATGACCCCTTAAACTTTATAATAAAGTTTAAGTGAGAAACCCCGCTTCCCATCGCAAGTCGCAAAATTCATTTGTATGCTCCGATGAGCCCATCACAAATATTTGCGATGTGATCGCATCAAAAATCCTTTGATCGCACCATTGCGAATCCTCCTTTGATCGCACCATCGCAATATACCCCAATGCGATTGATCGCACCATCGCAAATCACAAAATTCATTTGTATTCTCCGATGAGCCCATCGCAAATATTTGCGATGCGATCTCATCGCAAATCCTCCGATCGCAAGTCCTGCCCCCTCTTCCAATCACATCGCAAATTTTGCGATTGCGATCATTCCCCGCTCCGACTCCGATTGCGATTTAAGTGATTCCCGCCTCCCATTTCCCTTCCATTTTCTCATTTAAAATTAAATTCTTCCCTTCACGAAAAGCATAAATTCATTTTATCAGCATTCTATTAAAAGCCAGAGAATGAAGAACTAAAGGAAAGCGAAACGTCAGGGGCCGAGAACAAAATTGTAACAGTCATCGCTTCAATAATAATTCAAAAAGATCCACACTACTATGTTTCGCCTTCTCATTGGATATCCGAAAATTTCAAATGAAATAATGTAACGCATCTCTTCTTTTACGAAGAGATTGTTGGATTTTGGCCTTCCATCTTCAGTTGTGATTTCTCCTCTTCCCATCGATTTGTATTCCTGGAAATCGGTCTATTTATTAAAAATGCTAATCATTTGTAAAGGGGGGGGGAGTCTGAGGTCTGAAAACTCAGAAGTAGGGGAATAGTGTGGCAGTGAGCTCTGCGCTCCATTGTACAGTTTTGCAGGGAATTAATAAAGTGATGCAGCTTTGATTTGTGGGATTCATGTGGTATGAGTTTTAGCATATGTCTCTCTTTTGTGTTTCATATGTACACTGTTATGTTTCATCAGTCATTCATAAACATTTCTAGTTGAATGTTTTCAAGTTAGAAAGGTAGAATCCATTTTATATGCTCTGCCTTGGGAAATCATTCATGCTCTGTGTGTTTTCTTCTGTCTGAAAACGATTCATTTATTATGCCCTTTTCAGCTTTCTCAACAGTCTTTCCACTCCATATTATTTCAACTTTGATTACTAAACCTCCTGCCTATCTTGCCCCATGAAATACTCCGTGTCCTTGATTTAATTCCTCGTTTCATACTATCCTTTTTCCCATACATTCCTGAAAATTCAGTTATTTATCAAAACCCCTTTCACATTTATATACCTAGCCTAAAATCTGTTCTTTGTTATCTTATTGAGTATCTATCCTACGGAGAGAGCCCTCTCCTGTCCTTGTAGGGCTAGCTACAAGGCTGAGCATGGTTTAGTTGTTACCCTGATTTGCCTTTCTCAGCCTGAGGTTCAGATTGGGTGCTAACATCTCTAGCGACCATACTGGGGACATATTTACAAACTTTTGCATAGAATATTTATCACCCCAGTAATATTTTTCTTGTAAAGTCTCGATGATGATATTTCAGAGTTTTTTAGGCTGATATAAATATTGTACAGTATTAAGTTGACCACACCGGCTTCAAGAAGATATAAAAGGGTTAATCCTGATCCAAATCCTCCCCCTGTGTTTGAAAATCCAAATCTTATCCCAAGAATATTCAGAAGACAGGAGGGATCACTAAGTCCTACACCTATTTTCAGGTCCCACACTTGGCCCAGTGAGTGGTTTTTTGTAGAAGAGCTTCCTTTTGACAAGAGTTTTGAGCTCTCTTTGTTTAGAAATAAGTCTGAAACTGCACTTGAAGACACGGTTTTAGATCCGGAGTTTCTTGTGGATACTGAAGTTCAGAGAGAAAATTCTTCCATTGATGACTACATTTTGAATTCTCCTCAGTCCATCACTGCAACTTATATTCCTGAGCCTTTAGAATCATCAGGAGTAGAATTACCTCCTCCTAATTCATCAGCATCCCCTTCAGTCAATTCCCAGTTATCATCTCCTCCAACAACACCTCCCCCAGATCCTGCAAATCCTGTTGTAAACCCACCCAGAGTCATGGCTGCCCGGTATGCACCCTTGGTTTTACCTCAGGTTCTCAATGATATGCCTGCTGACTATCAGAGAAAAATTACTATTTTTGATGCCACTCAAGGCATTACAGCCCAGCAGCATCTTGATAATATGAATGATTTTTTCGACTTGCACGAAGTAGAAGAAGAGAATGTAGCTACCAGATTGTTTGTTCAAAGCCTCGGAGGTGAAGTTATAAAATGGTTTAGAGCTTTACCAGCGGGCTCTATTCACACTTTGCAAGAGTTACACACACAGTTCTTAGACCGGTGGGAGGTGAAAATGAATCCACACCAAATTCTGTTTGAATATGAGATTATTAAAAGAAATGTGGGTGAAACAGTGCAAGATTATTGTTTTAGATTCAATGCGGTATAAAATTCTATTTCGGCTAACCTCAAACCTCCGGTGGATTCAGCTATGCTGAAGTTTCCGGATGGTTTTGATGCCGACATGGCATATCAGTTGCGTGAAAGAGATCCACCGTCTCATACCTCTGGAGGAGCTGTTTGATCAAGATGATGTTGCAAAGAAGCCAAGCTTGGTGCCCACAGAGAAAGGAGTTGAAGATGTGAATATTGGAACACCTGATCAGCCCAAGTTTGTGAAATTGTCAAAGACATTGTCCCCTGAAGCGAAGGAGAAGTATGTGAAGTTGCTTTTCGAATTTGCTGATATATTTGCATGGGATTATTCAGATTTGAACGTGTATGATAAGAACATAATCTAGCATACTATTCCTATCAAGCCGGATCAGAAGCCTTTCAGACAGAAGTTGAGAAGAATCAATCCAAAGCTGCTGCCATCAATTGAAAAGGAGGTAAACAGGTTGTACAAAGCAGGAATCATAGTTCCTATTAGATTTTCTGATTGGATTTCGAATTTGGTCCTAGTGCGTAAGAAGACTGGAGAAATAAGGTTGTGTATAGATTTTCGGAACTTGAATAAGGCCTCCTTAATGGATAATTATCCACTTCCGAAAATGGACCATATTCTGCAGAGAGTAGTTGGAGCATCCAGGATGTCACTACTTGATGGCTACTCAGGCTACAACCAAATCTTGGTGCATGAGAAGGACCAAGATAAAACTGCCTTCACAACACCTTGGGGAACCTTCCAGTATGCCAAAATTCCTTTTGGACTAAAGAATGCAGGAGCTACTTTCCAGCGTGCAATGGACATCGCTTTTGCAAATGAAAAAGATGTTTTTTTGGTTGTTTATTTGGATGATTTGACAGTGTTTTTAGGATCATATGATGAGCATTTGCACCATTTGAGAGTTTTTTTTCAGCGATGCAGAAAATTTGGAATTTCTCTCAATCCCAAGAAGTGTCTCTTTGCCATGGATGAAGGCAAGCTGCTGGGGCATATCATCTCCAAAGATGGTATTCGCATCGATCCAGCTAGAGTGGAGGAAATTCAGCTCATAGACCTGCCACGAAACGAAAAGGAGATCCAAGCATTCAATGGTAAGATGAACTTCTTACGTCGATTTATACCCAATCTGGCTGAACATTTGAGGGAAATGACTAACATGTTGAAGAAGGACAGCACTGTCAAGTGGAGTGAAGAAGCGATCAAGTCATTCAATCTAGTAAAGTTTGCTTTGTCCAATGCCCCAGTTTTGATCAGTCCCGACTATACTCAAGATTTTATCATATTTTCGTTTGCATCTGAGCATACTTTGGTTGCCGTTTTAATGCAAAAAAGAGATGAAATAGAAAATCCAATTGCCTTCTTCAGTAGGACTATTAGAGATGCTGCTTTGAAATATAATATTATTGAAAAATAGGCATTGGCTCTTATCAAGGCATTGAAAGATTTCAGGGTCTATATTTTGCATTCACATACTATATCTTATGTCCCTAACGCAACAGTGAAGGAAGTGTTGATGCAAACTGATCCAGAAGGTCGAAGGGGTAAGTGGATAGCAGCTATGTTGGAGTACGATCTGGAGATCAATCCCACGAAGTTGATCAAAGGCCAAGGCTTGGTGAAATTGATGGCCCAATCAAATTTGCGTGCTTTAGATATAAACCTCATAACAGCAGTGGCAGAAGATGAAGATAAAGGTTTGCTGGTTCCAATTTCAGATAGTTTTCTGCAGTCCCCATGGTATTCAGACATTGTCTATGTCCTTCAGCATTTGTCACCTCCTACAGGCATGTCTAAGAGTAAAGGTAGATCTTTGAAGCTAAAATCTACAAAATACTGCATTTTAGACAATGCTCTATATTGGAAAGATCCGGGAGGCGTTTTGCTCAATTGTTTGGTTGAAGAAGAAGCGCAGAAGGTAATGCACGAGTTTCATAAAGGCGACTGTGGCGGTCACTTGTTTTGGAAGACTACAGCTAACAAGATATTGAGAGCAGGATATTATTGGCCCACATTATTTTCCGATTTATATAAGACAATGATGAAATGTCATGAATGCAAAATCTTCCAAGGGAAGAAGAAGTTGCTTCCACTCCCTTTGAAACCAGTTTCAGTGAACGCACCCTTTCAGCAGTGGGGGCTCGATTTCATAGGAGAGATTCATCTCGTGTCCTCAGCGCAGCACCGATGGATATTGACAGGGACAGATTACTTTACGAAATGGATCGAGTCTGTCCCAGCCAGGAAAGCAACAAACACGGTAATCATTCAATTCCTGGAATAGAATATTTTATCTCGTTTTGGCTGCCCATGCAAAATCGTAACAGACAACGCAGCAGTGTTCAGATCCAAGAAAATGATCGACTTCTATGACAGATACAACATCATGCTGGGCCATTTGACAACTTATTATCCACAAGGAAACAGCCTGGCTGAGTCCTCTAACAAATCATTGGTGAATATAATTAAGAAAATGCTGGAGGCAAACAAAAGAAATTGGCACCGAAAGCTCATCAACGCACTGTGGGCAGATAGAGTTAGCAGTAAAAGATCAATAGGTATGTCACCATTTGAGCTGGTTTATGGTACTGATGTTGTCTTTCCTACATCCCTTACATTCCCAGTTATGAGATTATTGCAAGAAGTTGGCAGCGAGGACAATGACAATCAGCGAAGGATCAATCAAATGATCCACCTTCAGCAAAATAAGAGAGGAAGTGTCACAGAATGCTATTTAGTTTTAGGAGAAAATAAAGAAGATCTATGATAGGAAGACAAAAGCAGAAAGGTTTCAGCTGGATGATATAGTGTTGAGATGGGATGCTAGAAATGAAGACAAAGGGAAGCACGGTAAGTTCGACAATCTATGGAAAGGACCATATAGGATTTCAGCATACAGAGGACAGAATGCATTTTTTCTTTCATAAATGGATGGCCAAGATTTCCCTGGAGGAGCAGTAAATGGTAGGCTTTTGAAGCACTACCATTATTGAAAACAAAGGATCAGAAATCTATGTCATCACCATTGTATATACCATGTTATGTTTATCAGATTTCAAAGTACACAATCATTGAATTTTGGGGCCCGAGGTGAAGGTTATAAAGCTTGGATGGTATGTGTATGGTATGGGTTTATTTCAGTTCTCAGTTTTAGTCTTGAGTTAGTGTCAGTCTGCATTGTGTCAGTTTTTCAGCATTTTTGACTCCATGCCCAATGGATAAGGCTACTTGGTCTACGGTGTTCTTGGCACCTTCAAAGAGCTACCATCCCCATTGGAGCTAATGTTAGTGTCAGTCTAGTCATACTTCCATCAGTGATCAAAATTTCTCTTTTGCATTTTGCATATTAGGTGTCTCATACCGAATAAATTTCACCATTCCACTAGGTCATGGATTCATTGATGGTAGTAAATTTTAATCAGTTTTCCCTCATGAGGTACTCGCTGATTTTCCTCCCTATGGTCTTCAGTCATTAGTCACTTTCATTCTCAAAATTATATGAATAGGTCATAGGATGGGTCTCATTAGTTTCTAGGGTTTCACCATGGTCAAATTAATGAGTCAAATGTCAATAATGTCAGCAAGGTCACGAGGAAGTCAATAAATGCAAAGTCACAACACTTGGAAGATCAGAGATATCATTCATTCAGGTTGATGTAATTTTCACCTCAAAAACCATGTTTTGAGGTGAAAACATAATACTTTTCCTTTCAGCCACAATTCAGAAGCTGTTATCTCCACAAAGTGATGTCCCTGCCTTTCAGAGAAGTGTCCCGTAGCATGTTCAGCACTAGATCATCTTCAAAGTGGATCCATCAGAAAGAGCCCGGAAAAAGCTTTCCAACGGTATACTACACTCTCAAAACTGACTTCTGGATTGAATTTTATGCTTAAGTGAAGTAAAGACCCTCAATTCCCTTTACCCCCTATTTCCCATTTTTCCCTTCAACTTTGCTTTATGTTTAAAGTTTTGATATTCCCTTTAAAAACCCCTGTAAAACCACTTCCCCTTTTCCATGACCCCTTAAACTTTATAATAAATTTTAAGTGAGAAACCCCGCTTCCCATCGCAAATCACAAAATTCATTTGTATGCTCCGATGAGCCCATCACAAATATTTGCGATGTGATCGCATCGCAAATCCTCCGATCGCATCACAAATCCTTTGATCGCACCATCGTAAATCCTCCTTTGATCGCACCATCGAAAATTGCAAAATTCATTTGTATGCTCCGATGAGCCCATCGCAAATCCTTCGATTGCAAGTCCTGCCCGCTCCTCCGATCGCATCGCAAATTTTGCGATTGCGATCATTCCCCGATCTGACTCCGATTGTGATTTAAGTGATTCCCGCTTCCCATTTCCCTTCCCTTTTCTCATTTAAAATTAAATTCTTCCCTTCACGAAAAGCATAAATTCATTTTATCAGCGTTCTCTTAAAAGCTAGAGAATGAAGAACTAAAGGAAAGAGAAACGTCAAGGGCCGAGAACAAAATTGTAACAGTCACCGCTTCAGTAATAATTCAAAAAGATCCACGCTACTATGTTTCGCCTTCTCATTGGATATCCGAAAATTTCAAATGAAATAATGTAACGCAACTCTTCTTTTACGAAGAGATTGTTGGCTTTTGGCCTTCCATCTTCAGTTGTGATTTCTCCTCTTCCCATCGATTTGTATTCCTGCAAATCTTTCTATTTATTAAAAATGCTAATCATTTGTAAAGGGGAGTGCAGTGCGAAACTCGAGTGGGAATAGTGTGGCATTGTTTGCGCTCATTCAACAATTTGAGAATTAATAAAGTGATGCAGCTCTGATTTGTGGGATTCATGTGGTATGAGTTTTAGCATATGTCTCTCTTTTGTGTTTCATATGTACACTGTTATGTTTCATCAGTCATTCATAAACATTTCCAGTTGAATGTTTTCAAGTTAGAAAGGTAGAATCCATTTTATATGCTCTACCTTGGGAAATCATTCATGCTCTATGTGTTTTCTTCTGTCTGAAAAGGATTCATTTATTATGCCCTTTTCAGCTTTCTCAACAGTCTTTCCACTCCATCTTATTTCAACTTTGATTACTAAACCTCCTGCCTATCTTGCCCCATGAAATACTCTGTGTCCTTGATTTAATTCCTCGTTTCATACTGTCCTTTTTCCCATACATCCTTGAAAATTCAGTTATTTATCAAAACCCCTTTCACATTTATATACCTAGCCTAAAATCAGTTCTTTGTTATCTTATTGAGTATCTATCCTATGGAGAGAGCCCTCTTCTATCCTTGTAGGGCTAGCTATAATGCTGAGTGTGGTTTAGTTGTTACCCTGATTTTCCTTTTTCAGCCTGAGGTTCAGATTGGGTGCTAACAACTGCTTTTTTCTTTCTCCTTTCCTTTGCTTTAGTCTTCCTCCTCTTGGGAAATTTCCCCTTGCTTAGAAGGGCCCTAGTAACATTTGGAGTTACAACTCTAGGCACCCTTTTCCTTGATGTCTGAGGCTTGTCCACTTTCGGAGAAGAGAGCATGGCCCCTTGCCTAGGAGAGGCAGCTAGCACATGCTCCATTGGCTCTTTACCCTTGCTACTTTGCTCATCATTCTTGCCACTGTCTTGGATATCTTCATGGATGCCTTGACTGTCTTTTTGCATTTCCTTTTGAGGGCTGTCCTTATCACTGTGTTGCACCTGTTCATCATCATGCTGCTCATCATCATGTGGCTGCCTCTGTTCATCATGCTGCTGTTCTTTTTCATGAGGCTGTTGTTCATCATCATGTGGCTGCCTCTGTTCATCATGCTATACCTGTTCATCATGCTGCACCTGTTCATCATCATCTTCCTCTTCATCATGCTGTACCTGTTCATCATGCTGCACCTGTTCATCATCATCTTCCTCTTCATCATGCTCTACCTGTTCATCATGCTGCACATGTTCATCATCATGTTGTTCATCATTATCTTCCTCTTCATCATGCCCTTCTTCCCCTTGCTGTTCTACCTCACTATGCTCTTTTTCCCCTTGCTGCTTGTTTCATCATGATGCTGCTCATCATCATCTTCCTCCTCTTGCTCATGCTCTTCTTCCTTATCATACTTTTTTTCTTGTTCAATGGGAAATTTGAGCTTTTTGGGAATAGGCTTGCTTGAAGAAGGCGAAGGATGGTGAGTGGAAGGTGAAGGAGATGTATGAAATGAAGGGATAGTGGCGAAATCTAAAAGTGTGATGAAAGTATCCCAAGAGACTTCCTTCTTCTCAAGCTGATGAAGAATGATAACCTTGATGAGGGAGTGATGGAAGAGGCAGGCTGTCTGCTGAGAAGGAGGCTTTTTCTGAACAGTGGAGGCCATTTTCTCGATACTTCTATGTAGGAAGAAAGGGAGATTAAAAAATTTGGCCCTCGTGAAATGCATGAGCAATCGGATATGATAGGCATAGATTCGGGAGAATCTTCCCTCGCAAGTGAAGTATTTCATGATGATCTTCATGAGGGGGGCGTAACTAGTCAATAGATATGAGAAGGGGAAAATGGATGGACATGAATCTCTATGCTCAGGCTTCAGAAAAGGCTTGTATTTTTCTGAGTCCAGGTGGCTTTGTTTAAACCATTTCTCTCCGACATAAGGGATTTTGGTGGCCTTGGAAATGGACCTTGGAGAGAATTTGAAATCTAGGCCTGCCAGCTGAAAATGCTTCTCTTGAAACCTCAAAGCACAAAGATTTGTCAAAGGGGAAAAGCTCTTCACCTCTTGCACTCTTTGACAAAAATATAAACACCCAACCTCATGGAATTTAAAAAGGACTGATGGATGAGCATTTACCTCTTCCGTGGAAATAGGCTCAAACCTCATGTGAAGGCCACTCCTACTGTCTTTCCTGGGAGGCATTTTGTTTTGAATGATCTTTGCAATACCAAGCTGTCTCAAATGGCCTTTGGAATGTTTTCTTAAGCACACACCCTATCCTCCTTGTCAGTCACTATTTGACCAAGACAAACTGCTTCAAATGTTTTGTGAAATAGTCTCCCAACACCAACTTTGTGATTTTTATAGATCACTGTTTTGTCCTCTTTTATGCAAAACAACAAGTTTTTGTCAAATAAAAAGAACACAGTCAATTTATTGCTATGTTTGGGCAAGGTATTGAAAGAGGTATCTGTGTTTTCTTGTTAGAACAAAGATCTCCTTATGTTGAGACAAAAACAAAATCACCCTTCCCAAATTACACTCTTCTTCTATTCACTGTTTCTTTACAAGGTAAGACAAAACAACCTCAGCTTGATTTTAAAAGATCTTCAAAGCATACTTTGTTTTATGGAACAAAAGAGGCTGCACTAGGTTTCACTGTTTATCCACACAGAGAGGAATTTTTCAAAATGACAAGGCTTGGAGACTATGACCACTGTTTTCCCCTTTGATTTTTAACAAAGTCTGCACTTATTTTATATGTGGGCTATCGATGTTTTTTTTTAAAGGCAGTCAGGGTACTTTAAGATGATTAAAAAATCCACCCAACACTGTAAAAATGTGTGACAGTCACAACAATAAAAACCTCTGAGTTTTTAACCAAGACCCTCACCCTCTAATCACTGTCTCCCTCTTATGCTTTTTATATGACAAACTGCCTCATCAAAACTACTGTTTAAAACACTGTTTAAGCTGAGTTGAGACCACCTAAGCACAAGAAAGGTTTCTCTAGCTTGACAGGGACTTTGTCTCCTTAATACTGACTTATCTCACAGTTCTTATATGACGAAATGGTTTTTAGAACACTACTTCCTTCACATAGAGAAAAACAGCAAACACCCCTTCACCTTTTTGAAATTTGCCAAGAGGAGAAGTGGAATACCTCGAAAAAATGCTTAGAAACCTTGTTTGACCGATTTGGCAGCTTCAAAGGTGTTTTTGAAGGTGTTAGGAGGCGCAACACGTTTAGATGGCAGAGCGCCGCGCAGTGAAAAAGATGTCGGGTCGGCCTTCGGGCAGTGGTGACTGGCGCTATAGGCGCACCGCGCCAACATTATAAGCCTTTGTGATTTCTGTTCTGAAAATGCCGCGCCCTTTTCCAGGTACGCCGCGCAGGATTTAAGCCTCTAAAAACTTTTCAAATGGCTCGAAAATTCTTTGCTTGGTCCGGTGAACAGCTAGGGGAGATGTCACTTGCGTTTTGAATTGAGCAATGTGATTTGGCAACGGTCAATCCACCCTTTTATATTTGAAAAAGCCAACGACCTTTTGGAATTTTCTTCGTGAGGGTTTTGAAAAACTTTTGAAAAGGCCTTTGTTTTAAAAAAAACATGAAGCACTATTGTTTTCATTTATAATCTTTAAACCATCACAAAGCCAATATTTGACCAGGACTCTAAAAGGTGTTGTGGATGATATTCTTGAAGATCTTCGTACATATGACCCTTTTCAAAGTGAAAAATCCATTTTGAAAGCCAAAATCTCTCTCAGTGTTTTTCTCATTAAGGCAATACTCTTTTCAATGTTTGCCTATTTCTGTCCCTTTAAAGTAAAAACTCTGCTCAAAGACATACCAATGATTTGTGAGGCATTCTTTGCCATTCTTGCAAGGAGATAAATCACCACTTTAAAACTTACTTTGACAGTTTCTGCTCCTGGTGTTTTGATGATGATCATGCCCACTGTGAAGTTGATTGAACTGTCAGGTGCTCTTTGAGCCTTTCTTTTGACTGTGGGTGAAGAACCTCATTTGTGTTCCTCAGATCTTACCCATACCTGTTTATCAAGGAAAAAGGCCTTTAAAGACCCTTGGGACTCATATGCAACAGCAAGGTCATTTTCACATGTCCATAAAGAGGCTTTTGCTTGTGATAGTGGCATGTTTTATTTGCTTTGAGTGTGGTCTGTGAATTTAAAACACTTTCCATATCCTTTTTCACACCTAGTGTCTCTGTGTTGTTTATTTGCAAAGTCCCCTTGAGAAAACAAGGCTTAGGTCACCTTCTTGTCAATTTTGATGAGTTTTTGAAAAAGATCTTCATGAACAGGAAGGGAAAACCTTTTTTGAATATCAACATCACTCTTTGGCCTATGTTTAACCCAGCTCTTCAACTTATAAACCTTGCACGGAAATATACTAATTTCAACTCTGTCTTTTGAAGGAAAATATTGGCTAGATTTTATGCCTGTTGATCAAGGAGAAAATCTGGAAACTTTTGATGAAATTTCATGCCTCAGCAGGGTTTGTTCATATTTCCACAAGAGGCTTTTATATGTGACAACATCATGTTTCATTTCTTTGAATGTTGTTCTGAATTTGAAACATGGTGTCATATTCCTTTCTTCACATTGATGAAACTATCCAGGCTTGGTTCACTTTAGCTTCAAATTACCTTTGAAGGAGATCTCTGATAGAAGGAAAATCAAACTTCTTGGATTATCATGGTACCACTGCTTTCCCTCTACACTGAAAACCTTGCCTCTATTCCTGGCCCTCTGCTTATTAGATGAAGGAGGCCTTTATCACATTGCCAAACCCTCTGCTTGTAAAATGAAGGAGGTTTTCAACCAATGACCTGACCATCTGCTCATGTATGGAGGAGGTTTTCTCAGTCTTTCAACCCTCTGCTCATGTATGGAGGAGGTTTTCTCATTCTATGCCATTTCATCAGCTTTTAAACAGTGTTATCTTTCCTTTCACTGCCTATTCATACTTAAGCAAATGAAAATGACAAATTGACAATAAGCCATGATGGGCATTTCTTTGAGACATGTAATGTTGCTTTTCAAATACCTTCGTGCATATTTAGAAAATCAGAGGCAGTCTGGCCAGTATCTGTTATTCATAAATCACTAACCTTTGGACCGTGTTTGCAGGAGCTTATTGAGAAAACTTCTCTGTTCAGTACTTTCATCCCAGGCTCAAAAAACACATGAGAAGCAACTTTTTTCTCATGTTGAGTTAAATAATGTCTTCTGGAACACTAGTATACTTCTGCTCTTTGACAAAGACATTGAAACACTTGTACATCTATCTAATATCAGCTTGAACTGTGGCATATGTATTGCTGAGACTTTAAGGCTTGTTAGTGGCACGACTTAAGGGTGTACCAAACTTTATTTGCAGAATAGGAAGGTCTTCTAGGATTGGTTGATAATAGATAGAGGTTCTTTTGGCTTTAGGATAGTTTTCCAAGGGAAAATCGCCTAAAGCGCCACTACCTAACTTAGGGAGAGACTTTTTGGACAGATTTGGAGTATTCTCTTTGGGGCTGATGGACAAGTTTGTATGGCTGAGGCTAGATAGGGCTTTGAAAATGAGGTTTTATCTCGTCATGGGCTGATTGAAAAGGTTAGGAGGGAAAAATTGTTTATGGGTGTTTTCTAGCTGGAAAATTTGACAAATTTGAGATCAGCTGCTAGAAAACTTGGCTTTAAAAACTAGTCATCATCAACAGGTGAAAAACACTGATGACTAATAGCTTCCAACAGCTTCATTCACAACCTGAGTCGCTTCTTCATACAACACTTGAAATATGACTCCTTTCAATTAGTAATAGCATTGCAAAATGGTTAATATGACTACTTTCAATTAGTCATAACATTGAAAAATGGTTAAATATATTTAGAAGGAGAATTCTCTTGGTCCACAATTGAGAGTTTGACATGTATTAAACAATGAATCACAATTGAAAATTTTGTTTGATTATACATATTTTGATATGATTTGTTAAAGATGTCTAGAAATATGTATTCCATACACTCTTCACAGAGTCAATGACATTCCTAACCTGTGCATCAAGAGAAAAACCCTCTGAGAACTTCACGTGGACCCAACTTTTAAGACCTAGAAGAGGTAGGAGAGCTAATATCAAAAGTGCCAACTTCCAGCTTTCTGAAAAAGCTATAACAACAACATTAATGATCGTTGAAATATTTTGAACAAACATAGACAAAGCATCTCCCACCATGCTATGCAGAGTTGCAACGCACGTTGATAACCTTGCACCTATTGCACCACTGAAAACAAAAATTTAACGTTATAATGATCACCAATGTGATAGATCTCATATCATGTATACCAAAAGAAAACACAAATTTAGTATTTAAAACAAATTTAGAATTTTACCTAGCACCGTATTGTGTTTTACATGAAGAGGTTTGTGCATCCACTCACCTTGAATTTTCAGTATTATCAATGCAGCCAATCTCCTGGTAAACAACTTTGTTAAAAGTCATTGATTGAATACATTACACAATTCTACCTCCAACAACCATGAAAAAACACATTTGTGTTGTTACAACGAGGAGGAATGTAGCTGCCCAAACTCAATAGAATATAAGTGCTAAGAAAGTGGCCTCTTTTCGAAGCTTATGCGTAGGTTCGTAGAAACTTGCAATGGAATTTGAAAGAAAGAGACCAAAAATAGGACCTGTAACCCCATTAACAGTTACCGCAATGGATCCCAAAATGAACACTAGAGCCTCTGGCTTGTTCAGAGATGCTAGGCGTAAAAGAGGAACATCATTTAAAATTTTTGACCGACCATCTTCCACATCTCCCCACATTTTGGACGAAAAAAAATTCACAAAGCTCTTCTTTGGCTCACTTTCATATACTTGAACATCATCCTGGAGAGCAACTACACCAGGAAACGAAGAATATTTATGACTACCACCCACTCCTGATGACCCAATGGTCCTGGAATCATGCAAATTTATTTCCATTTCCATCTACTCAGCATCATTTTCATTTTTTTATTTTGAAGGATGTGTTTCCTGCAGACATATAATATGGGATAATTGCCAAGATAGGTTCATGATGAGTTGGGAGTATGAACCTGGAAATGAAATTTCTCAGATCTATTAAAATATTTTCATGAGTAATGAGAAATGAAGAATCACTTCAGGAAGTCTGTTAAAAAATATCGATTATTGTTTGTCTGTTGAACTATGGGTAATGGAGAAGAAATGTTCTAGTAGGCTATATTATAAGATAATGGATGTTCGATTGTTTATTTCTTGGTTTTAAGTTAATAAAGATTGTAAAAATTGAAGCAATGTAGAAATTTACCCTTTTCAACGATACAACCACGCTGGACCACAACAATAATATCAACATTTTTCACAATAGTCAAATGATGTGCAACAATAATTGTTGTTCTATTTATCATAATTCTATCAAGAGCTTCTTGAACCGCTCTTTTAGTCTCTACATCTAAGGCACTAGTAGCTTCATCGAGGAGGAGAATTTGAGGATATTTTAAAATAGGTCTCACAATTGCAATCCTTTTCTTTTGGCCTCCAGATAATTGGCTCCCATGCTCTCTTACTATTGTATAAAACCCCTGGAAAGAACAACCATGACTATCAGCATACAGAAAAGGAGGAACATCACCAATCATGACCAATAATGAAGATCTATTTCCACAAACCTGCGACATGTCACTAAAACATTTTGCTACATTATAAAGCTCTGCAACAACCCGCATTTCCTCTGGTGTTGCCCCATCTTTACTATTGTACATATTAACCCTTCCATTCAAATTTCTAGCCTTCAGACCTGCATGAATCCTTTAAAATCTCCTTATGTGGCCGAAAACAGTCACATTCTACCTATCGTTGCTCTTTCCACCTAAAAAATACCTTACCCAAAGGCTCAAATCCATAATTGAAAATTTACCGGGCCTAGCCCCTGAGATCTCAGCCCCGCGCCTTTTTCTATCCATGTGACCCAACGCCGTGACTGAAGCATTTCCCCTGCGGGGGCTTTACTCTATCCGTAGGGTCAAACCTTGGTGCCCCCGTAGTTGACTCCTCGGGATGGGTGAAGACTTAATCTAACGGCTGCCATTCACTACGGGGGGTCGCTCCAAAAGTCTCGTGTCCGTACACCTTGGCCCCCAGCAGTTCATCTCCGCCGTCCGATCAAAAACCAATCGACGGAGTGGAACTGCTTCCTCTGGTGGTCCCCGCGCCCACGTTCATTGTGTGAAAACCGATTTTTTATTCCGCACCACCATTGTCGGGCGAGCGGTATTTGCTTCGGAGCCAGCGATTCCATTGATCGTATGACAAGTGTTCAAATGTACGATGACTGAAACCGCCCATTTCACGCATTATTGTTCAGTCAAAGGTCAGGCAGTGGAATCATCGTCAGCCATCAGATCTCAATTCCTCCATCCAATGGTGGTCATCCTCTGAACCTGCACGAACGATAACAAGGGGAAATCGTACCCCGGGCCCGCTATCTGTCGCTCCAAATGTTGTTCCAGCCGCTGATCTCGTTTCAAGAACGAAGGGTCAGGATCGTCCGCGTAATTGATTGTTGACTAAGTCCACCCCCCGCCACGCTATCAACCCATATCTCCACGTCACAGCATCCACGTGTCATCTGTGTTCCCCTCCACCATTTACATATTTCATTTACGTGTCATATTACTGTGTTTACATTACATATCTCCCCCTCATGCATTCATCGTCGTTTCCCTGCATATTTCACCGTCGCCCTGCATCTCCTCGCCATTTCTCCTAGTCCACATCATCAATCCCGTGGTCATGGTCCCATTCGCCACCCCAGTGTCTAGTTTACTTTAATGTGTTTGTGGATTTTTGCAGGTGTTCGTTGCTGGAGAGCCATTATAATTTGGGATTTGCATCACAGAGGACGAGTGCATTTCAAAGAGCTGTTCAACAGGTGCTGGATGATGAAGCAAAGATCCAAGGAAATATTGTTGACAAGACTTTTATTTAATGAAGCAGGGCTAGAATTTATCAAACCCTTCAGAGCAATATAAAAGGTAGCATCTTGTAGATGAAGACATTAATTTCACAGCATGAAATATCAGTAAAATCCAGGAGATACAGCGTCCTGCATTGAAGGTTTTGGATTTAAATTCAAATTTTGGAAGGTACAGTGCTCAGAAAGTAATATCCTCAAGGTGATATTTCAGTCAAGTTCCCTTCAGGGACGTACAGAATGTTCACAAAGAATTATCCTCATACCCTGTTCCTGAAGAGATTTTCTTCCAGTTCATTTATTTCTAGAGGTAGATTACAAAGTAAAAATAATTATACTCAGTCATTCACAGTATGGGCGCGAGGGTTCTTCCGCCATTTTGTTCAAATCAAATCATTAAATGTGCATCACCTACCTCTTCTTCTACAATTTTCTATTTCCTCTATAAATACTAAGAAGAAAGACATTGTAAGGGTTCCAGATTTCTATCAGAAAACTGTGCAGTGAGAAGTTCTTATATACATCTTGTAACACTTCTGTATGAAGGCTCTGAGCTCGTAGGGTCTTAGTGAGGAGGAGTTATATCTGTAATGAGGATTCTGGTCTTTGGTATCCCACAGTATGTAATCTTTTCTTATGTGTTAATATAATATCTCATTTCATGCTATTTATCTTCTTGTATCATGTTCTAGAATGCGAGTGGTTCACTGGTTTTAAGTAAGGATTCATCTTAGTTGGTGCCCATACTTGGATTAGTCAAGCGCTTTAAATAGGCCTAGTCATGATATACTGTTCCATGTTCATTTCATCCATATTTTCTGCTATATTAGTTACTTGAGGAGGGTGCTTTTAAAACGACATTGTCATGTATGGATTCTTAGTTGGATAAGCCCATATGTGGTTTTTTTGTGTATCTGGGTATCAGCCTCATGCTAACTAGTATCTTCTTCATGTTCCTTCACTGCATCCACTTTCTGATATTTGATTTATGTGGCATATTATTTGAACTGGCCCTCTTTGCAGTAAGCTGTCTCTTAACTGTCTGATGCTTTTGTATTGGAGTTTTTCATGCTGTTCCTACATTATTCTTATCTTTGTATCAGCTTCTGAGAGAGTTTGGTTCCATTTAAACTAATTTCCTTGTTTTGCAAGAGATAGTAAGAGAGCTTTTGTATTGACAACCCAAGCTATATTATGAGCTCCTTGCTATGTTAAGATGTCCTAGGCACTGGTCTATAGCAACTCTAGGCTGTCTCTAGGGGGACAGAATTGTCTACAACATCTTTATGGCGCCGTTGCCGGGGAACGAATTTAAGAATATCAATTTCCCTGGGCCTCGACAAATCATATTCACTCTCTAATCAGGTGAGCACAGAGAGTTGAAGAGTTGCGTATTTCTCACCTTGGCGACTCCACTGTTCTTTATTTGATAAATCTATTGGTAGTCCTGGCTCCTCGAAAGCCACATTTGAGGTCAGATTACTCTAAGTTAAATACATCCTTTGTATTTGACCCAGAGAAGATTATTCATAGAAGAAGTTGGAAAGAAAGACAATCAGCCCGTGCTGAAGTCCCTGAATATTCTGTAGAAGATCATCCATCCTCTTCTTCTTAGGAAATCCCAGTGGAAAATCCCGACTCCACTGAGGAAAATCCCGAATATTACTCAGATAGCCCACCCAGGGGAAGTGCTAGAACCAAAGATAACCCTCATCCTACCCTTGAGGCTGAAGAAGTTAAAGAAGTCACAGAAGTAGCTGCTGTTAACCGTGAACTATTCCCATCTACACCTCAGGCTTCTGTGCAATTTATTCCCATTGTTATACATACTCCACTTCCTCCTCCTCCCCTTCCTTCATTTGTACATCCAATTGTTGCACAACCCCCACCTCCTCCAATGGCTAATATTCCATCTTTCCTCTTGAACAAATATGCTCCACTGGCCTTACCCCAAGTGCTAAATGATATGCCACAGGATTATTTGAAGATTCTGCCTAGATTTAATGGAGAAAATGAAATTGATGCTCAGAAACATCTTGAGACTTTCTGCTCCTTTGCAGAGAACCTTAATGTTGAACATTTAGATGTGGTCTTAAGATTATTTGTGCAATATTTGGATGGTGAAACCAGAAAATGGTTCAAGACCTTAGGAAACCGTTCAGTGACCACTTGGGACGACATGGAGAATACTTTTCTCAGGAAATGGGGAGAAAAGAAAGATCATGGACAGTGTCTTACTGAATTCAATACTCTTAAGAAGAAACATAATAAAGGAGTGTCAGAGTTTATTAAAAGATTTAACAAGTTATATTTGAGCCTGCCTCCTGAGATGAAGCCTCACCAGACTGCTGCTAAAGTGGTTTTCATAGCAGCCTTTGACTCAGATTTTGGCTTCTCCTTGAGGGAAAGAAAACCTGCTACCTTAGATGATGCTCAGTCAGATGCTCTTGAGCTGGAAGCAAACTTTGCCTCCACTGGAAAATTAAAAGGAAAAGCTGAACAGGAAACTACAAGGAGAGGCAAAGAAGAGGTTTCCACCTCTAATAAAGATAAGGATGCAGATAAGATGGATGAAATAAGTAAGATGGTTAAGAAGATGGTCAAGCTTGAGTTGGAGGCTAAGAATATAGCTCCCAAGAATTTCTATAATGCTCCAAACAGAGGATATAATCCCCAGTATAAGAGACCACCATTGCAGATATTGCCAAGGGATCCAAAGGAGCAGCAAGATCAGGTACCACATCCCTTGTACCTGGAAGGTCCAGCAGATGACTCCACTGAAGATGCTGCTTATGAACTAGAAGATTCAAATTTTTCTTTCTCAAACAATGATGAAATGGAATGCCCATTGCAAGAAGAAGAAGAAGAAGCAGAGATTGATCATTATTGTAAACAATTTGCTGATTTCATGCAAGCACACTTCAATAGAAAATATGATCTCAGATCTTCAAGGAAGAGGACTCGAACTCAAGATCAAGAAGAGGAGCCACCTCAGAATGAGGTACCCGCTTAGAAGGAATCAGCAACAAAGAGAAACACAGAAAAAGGTAAGAGTCCTCTAAATACTCCCTTGCAGCCTAATGACCAGATTCCTTCTTCTTCAAAAGTAATCAGTCCTCCTAATGATGAATCTGTGTCAAAAGAAATTAAATTTTCAGCTGAAAATAAAGAGTTAAAATAAGTTGTGATAGAAAAGCCCCCTCCTGCTTTTAGTTTGCAAAAAGAACTTGAGAAAATTAAAATTCCAATCCCCTTGACCGAGCTGCTAAAACAACCTGCATATCAGTCTCAAGTTACTTTTATGCCTCCCGAAATATCACTCACAGTGCCTGAGGCGAAACCTTCAAGAAGAAAGACCTACAGTAGTCTTGGCTCCACATGTTGAGTGAAGTAGATCCTTCTTACTCCTTTTTATGTACTCTTTAGTTATTCATGATCTGCTTACACATTAATTATGTTGATTCCCCGCTTCCCATAATCTTTATGCTTATCTCACAGTGGAACAATTAGGAATCAAACCCAACACCCATATAAAGACCTACATTCAGTTTGATTCCAAGAGATAAATGCTAGGATGATTAAAGATTTAGTGGTCAATTCAGTCTGGGTCCCAAAGAAAAGTGTGGTCATGGACATCGTGGGTTGCCGATATCCCCTGGCATGTTGTTGTCAAGGTCCTGGGGTACAAAAATTGGTGGGTCACTCAAAATGGATTTAACATATGCTACTGTACCAGTCTTTGGAGGTCAAGAGAGGAGGTTATACAGGGAGACTAGATTTGTTAAAATGGTAACTAAGGCTGACTGCTCAGAAAATTCCCCAGTATATGGTAAGGAAGGAGACTTCTCATGTTTGATGTTAGAAGAAGATCAAAGTTATGCTCATGAGCCCTCCTTCTATCAAATTCAAGCTGAGCAGCCTTCAGAAGATCAGGAGGCAGGAATCTGGACATTACATTTCGATGGAGCAAATTCAAGAGAAGAAAATGGGGCTGGAGTATTGTTAATCTCTCCTACAGGAAAATGGGTACCACTATCCTTTAAATTGGAATATGAGGCTACTAACAATGTGGCTGAATATGAAGCACTACTATTGGGACTGAAAATAGCCAAAAATATGAATATAAAGAATTTAAAAGTTCTGGGAGACTCTGAGCTAGTGGTAAGACAGGTCCGAAATCAATGCCAGACCAAACATCTTCGGCTGAGAGCATATAGAAATGAAGTATGGGACCCAAGAGGCAAAGACAACCTGGTGTATTATATTGTACATTAGTTTTCTTTTTTGTTTCATCATTCTTTTAATAATGTGTGTGTGCTGATGAATTATAAAATGAAAACTAGAGGTGTCGAAGAGCAGAATTCGCACAAAATGATCAGATGGTTTGTAGGTTCTCGACATGTCCAAGGATGAACATGTCGTCCCCATATGGAGTCGATGTTGTACATATTAACCCTTCAATTCAAATTTATAACCTTCAGACCTGCATGAATCCTTTAAAATCTCCTTATGTGGCCGAAAACAGTCATATTCTTCCTATCGTTGCTCTTTCCGCCCAAAAAATACCTTACCCAAAGGCTCAAATCCATAATTGAAAATTTACCGGGCCTAGCCCCTGAGATCTCAGCCCCGCGCCTTTTTCTCTCCATGTGACCCGACGCCGTGACTGAAGCGTTTCCCCTGCGGGGGCTTTACTCTATCTGTAGGGTCAAACCTTGGTGCCCCCGTAGTTGACTCCTCGGGATGGGTGAAGACTTAATCTAACGGCTGCCATTCAATACGGGGGGTCGCTCCAAAAGTCTCGTGTCCGTACACCTTGGCCCCCCGCAGTTCATCTCCGCCGTCCGATCAAAAACCAATCGACGGAGCGGAACTGTTTCCTGTGGTGGTCTCCGCGCCTGCGTTCATTGTGTGAAAACCGATTGTTTATTCCGCACCACCATTGCCGGGCGAGCGATATTTCCTTCGGAGCCAGCGATTGCATTGATCGTATGACAAGTGTTCAAATGTACGATGACTGAAACCGCCCATTTCGCGCATTATTGTTCAGTCAAAGGTCAGGCAGCGGAATCATTGTCAGCCATCAGATCTCAAGTCCTCCATCCAACGGTGGTCATCCTCCGGACCTGCACGAATGATAACAAGGGGAAATCGCACTCTGGGCCCACTATCTGTCGCTCCAAATGCTGTTCCAGCCGCCGATCTCGTTTCAAGAACGAAGGGTCAGGATCGTCCGCGTAATTGATTTTTGACTAAGTCCACCCCCCGCCAAGCTATCAACCCATATCTCCACGTCACAGCGTCCACGTGTCATCCGTGTTCCCCTCCACCATTTACATATTTCATTTACATGTCATATTACTATGTTTACATTACATATCTCCCCCTCATGCATTCATCGTCGTTTCCCTGCATATTTCACCGTCGCCCTGCATCTCCTCGCCATTTCTCCTAGTCCACATCATCAATCCCGTGGTCATGGTCCCATTCGCCACCCCAGTGTCTGGTTTACTTTAATGTGTTTGTGGATTTTTGTAGGTGTTCGTTGCTGGAGAGCCATTATAATTTGGGATTTGCATCACAGAGGACGAGTGCATTTCAAAGAGCTATTCAACAGGTGCTGGATGATGAAGCAAAGATCCGAGGAAATATTGTTGACAAGACTTTTATTTAATGAAGCAGGGCTAGAATTTATCAAACCCTTCGGAGCAATATAAAAGGTAGCATCTGGTAGATGAAGACATTAATTTCGTAGCATGAAATATGAGTAAAAGCCAGGAGATACAGGGTCCTGCATTGAAGGTTTTGGATTTAAATTCAAATGCTGGAAGGTACAGTGCTCAGAAAGTAATATTCTCAAGGTGATATTTTAGTCGAGTTCCCTTCAGGGACGTACAGAATGTTCACAAAGAATTATCCTCATACCCTGTTCCTGAAGAGATTTTCTTCCAGTTCATTTTTTTCTAGAGGTAGATTACAAAGTACAAATAATTATACTCATTCATTCACAGTATGGGCGCGAGGGTTCTTCCGCCATTTTGTTCAAATCAAATCATTAAATGTGCATCACCTACCTCTTCTTCTACAATTTTCTATTTCCTCTATAAATACTAAGAAGAAAGACATTGTAAGGGTTCCAGATTTCTATCAGCAAACTATGTAGTGAAAGGCTTTTTTATACATCTTGTAAAGTTTCTGTATGAAGGCTCAGAGCCCGTAGGGTTTCAGTGAGGAGGAGTTATAACTGTAATGAGGATTCTGGTCTTTGGTATCCCACAATATGTAATATTTTCTTATGTGTTAATATAATATCTCATTTCATGCTATTTATCTTCTTGTATCATGTTCTAGAATGCGAGTGGCTCACTGGTCTTAAGTAAGGATTCATCCTAGTTGGTGCCCATACTTGGATTAGTCAAGCGCTTTAAATAGGCCTAGTCATGATATACTGTTCTATGTTCATTTCATCCATATTTTCTGCTATATTAGTTACTTGAGGAGGGTGCTTTTAAAACGCCATTGCTGCATGATCTTTAGTTAGATGGTTTGTTGGTTTTGTTGTGTATCCGGGTATCAGCCTCATGCTAACTAGTATCTTCTTCATGTCGCTTCACTGCATCCACTTTCTGATATTTGATTTCTGTGGCATATTATTTGAACTGGCCCTCTTTGCAGTAAGTTGTCTCTTAACTGTCTGATGCTTTTGTATTGGAGTTTTGCATGTTGTTCCTACATTATTCTTATCTTTGTATCAGCTTCTGAGAGATTTTGGTTCCATTTAAACTAATTTCCTTGTTTTGCAAGAGATAGTAAGAGAGCTTTTGGATTGACAACCCAAGCTATATTATGAGCTCCTTGCTATGATAAGATGTCCTCCTAGAACTGTCTATGTTATTTCAGCATTGCCTCTAGGGGGACATAATTGTCTACAACATTTACCATAGGCAATATTCTCCTTAATAGTGGTTGAAAAGAGAGTAGGTTCTTGGCTTACAAGTCCAATTTTTTCCCCTATCCATTAAAGTTGAAATTTTTTGATATTGATACTATATATAAGCACTTCACCATCTTGTGTATCATATAATCTCTCTATGAGATTTATAACTGTGGACTTCCCACTTCCACTCTCCCCAACTAAAGCTGCAGTGATACCTCCAGGTATTTCGAGTGAGAACCCATAAAATATTTAAACAGGCCGAGATGGATAACTAAAGTGTACATCTTTAAGCTCAATATCACCTTGAATATCCTCAAGCACCAATCCATTTGTATAATATATATATATATATATATATATATATATATATATATATATATATCCAATGTTCTCTCAATTGTCTCAAACATTTTGTAACCTGCAGCTTGTCCAGATCCGAAGGCACTTATACATGCTGAGGTCTGACCCAGATACCTGAAATCCAACAAAATATTTATCATATTATACTCATTAATTAACATGAATTTATGTAGTTTAAATAAGTGAAAAACCATATAGTCAAAATTCATTTCACAATTTACTTTCAACTTACATGCCTCCAATCAAAACTGCAAAGATGATATTTTGGACAGTGTCGCCAGAATACCCTTAATTAATTACTAACAGTGATCCATACCAAAGAGCCAATGCAAAGCTGTAGTAAAGAATAAATAGGAGAGACCCAATACGAAAACCAGCTGCCAACCCTTGGTGAATAGCAACCTTGTAAGAAAGAGAAGCATTGATCAAGCCTTCATCAAATATCATATTTTGGCAATGATTCATGTATAGGAAAGGTTGATTAGCACATCCTCTAGGGTAATATTAGTCACATAAAGGATTGGTTTATTGAAACATGGAAGAGTCACTTGACCCTTCCACCGAGATAGTATTTTATTGAAAATTATGAGAAAGAGTAATTGTTGGCTAACCCTTCCGAAAATATGGTATTTTCCTCTTTCATAATCTAGAGGAAGAATCAACAAAAAATTCCTCTATGATAGAATGACGAAGGATATGGATAACTTATAAGGGTCCATACAACCTTGCTACCGACCTTACAAGATCGGATATACTGATTCAAAACTCACAACAAACTGACAACTTACTTGATCATTATTTAGATTGAACTTTACAATAAACATGTATATACCCAACAAAAAGTTCATCTGATAGCACTTCAAGTAGTAGTTCAATATGGGGCTAGAAAAAAGGATCAATGCTGCAAATATGTAGGTGGGAAAGAGTAGAGATAACAAGACAAAAATAACTGTAAAATACGATCATGATGCTTAAATACTTGAATATTTGTATATCTGGGTGACTAGGATATTTAAAATTAACATGCTGAAACTCAATGTCCCCTTTGAAATTTTCTAATGTAGTCCCTGAGACATCATTTGCATCAATTTTGGATTTTCGATCAAGAATTTTGAACATTGAATTGGCTGATGACTTGAGTTTTGAAATATTAGGGGCCATGCCTATTGACTTAGAAACTTCCAAGGAATCCATTGCAAGAGCCAAAAACACTTGCAACAAACACTCTATGTTCTTAGAAATGGAATGAGACTAAGATACACCAAACATTTGAAACCGAGTTGAAGTATTTGAAACTCAATGGAAAATCCATTTCTCAGAGCGGTTAACTGCAAGCGCTTCAGTTAGGTTTCAAATATTTGCACATTTTTTTACAGACCTAGTAACTCTAGTGTTTCCAATATGGCCCAATAAATCATTTAATTCTCATTCATTAATTTCTTAAATAAGAAAACTATTTTTAAGTAGTATTTACCTTAAAAACATATGTAAAAGTTGTTTCTCCTTGTTCAACCATTCGAGACCCTACCCAAAAGATGAGTGCATATACTACATACATTAGAAAATTTCCTTTCCCAAGAATAAGTCCACTTATAATTCCTTGTTTAACTCCTCTTTTCAAAGGTGCAAAACACTTTTCATTGTATAGGCTTATCCCTTTGTCCTCTATAGAAAAGGAGGCAAAAATTAAATGCTTCCAACAACTTCATTCGCAACCTGACTGGGTTCCTCATACAACGCCTGAAATATGACTCCTTTCAATTAGTAATACCTTTGAAAAATGGTTAATGTGAATACTTTCAATTAGTCATAACATTGAAAAATGGTTAAATCTCTTTAGAAGGAGAATTATCTTGGTCCACAATTGAGAGTTTGACCTGTATTAAAGAATGAATCACAATTGAAAATTTTGTTTGATTATGCATATTTCGATATGATTTTTTAACCATTTCTAGCAATATGCAGTCCATATACTCTTCACAGAGTCAATGATATTCCTAAACTATGCATTAAGAGAAAAACCCTCCGAGAACTTCACATGGAACCAACTTTGAAGACCTAGAAGAGGTAGGAGAGCTAATATCAAAAGTGCCAACTTCCAGCTTGCTGAAAAATCTATAACAATACCACTAATGATCGTTGAAATATTCTGAACAACCATAGACAAATCATCTCCCACCTTTCTACACACAGTTGTGTCCGTTGATAACATTGCACCTATTGCACCATTGAAAACATAAATTTAACGTTAGAATGATCACCAATATGATAGATATCATCTCATGTATACCAAAAGAAAATACAAATTTAGTATTTAAAACAAATTTGCTATTTTCCCTAGGAGTGTATTGTGGTTTACATGAAGAGGTTTGTGCATCCACTCACCGTGAATTTTCACTATTATAAAACCAGCCAATCTCCTGGTAAACAAATTTTTTAAAAGTCATTGATCGAATACGCTGCACAATTCTACCACCAGCATCCGTGAAATAGTACTTTTGTGTTGTTCCAACAAGGAGGAATGTAGCTGCCAAAACTAAATAGAATATACGTTCCCAGAAACTAGCCTCTTTTCGAAGCTTATGCACAAGTTCTTAGAAACTGGCAATGGAATTGAAAGCAAGAGACCAAAAATATGACCTGTAACCCCATTAAAAACTACCAAAATGGATCCCAAAATGAACATTGTAGCCTTTGGCTTGTTTAGAGATGTTGGGCGTAAAAGAGGAACATCAATTAAAATTTTTGACTGACAATATTCCACATCTTCCCGCCTTTTTGACGAAAAACAATTCATAAAGCTCTTCTTTGGCTCACTTTCATCTACTTGAACATCATCCTGGAGAGCAACTACACCAGGCAATGAAGAAGAGTTATTAATACCACCCAGTCTTGATGACCCAATGGTCTTGGAATCATGCAAATTTATTTCCATTTCCATCTTCTCAAGATCATTTGGATTTTTTTCTTTTCATGGATGTGTTTCCTGTAGATGTATAAGATGGGAGAATGGCCCAGATGGGTTCATGATGAGATGGGAGTATGAACCTGCAAATTACATTTCTTAGTTCCATTAATAGATCTGCATGAGTAATGAGAAATGAAGAATCATTTCACGAAGACGGTTGAAAAATATCGATTATTTTTTGTCTTTTGAACAATGGGTAATGGAGAAGAAATTTTTTAGTAGGTTATATTATAAGTGAATCGATGTTAGATTCTCTATTTCTTGGTTGTAAGTTAGTAAAGATTGTAAAAATTGAAGCATTGCAGAAATTTACCCTTTTCAACAATACAGCCACGGTGGACCAGAACAATCATATCATCATTTATGACACTATTCAAATGATGTGCAACAGTAACTATTGTTCAATTTATCATAATTCTATCAAGAGCTCCTTGAACCACTCTTTCAGTTTCTGTATCCAAGGCACTAGTAGATTCATCGAGGAGGAGAATTTGAGGATCTTTTAAAATAGCTCTTGTAATTGCAATCCTTGGCTTTTGGCCTCTAGATAATTGGCTCCCATGCTCTCTGACCATTGTATCAAACCCCTAGAAAGAGAAACCAGACTATCAGCATACACAAAAGGAGGAACACCACAAATCACGGCCAATAATGAAGATATATTTCCATAAACCTGCGGCATGTCACTAATAAATATTGATGCATTAGCAAGCTCTGCAACAGCCTGTCTTTCCTCTGGTGTTGCCCCATATTTACCATAGGAAATATTATCCTTATCCATTTAAAGTTGAAATTTTTTGATATTGATACTATTTATAAGCACTTCACCAGCTTGTGCATCATAGAATCTCTCTATGAGACTTATAACTGTGTACTTCCCACTTCCACTCTCCACAACTAAAGTTGCAGTGATACCTCCGGGTATTTACAGTGAGAACCCATAAAATATTTGAACATCAGGCTGTGGAACATAAATTAAGTGTACATATTTAAGCTCAATATCACCTTGAATATCCTTAAATACCAATCCCTTTGTATCATATACATCAATCTCTGACTTTCTCTCAATTGTCTCAAACATTTTGTAACCTGCAGCTTGTCCATCTCCAAAGGGACTTGTACATGATGAGGTCTAACCTAGATACTTGAAATCTAGAAAAATATTTATCATCTTGTACTCATTAATTAACATGAACTTATGTAGTTTAAATAAGTGAAAAACCATATAGTCAAAACAATATGCATTTCACAATCTACTTTCAACTTACATGCCTCCAATCAAAATTGCAAAGATTATATTTGGAAAATTCCACCAGAATACCCTTCATTAATTAATATCAATGATCCATACCGAAGAGCCAATGCAAATTTGCAGTAAAGAATAAATAGGAGAGACCCAATACCAAAACTAGTTGCCAACCCTTGGTGAATAGAAACCTTGTAAGCAAGAGAAGCATTGATCAAGCCTTCATCAAATATGATATTTTGGAAATTATTCATGTTTAGGAAGGGTTGGTTAGCACTTCCTCTTGGGTAATATTAGTCACATAAAGGAATGGTCCATTGAAACGTGGAATGGTCACTTAACCCTTCCACCAAGATAGTATTTTATTGAAAAGGATGAGAAAGAGGAATTGTTGGCTACCCCTTCCGAAAATATAGTAGTTTCCTCTTTCATAATCTAGAGGAAGAATCAACCAAAAATTCCTCTATGATAGTATGACTAAGGATATGGATCACTTGTAAGGGTCAACCAACCCTTCCACCATGATAATGGCATAAAATATTATAATCCTTGAGAAATATTCCAAGGGAGGGTTGGTCGACCCTTCCTCTAGGACAATACTCTCAAGGAGGAAAAGCAAGTGGAAGGGACAACTAATGACCTTGACTTAGAAGGGTTGGTATATACACTCCCTCCATGTTAATGACCACAAATATTATAATATTAGAGAAATATTCTAGGATAACATTGGTCCTCCTCTCATATAGGATATTAATCTCAAGGATGTAGGTGAAGAGGAAACGTTATCCAACCATTGCTCAAATATTGGATTTTACTCATGATTGATGTAAATGAAGAGTCAAATTATCCTTCACCTAAGATAGTATTATCAATGAGGTGGATAACGTGGAAGAGTTGACCAACCCATATTCCAAGATAACATTCCCAAGGAGATAGAAAAGGAATAAGGGCTAGTTGATCCCTCCTCCAAAATGATCTTTATGTGATGATCTATGTCAAGGAAGGGTCTACAAAACCATTCTATAGGATAGTATTATTGTGGAGGTGGATCACATAAAAAATAGTGTAATGCATCCTCTAGCATAGTACTCTCAATGATGCAAATGAAGAGGAATGGTCAACCATTCCTTCCTCAAATATGGAACTTTGGTTATGATTCTGGAACTTTGGTTATGATACATGTATAGGCAAGATCAACCAACCTTCACTCCATAATAGTATGATTAATGAGGTGTATCACGTGGATGGTTCAATTGACCATTATTTAATGATAATATTCTTAAGGATGTGGAGAAAGTGTAAGTATTATCTTATCCTTACTCCAATGTGATATTTGGGTGATAATTGGTATTTTGTATATGTTATTTTAGCGAGATTTATTGATGGGATCAGTTAGTTTTAGAGATAACACATTGAGAAATTTCAAGGAACAGAGATGCATGGTAGTGATTTATGGTTTATATGTGGCGCTGGTGTTAGCACTAGGATGGGACATAGAGTGCAACATGGTGGAGTAGGGGGTAATTGTGTGGTACATGAGTTGCATTGAAAACATGGGAAATAAATCATTCAAGTGCGAAAACATTTTGGTCTTGAACTAAATGATGAATGAAAACGGGTTTTAGTAAGGATTTTGAAGTTTACCTCCAAAATTGTAGAGTTTACCCATTTGGTAGTCCATGTAGAGAATCATTACCCCTATCTTGTGGAAAACACCAATGAGAAATGGTGATGGATAAGCATGATACCATATTGATGGGAAGGATGATGTTAGTAGAGGATGCATGGAACAAGTATAAAACAACACATGGACCCAAAATAGGGGTCATGCAATGACATAGTAGTATCATATGGAAAATAATATGGTGACCATGTCGAAAGGGAGTTTACCAAGTTGTAAAAAATTAATTTAAGTGTTAGGAGGCTTTGATTTTAGACCCAATGTAGTATTTAATTTAATTTTATTTTGTTAGGGGGTTAAGTATAGAAAGGCATCAAATAATTTCTATAAAAAATTTCCTTCGAGGAATATTTTGCCTCCCTCCATCAACAAGTGGCAATAGTTGGAACTGATGAGATGGTGACATTAACCAAGAGGAAAGGTCAATTAAAAGATTCAATAGCTAGTGACATCAACATGATGCCATACAAATGAAAAATTCAATCATGTGAAAGTGAATGTAGTCATATCCTTCTCAAGGAATCTTTTCTCGTACGTGTTTTCCAAGCCAACCATAGAAAACAATGGACAATTTTGTTGGGCATGACATTAAGGTGATGCCAGACCAATAAGAATCATATGGAGGGAAAGGATATGGTTGATTTAATAAGCCAAAAACTACTGGAAAGGGCCCATTAGGGAGGGTCATTAAGGAATATCTTTCCCCAGCTGCTAGGAGGCTCGAGGAGAATTGTTGACGATGGAAACCAATAGGTTAAGGTACTAGTCATTGAGTCATGATTTCACACTATAGTTTAAAAATTTTGGATAATAAAATGAATATACATTGAGGATAAAATTGGTATTATGGGGAGGCATTATGGATCTATCAAGGCCATGGTCGTTTAATTTTAAGATCTCACACTACCATTATAGATTTACGGTGGTTGGGGAATGCACTAGCACACAATATATTTTGGTGAAGGAAGGAATGATGGCTAAGTGAAGGGTCATGAAAGTGTAGAATGACAACATGGTAATGTGGAAGGATGATGATGTGGTGTATGAATATGGAAGAAATCTCAGTGACGCTTGAGAAAATTTATATGGCTCTTCCATCCTCTACACAAGAAAACAAGGAGACTAGTAAATGTAATAGCATGGTATCAAAGATAAAAAATTATGTGCCCCATTTCATGAGGAAACTGGATTCGTGATAGAGGAATCTAAAAGTGGAGGGGATTGGGGGAAGGTTACCCAAGGGTCATTTGATTATGACGACTTAATGGTAGGGGGGGGGGGGACTAGGATATTGGTGTTCTACAGAAAAAACCTTTTATAAATGTTTTGATATGGAAATGATTTGGTGTTTCCAGTAAACTATCTATCCATTAATTGACATAGTGAGCTCCAAGACTTTTTGTTTTCTAATGCTTTCACATTATAATGGAATTTTTAGCTTTCCTCAATAATTTTTAATATTTCACCTACTTTGAACCTCAAATTACAGATCCTCCTATTGAGATTCAACAAGAAAATTTCAGCACCCATGCCTCATGCATTAAGCACCTACACTAGGGTGGGGCCAACAGGGCTATTGTTGGTGCATGTCTATTTTAGTTATCCCTTAATTAAGATGGAAAATAAATGGTAATATATTTTCAATGATAACTTGTAATATTTATCTAAGAGAGATAAACTTAGTTAGCTAGCGGATTTCGAGTTAGAGGTAGTTGGCGAGGCATGCAAAGTAATTATAGTTGTAACAGAGTTCGAAGTGCAGTGGTGTATTATTTAATGCAATTTGTAATCAGTTTAACTCAATTAAGTGAGTTAAACTCAGTTGTGCTAGTTGTAACTACTTGATACACTAGTGAGATATCAAGTGAATTAAATATTAATTAATTCACAATCAGTGATCTCACATGCAACTGAGGATTTAATATTATTAGTTGCATGCATGTTAGATCCAGTGGAGACCCAATTGAGATCTTGGTGAAAGGGAAGTTGACTATCATTTTTAGGATTATTGGGCTATACACATGCAACCAAACACCCATTAGAGTGCCCATGATACTTGCGTAGTCAAGGAAGGCCATAATTCCTATCTTTTATGGATATCATTCATGAGGGATTGCAAATGCAAGGCAGGATGTATGGAGGCAAGAAATTGGCTAAGTATTATCCAGTTTTATGTATGACAATGTGAGACAATTAGCTGAGTACTAGAGGGCTCTTTTGAGAATATTTTTGTATGTAATTGTTTCATGATCCATGCTGAATATACAATAGAAGATAGTGGCATTTTGAGCAGCAAGACTTCCTCAAGAAATTATCTGTGTTGTGTGTGATTTGGTTCTTCTTCGCTTCATGTGATTGGTGATTGTGTTTTTATTCCAAAAAATATTTGTAGAAGCGATTCAGTATTTAACTTTAGTACATTGTTAGATCAGGTGAATCCAAGATATACATGCATGTTGTATAATTTCTACACCTACCTCAAACCTCATGCTTCCTATCACAAGCTTCAAATTTTCAAATGATTTTCTCCTCCATGCTCTACTCTCCTCTTCTTCCTTGGATCTCTTCTTTACTTTGCCCCTTCATCTTGAAGTCACATATACACCTCTTCTACCATGCTTCTTTATTTCTAGCACTTCTTCAATAATTTTCTTGATCCACACTATGATGCATTCTAATGTGCTCACCAATATTATTTATAGCTATTTTGTCTGAATCTTGGCTTAGGTTAATGTGGAACATGCTAGAAAATATTAGCTTAATATGACATGGCATGCATTGTTTGCTAAGATGTGTTGATGTGTGCTCACCTTGACTTGGCTGGGAAAACATGTAAAAGGGTTTCCTCCTAAATTTTTGACATGTACCAAAAATGGTCTCCCCTAATCTTTGACATGTATTCAAAAGGGTTTCATTTATTCAACTTGGGCTGCCCCCTAGTTTTGAATTATATCTACTTTAGGTATCATGCATCCATCTTAGCTCTCCCCATATCTTTGACATCAATAAAAATGCATTATTTGACACAATCACTCATATATTTTAGCCTTAGCTTGTTGACCAAATGTATAATCCGAAGGCATGAATTTTTCCCCAATATTTTGATTTTGAAGCGGTGACTAAGTTCTCATTCTTGGGAAAGCTACTTAGGTTCCCTCATCATGTCAATTTGATCTCTGTAATGCCCCTACATCCATTGGTTTTCATTTTATTATTTCTTAGCTTTTCTAAGGGTGTGTTATATGGTTCGAGTTCAGTTGATCATAGTTTCTTCTTGTGTCATTAATTAAACAAATATGTTCATCAAGGTATCCATCTTGAAGATTTAAACACCTTGCTCTAAAAGGGGAAGGCCCACCATTTAAGAGAAGTAGGATAATTTTGGTATTGGAGGGATTAGATATAAAAAAGTCTAGTACGATTTTCTTTAGTTAAAAAGGGGAATAACACATTATACTCGAAGTGGTAGATGAAATTCCACTGGTCAGGGTGAATCCTCCTCTGACTTACCCTCTTGATGTTGTACTACTAACCCTCTTGATGTTGTACTTATTCAGGTGAGTGATAACTTTAGAAGTCCTTTTCAATTTTTATTCATTAGATTTATGGTGAGAGTGGAGCCTTGGACATGGGGGTGATTAAATCTTCACAAGTATCTCAAGGATGCCTACTATGATGTCATCTTTACTCTCAATTAGCATGATAGGTCCAACTCCTTCTGCATCAACTCCAACATTCTCTCTTTAGTTCATATCAATAATTATGCCTATAATGTGAGTTATTTTTTCTAATCTTTATGTGTCACTTGCACTTGAAATTATATTACAAATGAAAAAAAGATTTGGTAAAATTGTATATCTTAAAAATGTGTAAAAATATAATAAAATTCCAAATCATAACAACATAAAGTATGAAAAAATATGTTGTTGGAGAACAATGGGCTCCCTAAGAAACACATCTAGATCATCCTCCTTGTTCCTATTTTTCAACGCCTACACTCCCATATGCATCTTGATTCTAGTGCCATGTCCATAAGACGTGAGTTGAATTTGTACCCACACACATATCTAGAGACATTTGGAGAAGATGATAAGTTTATCCTATAATTAAGAAAAAGGAAAACCGTAGAATATAATTTGGCAGTTATCTTACCAATTATAAGGTTGGGCTCTTGAAATGGATATTTTAATGTGGGATGTTAAGTCTCACCTCAAGTATGCCCCGAAAAAAGTTGGATTCTTTGTAAGCACTCCAATCTGGCTGCAACGATGTGAATATTACCCAAGTTGTGTGTGAATAATATTGTATAGAAACTATAGAAAATTGATTATACTTGAAGAGAATTTATTTTTATAATGAATGGCTTAATTGAGGAGCCAATCTAGAGGGACTAGAGGTGGAAGTTTGATCAGCCTATTTTTGTGTTTGACACTTACAAATTGCATGAAACCCTTCACTCTAGAGCCATGTTTTTGTCAATATTAAAAAAAATGGAAGGGAGTTAATGATACTAAAATAAATTTTATATTAGGCTTAAAATTTTGTGGTTAGACTCCTCAATTAAGGAGTTTTTTTTGGTTGCAAATCTACCAATGTCCTCCATAGAAAGCAAGACTTGCAAACTATAGTTTTGCATAGCCTTTTGTCCTCCCAGTCAAAAGAAATAATTGGATATTACACCTCTTGTGCACCAATGTGGCACACAAAATTATTTGGAACTGGTTACTTGTGAGGTTCCAGATCATACTCCTCAGCCAGATCCATTGGAAAGTGTGAAGTGACCATGCTTTTATAATAAATATTTACATAATAGGAATAAGGGATCACATCATGATGTTGACACTTTATTTCATTTGAAAACCAGGTGTTCCTGAGTTTTTAATGGGTCCTCAATATGTTTAAACTTTAATGAATTTTCAAAAGATAGTCTTGACATAATTAACTCTCTTAGGTAGGGCTGATCTTAAAATTTTTAGGAAAAATGCAAGAGAAGAATATTTTTCATTGAAAATGGATGTCATCTCTTTTCTGTGGCCTAAGCAAGAGATTATAGAAAACCTATTACAAAAATATCACTGATAACAAACCCACAATTAGAAGGACCATCTAGAAATTGAGCAACGTAGATCCTTTGGAGGGCCCATAAACCACTCACACACTCCATAATTTCTTCGTGTTCATACTGAAATTTTGATATCATGATAGGAGCCCTCATGTATAAGGAAGAGACAGTTGTTGGTTTCTCTTATTGTAATCGAGGAAACATAGACTTAGTACAAGGGAAACATGGGATTCCTTGGCTATGGCGAATGTGTAGGAAACATTAGTAATATTTATGGAATTGAGGGGCTCATTCATGTTATAGATAATTTATAGCATTGGCGAGTGTGAGAAGACTCAATCTACGTGTACATGAATAACCCAACCAAGAAATGACTGTGTGAATAAAACCCTCCCTACTGCTTGTAAATAAAATGTAACGAGTAAATACTCCATACCAATGGAGTTGGGATCGAATATTTGGATGCAGATGATCTCCTAAATGGTCAAATTAAAAAACCATAAATGGACTGTGATATCCACAAATAATTATTTACAGAATCCATCAAAACAATGTGCCAAACAGAACATTGTTCTTAAATGAAAATTTTGCAAACATCAAGAAAACTGTCGAATAGTAATATACTTCAATAGGTTCTGACTCAAAGAAAATTAACCCATTGAAACCCAAAAAGTTTTTCAATGAAAAATCAATAGAAGAACCTTGTTACTGCTTAAATTGAATAATTTTGAGATGGAATATATAGTAAAACCCTCAAAACGTTTTGAGAAGAACCCTATTATTGCTTAAATCAAAGAATTCTGAGATGGAAGATATAGTAAAACCCTAAAAAAGTTTTAAGAAGGTAATCCCAAGAAAAGCCCTCTTGCAAAAGAAAAAACAATGAATGAAACACTATATTAGACATATAAGCTCTAAGGAAAATACAAATCTTACCTGCAGCATGCCATCTGTCCCTTTTGAAGAGTTGGGCAATTCTTGGGCAGAAAATCAAATGTTCTATGAAAATAATTTCTTCCTCTGCTACCTCAGAATCAAAACTATTTTTTTTCTATGAGCTTGTGTATTGATGCTGCGACGTGATGAAACGCCATTGCTGCTACTTCGTTACTCTTGAAAGGAAGGCTTCATACTAACTCATAGGTTGATTGGAAGGAACTAGAACTATATTTAGGACTGGATTTGAAGAAATTGGTTATGAATAGGAAATGGAATACCCTTTCACCTGGAGCTATCCACAATCGAGAATCCTTTGCATAGGGAATGGAACACCCTTTCACCTGGAGCTATCCACAACTAGGCATCTTCCGCATGCTTATCCAATATGCTCCTCTAAACAATGGGAACAGGGGTAGTATGTAGGTTGTATTTCCATAACTATCATTCTGCTTTTCCTCCTCGATAAGATCACTATCCATAGCTTTAGAATAATAGAATGGCTTGTACTCAAATGCATCTTCTTCTTGACTCCGCGATTCCACAACTTCCATAATGATTATCGCTGCCAACATCTCTGCACTTGCTTTCTTAGTTTCTGTGTCCCCTACATCATCATGTGTCAACCATATAAAATCCTCGGAGGTTCCCTCCAACTATTCTAACTCCTTAATTCTCTTAACTGAGAAACTATTGAGCCTCTTCTCTTTCAGGGTCAGCCAATATATCGTTATAAGGTTCTCCCTATAGTTCTCCTCTTTGCAAACACTTGACAATGAAAATTCCTAACCTAATCTCCGAAAACCTCGGGACAATGAAAATTCCCAACCTACTCACATCTCACCATGACTATCTGACAATGAAAATTTCTAAGCGCTGAAAACCCCAGGACAATGAAAATTCCCAACCTACACATGTTCTGCCATGACTATCTCACAATGAAATCTCTGTGTGCATGACAAATAAGTTTAAAACAAAATTAAATATTGTGGAGATATCTTTAACATTAGTACCATTAACAAGTTTAAAACAAAATTAAATATTGAGGAGAAATGTCTAAGAGTAGTAATATTAATGTGGTTGATATAGTCACTTTATTTGTATTATCATTAATAAATATATAAGAAAAAAATATTGTAAGAAAAATAGTATCTCCAAATAGTATTTATATAGAGATATTTTTTTGGTGAAAGGCATCAACAAAATATTTTCATATGTGATTATGACGAAATATATTTCTATATAAATTATGGATCAGAAGCCAAATTTCAAAAAAATAGTATTATTAACTTTTATTTTATTTCAAAATACAATAAATTGTGTAGCTTTCACAAATATTTATGCTTATTACTTCATCTCATAATTGAAATCTCACGTGAAAACTTACACATATGTATCTAACTTGGTGCAAATGGAAATAAAGAAATTGGATTATCTAAGACTAAAAAAATGGAACAATATAGTACCAATAAAGGTTATTTTAGTGAACAATATAGTACTAATACCAAAATCATTCCACAGTCTGATAATTGGGTATTGTAGTTGAAGTATGAAAGAAGGAACTAGAACTTGGTAATTGGGTCTTTTGGCTGAAGTCTGAAAGAATGAACTAATGAAGTCGTTGGTCAAATGGAGGAGTGCCAAGGACCACAGTTTTTTTCAATGGCACCAAAACTTCCATTGAAAGTACATCCACGAGAAACCAAGATACCATGGGGAAACAAAAGATCCATGTTGCATATAGTGAATATGTCCAGTAAAGAAAAATATCAAAGTGTGGAATAAACCCCCTTGAAGGAGACAAGAAGGAAGGAATGATGGCTAAGTGTAGGGTCAAAAAAGTGTATAATGACAAACTGGTAATATGGAAGGATGAGATGTGGCTGAAGATGGAAGAAATCTTAGTGACACTTGAGAAATTTATATGGCTCTTCCAACCTTTTCACAAGACAACAAGGAGACCAGTGAATGTAATAGCATGGTATCAAAGCTCGAAAATTATGTGCCCTATTTCATGAGGAAACTAGGTGCATGATAAATTAATCTAGAAGTGGAGGTGATTGGGGGAAGGTGACCCAAGGGTCATTTGATTATGAAAACTTAGTGGTAGAGGGGGGTATATTTCTTGTTCCAGAAATTGTGAGTGTGTTTTATATTTCTTTATATCATGCACATGTTTTGTATTTCTTTAAATCACACAAGCGATTTTAAAGAATAGTTTTTTTATGGGAGATAGAAATGAGGGAAATTTGAATTTTAATGCAACATGAATGTGTTTCATAAAACCTAAATCGTTCCTCATCATAAATGTATGTGTCACTTCTACTCCAGCTAGGTGTCTTCCTTGGAATTAACTTCGGTGAAAATAACCCTAGATGTTAGAGCCTAGATAACTAAGTTGGCACTCTAAATAGTTAGTGATTTTATTTAGAATAAACACTACCAGTAGCCTAACTTGACCTAAACCTCTATCTTGAAACCCATGTGATACCAAAAGTTTTTCCTTATTCAATGAGAATGCAATAGATCTATATGTATTTCACCTTGCATTGGGATGTGTGTTAGTATTTAGGTGTATTGTTCTTGGAGGGATGCTTTTATCTTCCCAACTCTCTCTCTCTCTCTCTCTCTCTCTCTCTCTCTCTCTCTCTCTCTCTCTCTCTTTATATATATATATATATATATATATATATATATATATAGACATTTATATCTTCTCCTACACATCTCCTTCCCTCTCTCTCCACCCATTCAATTGACCCTTCTTTAAGTATAATATTCTTAAGGATGTGGATAAAGTGTAAGTATTATCTTACCCTTCCTCCAATATCATATTTGGGTGATAATTAGTATTTGGTATTTGTTATCTTAGCAAGATTTCTTGATGGGATCAATTAGTTTTATAGATAACACATTGAGTAATTTCAAGGAATGAAGACACATGGTAGTGATATATGGTTTATATGTGGCCCTAGTGTTAGTACTAGGATGTGACATGGAGTGCAACATGGTGGAGTGGGGGGTAGTTGTGTGGCACATGAGTTGCATTGAAAACATGGGAAATAAATCAATCAAGTGTGAAAAAACTTGGGTCTTGAACTCAATGATGAATGAAAAAGGGTTTTAGTCGAGATTTTGAAGTTTACCTCCAAATTTGTGGAGTTTACCCATTCGGTAGTCCATTCAGAGAATCATTACCCCTATCTTATGGAAAACACCAGTGAGAAATGGTGATGGATAAGCATGATACCATATTGATGGGAAGGATGATATTCATTGATGATGTTAGTAGAGGATGCATGGAAGAAGTAGAAAACAAAACATGGACCCAAAATAGGGGTCATGCAATGACATAGTAGTGCCACATGGAAAAAAAGGATGGTGACCATGTGGAAAGGGAGTTTGCCAAGTTGTAAAGCATTAATTTAAGTGTTAGGAGGCCTTGATTTTAAACCAAATATAGTATTTAAAATTTCTTTTTGTTAGGGGTTAAAGTGTAGAAAGCCATCAAAGAATTTCCATAAAAACTTCCCTTCGAGGAATGTTTTTCCTCCCTCCATCAACAAGTGCCAATATTTGGAATTGATGAGATGATAACATTAACCAGGAGGAAAGGTCAATTAAAAGAGTCAATAGCTAGTGACATCAACATGATGCCATACAACTGAAAAATTCAATCATGTGGAATTGAATGTAGTCGTATCCCCCTCGAGGAATATTTTATTGTAGGTGTTTTCCAAGCCACCCATAGAAACCAATGGACGATTTTGATGGGCATGAAATTAAGGTGATGCCAACCCAATAAGAATCATATAGAGGGAAAGGATATGGTTGATTTAATACACCAAAAACTACTAGAAATGGCCCATTAGGGAAGGTCATTAAGGAATCTCTTTCCCCCAACTGCTAGTAGTGCCGAGCAGAATTGTTAACGATGGAAACCAATAGGTTAAGGTACTAGTCATCGAGTCATGATTTCACACTATAGCCTAAAAATTTTGGCCAATAAAAGGGATAGACATTTAGGATAAAATTGGTATTGTGGGGATGCATTATGGATCTATCAAGGCCATGGTCATTGAATTTTAAGATCTCACACTACCATTATATTTTTATGGTGGTTGGGGAATGCGCTGGCACATAATATATTTTGGTGAAGAAAGGAATGATGGCTAAGTTAACGGTCACGAAAGTGTAGAATGAAAACCTAGTAATATGGAAGGATGATGATGTGGTGTATGAAGATGGAATAAATCTCAGTGACACTTGAGAAAAATTATATGGCTCTTCCAGCTTCTACACAAGACAACAAGGAGACCAGTAAATGTAATAGCATGGTATCAAAGCTTGAAAATTATGTGCCCCATTTCTTGAGGAAACTAGGTGTGTGATAGAGGAACCTATAAGTGGAGGGGATTAGGGGAATGTGACCCAAGGTTCATTTGATTATGAGGACTTAGTGGTAGAGGGGGTGGACTAGGATATTGGTGTTCTACAAAACAAACTGTTTATAAATGTTTTGATATGGTAAGGGTTTGGTGTTTCCAGTAAACTATCAATCCATTAATTGGCATAGTGATCTCCAAGACTTTTGGTTTTCTAATGCTTTCACATTATAATGGAATTTTTAGCTTTCCTCAATAATTTTTAATATTTTGCCTACTTTGCACCTCAAATTACAAATCCTCCTTCAAACCTCATGCTTCCTATCACAAGCTTCAAATTTTCATATGATTTTCTCCTCAATGCTCTACTCTCCTCTTCTTCCTCGTATCTCTTCTTTACTTTGGCCCTTCATATTTTAGTCACATATACTCCTCTTCTACCATGCTTCTTTATTTCTAGCACTTCTTCAATTTCTTGATCCACACTATGATGCATTCTATTGTGCTCACCAATATTATTTATAGTTATTTTGTGTGAATCTTGGCTTAGGTTAACATGGCAGATACTAGAAAATCTTGGATTAATCTGACATGGCACGCACTCTTTGATAAGATGAGTTGATGCATTCTCACCTTGAATTGCTTGGAAAAACATGTAAAAGGGTCTCCCCCTAAATTTTTTACATGTACCAAAAATGGTCTCCCCTGATCTTTGACATGTATTCAAAAGGGTTTCATTTATCCATCTTGGGTTCCCCCATAGTTTTGACTTATATCTACTTTAGGTATCATGCATCCATCTTAGCTCCCCCCATATCTTTGACATCAATAACAATGCATTATTCGACACCATCAATCATATGTTTTATGCTTAGTTTGTTGACCAAATGTATAATCCGAAGCCATGACTTCTTCCCCAATATTTTGATTTTGAAGTGGTGACTAAGTTTCCATTCATCAGGAAAGCTACTTAGGTGCCTTCATCATGCCAAGTTGATCTCTATAATGCCCTCTACCTTTGGTCTGTTCCCTTGGTCTCCTCTGATGCTTTTCTTCCCGACTACATCTTAGCCATTGAATCCATAAGAACTGACGGCTAAGATGTCGTCACAACTCCGCCCATAATTCTTCACGTTTGTCCCTCCGATCAACTCTTAACTGTCGATCTGACTCCCAGATCTAACGACCAGCATTACATCGCATCGCAAAAATCCTCTTTGTGTCTTCCCCTTTCCTCCTCCTATTTGCGATCCTGCGATCAAATCTGGGCCATCCATTCCAAAATCTAACGGTCCAAATTGAACCCGACTTTCCTCTATTGTATTCCACAAAGCCCGATAGTGTTATTCTTCGGTGAAGATCCACCGTTGATCTTCGTAGATCAACGGTCCATATTGCATCCTATCTCCACCCAACCCCCGACTCACATTGCTTTCATTTCCCCGAGAAGTAATATGGACCATCCATTATTCAAATCCTACAGTCTAGGTTGAACCCGATAGGCCCAACTCCTTTGGGACCTACCTTCCCTGTCGACAGATCTCGACCGTCCCTTCCCAAGATTTAATGGTCGAGATCTAATCCGCCTTTGACCCTGCTCATCTCTTCCACCTGTGCATCTTTCCCTCCATCGCGTGCGATCCGCATCGTTGGATCTGCGCCCATCCATCCGATGGCTAGCATTCAGTTTCGCGTTTTTTTTGCGCCAGAGGTTTAACACCGAGAAAAAATGCAAAAAAAGTGGTTTCTCTGAGGACACGTGGTGAGCGGCCAGGCATATCGTGTTTTTTTTCAAGATTTTGGAAATTGCCTCAGATCTGCGCGAAAACCATTATGGTTTTCCGCCAAACCATCTTTCCCCATTACATTGCATTCCTCTTATTTAATCTCCACTGTTCATTCTTTTGATCCAACGGTTCTAATTAAAACTTCCACACCAACTCATCGCCCTTCCCCTTTGCTTCCAAAAGTGCTCCATTTCTTGATCCTAGCCATCCATCTCTAACATCCAACGGTCTTGATTAAGTTTTCCACCAAACTTCGCGTTTATGCCTTTTTCGCTGCCGATAAAGGTTTTTTCCCATTTTCTTTACAATTTCTCCCATTTTCATTATAACTCTTCCCCTTTCGCATTATAAAACCCAGATTGATCTCAACCGTTGATCAATATACATCTACGACTCAGACTTAATCTTTCATTCACCCCTCCAACCGCCTCTCCTTTTGACCTCAGTGAGCAATCCTTGCCACTGGATGTTTTCATCCAACGGCCATGATCTAACCTAAACCTCTGAAGCAGTTTAAGCCCATCCATGCAGGATTTTTGTAATTTTTTCTTGTTTGTGCAGGTTTTAAAGATTTATCCACAGTTTGAAAAGAAAATCAAGGGCCGAGGATGACGATCCCTTAAATTATGTTGAAAGCAGGATAGGTTCAAAGTCCTTACTTGATCTTAGACTATTTTTATTGTTTATCTTAATTTTTTTTCCTTTGAATATGCTGAAAGCAGGATAGGTTCAAAGTCCTTACTTAATCTTAAGATATTCTATGTGTTTTAAATGTTTTCTATTGAAAGTGCATCAAAAGCAGGCTAGCTTCAAATTACTTACCTGATCTTAGATAACTTTTATGTATTTCTTAAGTGTATGTCAAAAGCAAGATAGTTTCAAAGTACTTACTTGATCTTAGGCTGCTCTTTGTTCTTCATCTGTTTGATTCCCTTCCTTATTGTTTCATTCCATTCCATAAAATAAACTTAAATAGATCCTTTGAAATAGATGACTTTCCCCATGGACCACTCTTGAACCTTACTGTTTCAATTAAATCCTACTATGACTCATAGCCCAATGGATTGAAGCTGCTCCTTGCCTATCTTGTTAGTTGAATCATTCCTTCACTTGCATACATCTTCACCCTTCATTTAGACTTCCTTCACCTTCATTTATATTTTCCCAACCAAAAACAAACAAAACCTTGTTCCTCATAACTAGCCTAATATCACATTCGAAGCCTTAAAAGATAAATCAATCTTTGTACTTTATAGAGAGATCCCTCTCTGGATTCAGGAGGGCTAGATCCTAGAATCCCAAAGTGGTTTATATGTAGGCTTTGCAGTTTGTATTTTCCAATCTTGCAAATTACAGAGACCTTAAAAAATGTACTAAAGTTAAATACTGAATCACTTCCACAAATATTTTGCGGAATTAAAAACATAATCGCCAATCACATGAAGTAAAGAAGAATCAAATCACACACAACAAAGATAATTTCCCAGAGAAATATTGCTGCTCAAAACCCCACTATACTCTATTATATATTCAACATGTATCATGAAAAAATTACATACAAAAATATTCTCACAAGAGCCCTCCAGTACTCATCTAATTGTCTCACACCATCATACATAAAACTGACCAATACTTAGTCAATTTACTGCCTCCAGAAAACCTGCCTTGCTTGCGCAATCCCTGATGGATGAAATCCCTAAGAGATAGGAATTATGGCCTTCCTTGATTGTGCAAGTATCATGGGCACTCCAATGGGTGTTTTTTTGCATGTGTACAACCCAATAATCCTACAATTGATAATCAACTTCCCTTTCACCTAGATCTTAACTGGGTCTCCACTGGATCTGACATTCATGCAGCTAATAATAGTAAATCCTCAGTTGCATGTGAGATCACTGATTATGAATTAATTAATATTTAATTCACTTGATCTCTCAGTAATGTATCTTCAGTTACAACTAGCACAATTGAGTTTAACTCACTTAACTTAGTTAAACTGATTACAACTTGCATTAACTAAAGCACCACTGCACTTCGAACTTTCTTACAACTAGAAATACTTTTCATGCCTCACACCCTACCTCTAACTCGAAATCCACTAGCTAAATGAGTTTATCACTCTCAGTTAACTATTAAAAGTTATCATTGAGAATATATTACAGTTTATTTTCCATCATAATTAAGGGATAACTAAAATAGAGATGCACCAAAAATAGCATTGTGGGCCCCACCCTAGTGTAGGTGCTTAATGAACTAGGCGTGGGTGCTGAAATTTTCTTATTGAATATAAACACTCCGTATCAACAGGAAAAGGATTGTCCTTCACCCTGATCCTGTCTCTATGGTATTCAAATTTTCTCCTGGTGAGCACCTTCGTTAGAATATCTGCATCCTGATCTTCTATGGGAATGTACTGAAGCAACATTATCCTTCTCAGCACACAATGTCTAAGATGATGGTACTGGATATCTATATTCTTGGACCTATCATGAAACATAGGATTAATCGAGAGTTTAATGAAACTCTGATTATCACAATGAATCAATGTCGGATCCATCTGAGAACCAAACAAACCAACCAAGATATTTCTCATCCAGATAGCCTCACATGTAGCTTCACTTACTACCATGTATTCCGCTTTCATGGAACTGAGTGCCACGGATCGTTTCTTCCTGCTGTACCAAGAATATGTTTTTAATCCAATGCTAAAGATCCCTCCTTATGTGCTCTTTTTTTCTAATGGAATTCCTGCCCAATCCACATCCATGAAGCCTTGAAGCTTCACTCCCTCTGTCCATATGTACCATAGACCATACTCCGATGTTCCCCTCAGGTATCTCAAGACATGCTTCCCCGCCTTCCAAAAGAGCTTGGTAGGCTTAACCATATCTTGACGCGTCTTGTTAACTGCGTAGCAAATGTCGAGTCTCGTGTTCACCAAATAAATTAGTGAACCAACTAACTGCCTGTAGACAGTAGCATCCACTACCTCTCCAGAAGTAGCATCCTCTTTCCTCCAATTTCCTGGAAGAGGAGTATCCATGGGTTTGCATCTCTCCATGTGAAACTTACCCAGTATCTCCTTTGCATACTTTCCTTGAGACACAAAATTTTCACCATCCCGCTACCATATTTCCAATCCAATGAAATAATGAAGGAGTCCCATGTCCTTCATTTCGAAATCCCTTGCAAGATCCTCCCTGCATGAGTGTATTAGCTGCTCATCACTAGTCAAAATGATATCATCAACATAAATAAGAATAATCAATATCTTACCCTCAACCACAATCTGGTACAGGTTTTCATCTGCTGCACTTTTTGTGAAGCCCATTTTGGTGAAATAGATTTCTATCCGAGTGTACCAAGCATAGGGTTCTTGCTTCAGCCCATATAGTGCTCTTTTGAGTCTGAACACATGCGACTCACCATTGAAGGTATCGAAACCTTCAGGTTGCTCTATGTACACCTCTTCCTCAATGATTCCATTGAGAAACACAGTTTTCATATCCATCTGATGAAATACGCCAACCCATCTATGCTGAGAGTGCAAGGATGGATATAATAGAAGAGTACCTTGCAATAGGTGAAAAAGTCTCATCATAATCGATCCCCTCGATATGTGAGAATCCCCGGGCCACAAATCTGGCCTTGTATTTCTCCACACTCCCATCAATAGCTTGCTTTACCTTGTAGATCCATCTCGATCCAACCACTGATTTGTCGACCGGTCTTGGGACAATCTCCCATGCACTTTTCTTAACAATGGAGTCATGCTTCTCCACCATTGCATCAACCCAAGTTGGTTGATGCACTGCTTCCTGAAAGGAAGAGGGTTCAGTCACAATACATTTTCTCATAAGAGCCATGCATCAAGTAAATCGGTCAGGAGACTATCTCTGTCTGCCCTGTGAAGGAGGGGCTCCTACATTCTCCGCAACATCAAGTCTCAATCTATCAACTTCCGTGGTGCGCCTTCTACCATTTTTGATGGATGGATTTGCATGAGTGTTTTCCTTCACACCAGGATCCTTCACATGTGGCTGATCCACTTCTTGAGGCTTATCCTTAGGAACCAATATTTCCTCCTCTGCATGCAAGTCTAGCTCCCTGTCAAGGGACAACAACATGGCTTTCTCCTCATAAAATTTTATATCCCATAGCACCACAGTAATTCTGATGTTTGGAAAATACACATGACAATTATGTGGCATTTCAATGTACCCCACAAAAATCCCAACCTCAGATATTGGTTTCAGATTCTTCCCGACGTCCTTGATCACATGCACGTAAATAGATGAGACAAAAATCTTAAGGTGTGAAACATTAGGTTTCTTAACAGTGAAAGCCTATTGAGGTATACTCAGGCCAAGTATCATATGAGGACAACGGTTCTGCACAAATACCGCAATGTTGCATGCTTCCGCCCACAGATGCATTGGTAGGCCTTGATCATGCAACATCGCTCTTGCTTCACCCACGATCGTTCGGTTCTTTCTTTTCATGACCCCATTTTTCTATGGGTTATGAGGCACTATCAGTTCTCTTAGAGTTCCTTCTTTGCTACAGAATTTCTTGAATTCGTTAGAGATGTATTCACCACCATTATCGCTCCTAAGAGAATTCACTTGCTTCCCCGACTCTTTCCCCACCAGTGCCTTAAGCTCAAGAAACTTAGAGAATGTCAGATCTTTCTTCTGCATGAAGAATATCCAACACTTAAGAGAAAATTCATCAACAAATATTACATATTATTTATGTTTTTTGTCGAAGCAACAGATAATGGTCCACACACGTCTGTGTGAACTCTCTCAAGGATCCTCGAAGCTCGGTTTTCCTTCTCATGAAAGGTGGCCTTTATATGTTTTCCCATAGTACATCCCTTGCATGTGTCTAACTGCACAAGTGTACCCCTAGGAAGAGCAATAGAAATTTACTGCATGACTTTCAAGGCTCCATGGTTAAGATGGTCTAATCTCCCATGCCATAATTTTCCCTCATCCTAGCTCACCACTTGATCCACCTTGCCCATCATTGTTGCACAACCATATACCTCTAGCTTGTAGAGATTCTTAACTCATGTCCCTATCCTCTTGGCTTTTCCTATTGTTTTTTGTCGCAGGAAGGCTTTTCCTTCACTAAAAACAACATCATAGTCTCTATCCTCCAACATTGCAACTGAGACTAAATTTTTCTTCAAAACTGGTCCATGCATTACATATTTTAATTGAAAGGGTTTACCTAACTACCTTTGGAAGCTAATGCTACCAATCCTAGTAGCACTGTACCACCCTTCATCACCCATTTCAATATGCATCTAGAGATCTTTCTCCTCCAAGTCACTAAAAAGTTCCTTGTCTCCCGTCATGTGAAAGAAAGCACCAATATCCAAATACCACACATATCAAAATGCACTTGAAACCATGAATGAGTTCAATGAGAATTCAAGCTCAAATTCTGAGGCAAGAGCCTCACATGATGCAGATCCAAAAACCTTCTTGTTCTTCTTCTTTTGTGGACAATTAGCAAAATTCCCATGTTTGTGACAATGAAAACACTTCACCTTAGAAATGTCCTTCTTCTTTCCATTCTTGGACTAAGATTTGGAATGTAATTTCTTCCCCTTCCCATTCTTCACCTTGGTAGCCAAAGCACAATATTCTTCATCCTCATGCTTAGATGAAGATCCATCTCTCGTGTTCTGTCTGAACTCCTCCTACACCAAATCCGACCATAGTTGTTCCCAATCTGGCAATTTTTATTGTCCATTGACAATCTTCATAAATGTGCCAACTCTTAGGAAGTCCTAGGAGAGCCAAGCTCACTAAATCATCATGAGTGACTATTATTCCAACACACCCTAGTTCATCCTGACATTGGACAAATTTTGTTAGATATTTTGTAATGGTGTCACCCTTTTCCATCTTGAGCTTCTTGAGTTTATCTTTGAGCACCAATTTCCTATGGTCGTTGCTACTCTGGAATAGATCCATCAAAGCCTTACACATTTCATATGATGTGGCTTTCCCATGGAGGCTTGAGACAATGTGGTCTCGTACTCCCTCCAATAGGATCCTCCTCGTCTTTGCCACTTTCTTTTTCCATGTTTCAAGATTTGTAGCATCTGTCACATCAAGATTAGGAACATCATTGTCAATGAGTTCCTTCAAGCCATTTTCTTAGAGTATTTCCTCCATCCTGTCCTTCCAAGAAATATAGTTTGAGATGCCCTCAAGTGCATACTCCAACCTCAATCCATTGAAATCCATTTCAATCTTGAAGCGGTTGTAGCACCAAGAAAGTCTTTCTACAAATTCAAATTCTATCCAGTCACAAACTCAGTTCCTGCATCACTTCTACAATTTCCTGTGCTCCAATACCATGTAGAAACTATACAACATGCATGTATATCTTGGATTCACCTGATATAAAAATGTACTAAAGTTAAACACTGAATTGCTTCTACAAATATTTTGTGGAATTAAAAACAAAATTGCCAATCACATGAAGTAAAGAAGAATCAAATCGCACACAACACAAATAATTTTCTGGGGAAAGATTCCTGCTCAAAACCCCACTATCTTCTATTGTATATTTAGCATGGATCATGAAACAATTACATAAAAAACTCTTCTTACAACAGCCCTTTAGTACTCAGCTAATTGTCTCACACTGTCATACATAAAGCTGACCAATACTTAGCCAATTTACTGCCTCCAGACAGCCTGCCTTGCTTGGGCAATCCATAAAAGATAGGAATTATGGCCTTCCTTGTCTGCACAAGTATCATGGGCACTCCAATGGGTGTTTGGTTGCATGTGTGCAACCCAATAATCCTACAACTGATAGTCAACTTCCCTTTCACCTAGATCTCAACTGGTTCCACACTGGATCTGACATGCATGCAACTAATAATGGTAAATCCTCAGTTTCATGTGAGATCAATTATTGTGAATTAATTAATATTTAATTCACTTGATCTCTCACTAGTGTATCTTCAGTTACAACTAGAAAAACTTAGTTTAACTCACTTAACTGAGTTAAACTGATGACAACCTACATTAACTAATGCACCACTACACTTCAAACTCTATTACAACTAGAATTACTCTGCATGCCTCACCAACTACCTCTAACTCGAAATCCACCAGCTAACTGAGTTTATCACTCTCAGTTAACTATTACAAGTTATCGTTGAGAATATATTACAGTTTACAGTCCATCTTAATTAAGGGATAACTAAAATAGATATGCACCAAAAATAGCACTTTGGGCCCCACCCTAGTTTAGGTGATTAATGCACTAGGCGTGGGTGCTGAAATTTTCTTGTTGAATCTCAACAAGACCTTGGTTATAAAATTTGAGAAGGATAATACATGGATAATTATCCCATGTCAAGTTTAAAGGGGATAACACGTGGAAGCAATTATAACATAAGTGGAAAATGTAGTTGAGCAAGATGCCCTAGAGGACATGGAACTTTATGATCTGGATTTGTCACCCATGGAAGATGCTTAGAACATGAGGAGAGAGATCTAATGGAATTCCCATAATTTGGTTTTTTTGTATTAGTTTTATCAGAAAGTCTCAAGAGGAAAATATATTTGGGTTAATTACCATGTAGAGTTAGAATATCAAGATTGTATTAGAGTTGAACTAGTTCTTTAAAATCAAGAGAAGAGTAGTAGTTCAAGAAAGTAGCTTATAAAAGGTTGGTTAAGGAGATCGTGACATGGATAAATAATTTTGTGGTGGCAGAGGATTATGTGCCTTTTAGTTCTCCAACCATGGAAGTGCAAGCATGAATGCTTGGAGGTGACCTAGAATGGATTGATTGATATTGAATAGCTCTAAGCTAAGGGAATAAGGTGCGATGGAGGAAGCACATGCATTAAAGAGGGAAAAATAGGATTTTAATCAAAATGCAATAATTAAGAAGTGGTGGATGAATAGAACTAAGGGGATTCATCACAATACCATGGTAATGAAAATGAGTATTAGTGAGGATGAAAACATAGAGGCACAAGTAAAAGAGTTCAAAAGGTTTCAAAGTTGTCAAGAGAATACCAAACATTTGTGAAAATAGGGGGATTTAATAATTGGAAAGAGCTTGGAGAGAATAATATGCAAAGAGAATATGTCTAGAAATTTGGAAGAGAAAAAAGAAGTGACGCTACAAGGAGGTGTTACACCAAAATTTGTCATCATGACATTTTAGTACTCCCTTGGAAGTCTAAAATATCATAATTCATAAATTCAAGCCTTGAAACAAAGAGAAAAGCTCATAAAAGCCTTAAAACTTTGGTACTGCACTTTCTCCTAGTTTTTCCTGCGGTCCCGCCCTTTTTGGCGATAAATCCTGCAGAGCTAAATGCACTGTCTGTGTATTAAAAGTGTGGACCCCTGTAAAATATTAAAAAGGCGCAAGTAAAATCTAGAAGCTCAGTTTAAGTCATTTTTGGAAGCTTCTAGAAACATTCCTGTGGCGGAAAGATCGCTCCTTTCATGTTCATGTATCCCATCCAATAAGGAGCTAACCCCTTGATGTAAGGAACTAATCCCTTTGAAGGAGGATTATATCCCTTCTTGTTTGGAGCTATAACCTCCTCTCTTCCACTATAAAAAGAGGCATAGGGCAGCCTCAAAGGGGTTAACAATTTAGGAGAGAATTGAGTTGAAGTTTTAGTATTGTTGGAGGCGAAGTGCTGCTGAGACTTAGACCCTTTTAGCTGAGATTTCATGTGGGAAAGATCACATACCTGTATGTATATTGGTTGGAAGAGTGCAAGGTTGGTCAGAGTAGAGGAAATGCCTGCTTCTGGACCCCAGGAAGACCTATACAACATCAAGGCGAACCTGGTTGTAAGGTTCTTCTTTATTTAATTTAATACAAATAAATCCGTTTTTCTCAATAATTTGTAAATTGATTGTTTATTTTATGGATTCCTTGATCACCATAATGGATATGATTTATGAATATATGCTATGCAGGTGATATTTGATGTTTGCTTGTTTGTGATTGCAGATCTTCGAGGGGAACTCTTTCGAGTGATTGAAGGACTACTACTACGAATAAGCATTGGATCAAAGGTGGGATCACTAAACCTTTATAGATTTAATTATAAATCACAATATATCTAGAGAAAGATAGCTTTGTTTGTCCGTTTGTTGCTAGTTGTCCGTAGGACACTTGGGAGGTCTGTCTTAATCGCAAGAATGACTAATCTGTCCAACAAAATGGCGACTCCGCTGGGGAGGATTTGGAGCTTTGATTTCTTTTGCTTTTGACTTTGAATTTATGTTTCCTGGTTTTAATTAAGTTATACTGGCTTGGGTGGTTTATCCCTTTAGAATCCCTGAGAAGTTTTGAGAATTTTTAGTTTTTTCCCTTGTTTTCTTGTGTACCCATTTTTCCTTTTGAGACAGTGCGGGCAGTACCGCACTTTTCCTGTACCCACAGTGCGGGACCGCATTGGCTTGCACTGAAGCCTGCGGACCCTGTCAAAATTTTGAAAAATCCTAAAATCCTCTGTTTTAGCTTAGTTTTTTAGGTTCTCAGTGATTACCCAGACCTGTGTCTTCTGTCAGGAAGCCTTGATTACGAGTTTATTTCAGCACTTTGTGGTTTTGATTGATTTTATGAAAGATTTGCATATTTTAATAATTTTTTCTTTGTCTCTATTCCGCTCAAAGATTAGAAACTTTGGTATACCATTAGATTACTGGTGTGTCCTTGATTTCTTGATGAGTCTGACATTTTAGCAGAAATTGTTTGTGAGATTTAGATCCCATTTTTCTCCTTTGCATATCTTTGAAAAACTTTTGTCAATAAGTTTTGAATTTCTTTTAAAAATGTAAATTGGATGTTTTTTAGAGTTCTTTATGATTCAAGTAAAGAATTTCTTAGTGAGATCACAAGCTAATTAAGACATCCTTAAAATATTTGAAACTTTAATTCAAATTTAGTCTTTTAATTTTTAGATCTCGATCTTAATATTTTTTTTAGTTTTGAGTGCTTTTTAGAAATTGTAGTGTCTTTTGAAGGAAAAACTTAGTTTCTAGTTTTGATCTTGAATAAAAGGGATTTTTATTGAGCATAGATCAGTTTGAGTTCTCATTGAAATTATATTTCTTTTCATATATTCTTGCTTAAAGGAAAGATTTGTTTTTCGAAAATTGCATTTCTTGAACTCTTCCTTAGCTAGAATTCATTGAAAGAAACAGATTGCTACTCATTATTAGATGCATTTTTAGTATGTTTTGATTCGGGTCATACACATCATTTGTTTCACTCTCGTACCTATTTTCTTAAGAAACAGCTCTTAAAATCAACGCTTAATTAAAATTCATCTAGTAACATTTTATTTTCTAGGGCTCTTTCCACCAATATAGCTTAGGCTAGTGTCTTGGAGTAGGGAGTAATAAACTCTCCAAGACAGTTAAAACAAACAAGTAGTTAATCTTGGGGTAGGAAGAAATCCAATAGTTACTTGTATGCTCTGGGAAGCTCCTCTTAAGGGAGTCAAGCACGAGGTCATATCTGAACCAGTGGGATAACAAATTCTATCTCATTGGGAACAATAGAAGATATGTGCGTATTACAAACGGTAAACCTCGGATAGACCATTGTTGAGGAGCCTAGGGTCACTTGTCGGTATACCTTGGATTATTTCAAGGAGCCTTCAAGAGGATTGAGCTTTGTTACTCTGCCCTTGCGTGTATGTCGGATCGTAGATTGTTCCCCCAGGTATATTAGTTCCTGTGGTAACCATAGTGACCATAATCTTACGGTTTTTTCCTAAGGTGACGGTGGAGGAAAGATCCCACTGTACGTGGAAAAAATGTCGACTAGACTCACTAAGAATCTCCAGAGGGTTATCTTCACTCGAGATGGTTTAAGTGGAGAAACTTGCACCAGTCTGTTTCATTAAGCAGGTTGTCGGGGTAACTGTTCCAACCGCCCTTTCTGCATTAAATACTACGATGTTGGATTTCATCACCAACTAGTGTTTTTAGTGAGGGAAGTCACTGTTTGTGTGTGGATTTATCTCCTAGATTTTTAGGCATGTGATTCATTTGTTTGTTTTCTTAGCGAATCTAGGAGTTTTCATTGAAATTTTTATTTTGATTGCGTGTGATTAAAATTTTTAATCGTGGCTGAATTACCAAGAAAATTGCGTAGACTTCAGGGGAAGCCCCCTGAATATACACCAAGCCAACTTGAAGGGTTGCGAGCTCTAGTATCGCCTACTGACAGTAGAATTGGATCAACAAAAGTAGGAGAGTCATCTATAGTTGTTCATCCTGATTATCAGTCACAAACAATAGAACATATTCAAGAGCCGATTTCAGTTTCCGAAGTTACTGGTAGTATTTCTCCTTCCAGTGAATACGCTGATGAACCTGAAATTTCTGAACTTGACACTGAACCTTCTGTTTTGGAACCATCTTCAGGATTTATTACTCCAACTTCGAGTGATCCTATTTCACCTAGGGTAAGAAATATCATTACTGAAAATATTCCTTCTGACCTCATTTCCATCAAAGAACTTGTCCGTCCAGACGAAGAAGTAACTCTTCTCGAAACCCAACAGAATTTGAATCTTAGGGAGTGCGAATCTATATTCTACAGTCATTTTAGAATTGATGCTTGGTATTTTTCATTAACAAATTTTTTAGAAAACCCGGGTCTTATTTTTTCACCACCCCGAATTCCTTTTCATCCTACACCTAGAGGTTATTATCCTTCATCAAATATGTCGGGTGAGTCATTTATGTTTTCCCAGTCACTGGAAACATTTTTATACAGTGGTCCTTCTGTTCCTTCGGGGTACCAGTCACTATCTGGTACTTTCTCAGGAGCAACTCCTCGACCAACTGAACAAGTGTTATCATTTGGAACAAGTGGTACTAAAACTGAAATGTTGAACGCAGAGCAAATTTTTATAATGTCTAGTAATATTCCAAATCCTCAACCTCAAGGTACTCAGTTATCACCTGGGGGGAAATCTCAAGGTAGTCAATTACTGCCTGGGGGGCAACCTCAAGGTAGTCAGTTATCACCTAGGGGGAAGCCTCAAGGTAATTTTTTACCAGGAAAAACTGTAGGACAATATTATTTACTTGGAGAACAACCTCAAGGACAGTACATACCCCAGGGTCAACCCCAGACTCAGTACATTCCTCAGGGTCCTTATCAACCCCAGATTCAGTACATGCCTCAGGGTTATCAACCTCAAGGTCAGTACCTAACTCAAGGTTTCCAACCACCTTCTAGTCAATCATTTTTACAGGGAACTGGAAATTTACCACTTAATTATCAACCCTACGTTCAACCAAGCTATGGTCCCTCATATGTACAACCTTCGACGGGTCAATACCCCAGAATAAACATGGTGTGGAATCCATCGTAATTTCAATAGACTATGCAACCTAATGTGAAGTTATCTAATCAACTTGGACAGCCTTTAGTTTCTGGTACAACCCAGCAACTTGTTCAACCTACTATTCAAATCCCTGCACCTGGTTTTGTTCAGCAGCCTAGGTCTAGTATGCCTCAGACTCCGCCTCAGACTACTGTAACTACTAAAACTTCTGTTCAACCTACAACACTTGTTTCTGGAGTATTTGTAGCTCTGGTTTCTTCTATCCCTACATAAGTGCAGATTCCTCAAGCCTCTGTACCACATTCAAGACCTACAATTCAGACTACGGTCCAGATGCCTAGGGGACAAGTTGGTTCTAGTATGATTGTCTCTAGTCAACCACAATTTACCTATAAACCATACCAGGGATAGTATCAAATTGGTCAAGCTACACAAAATCCAGTGTATCAGTATCAGCCGTACCCTGGTTATACTTATAAAATACCTCAACAACCCCAATATGGTCTGGTTAATCCTGGTTACCCAGGAGGTTTTACCATTCCAAATGCACAACTGATAGCAGGATATCTTGGCTATCCTCCTCCTGGCGCTAGTTTGATCACTCAAGGTTAACGAGACCCTAGCCATCGGTTACCATTCATAGCAACTTTAGATTTACCGCATCTATGGCGCCTTACAAACGATCCCATTTTTTATCTTCCATATTGGTTGTCGATGCCTAACAAGTTGCCCAATGATATTCCAAAATTTGAAGGAAAGTCGACAGAGGACCCATCTAATCACGTGATGACTTATCACCTCTGGTGTGCATCTAATTCACTAGTCAGTGATTCGATTCGACTACGTCTTTTTCAGAGAACTCTCATTGGTCTAGCTGCCAAATGGTACATTGAGTTAACATGCGGCTCTTTTAATAATTTTAATGTGCTAGCTACAACTTTCTTAACCCGTTTTCAGTTGCCTGTCAGATACGACAATGGCACAGAATTATTGACTTCATTAAAGCAGTCTACATCTACATACACATCTAATCATATTCATGAATGGATATGTAGAAGGCGTTTAGTGAAAGTCTTTATTCCTAATCGAATTTTGGATGAATGGTTTATTAAATCGTTACTACCCAAAATTACTGAAGATGTGGCCAAAGGAGGCATTGTTACAGAAGAGCAAGTTATTGGTTAGGCTCAGTACCTTGACCTTGTCTATACTTAGTAAGGTACTTTTTACGATAAAATCCCTGATCTACCAAGACCTGGTCAGTTAACTGCAACTCCTTTTGGCTCTCATTCCGCTGATGGTGTAATTGGTTCTGTTAGTATTGGTAAGAGTAAAAATAAGTCTTCCAGGACTACTCCTATTATCACTTTACCCGATTCACCCAAAGGATATTCTTCCCTAGAAACTTCTGCCGATATTCATGTTGTAGAGACATCTACGACAAAATCTAGAAATGGTGGTAAGAAGAAAGGTAAGAATAAAAAGAAGAAATCTTCAAAAGAGAAAAACAATACAATGGAACCGACTAACGAAAAACACAAACCTCGCTATCCTTGTCTCATCTGTGATCAGGATCATTTTATGAAAGAGTGCCCGCATAGAGCCGAGGTATCAAAATTCGTTAAGGGTTCACCTATACCTGCTGTCTTGAAGGATCCCTTTTCTACTCAAGATAGTAACATGGTTGGATCTTCCTCCAATCCGATTGAGGATGTTTTAATGGTTGCGACACGATCGCAAGATTATGGTAGTAAAAATACTGGTAAGGAAGCAGAAACATCCAATTCTGCATCAACTACATCTCCTTCAGTTTCTGATCCATTACAGATCGAGAAACAAAATCCTGACTTAGTAATTAAACCACCTGCAAAAGGTGTACTTCGTAAATCATCTTTCAATCCACATGCGAGAGCTACTCAGAATTACAATATTGTTGAAGATTTGGCAATTTCCCCTTTAGCAATGTCGGCTTTGGAAGTATTGCAATCATGCCCAGCCCAAAGAAAATTACTTTTGTCAGCTTTAGGAGCTGTATATCTCTAGGATTCGAACCTTATGATCTTCAATTTAGAAAATTTTACACCATGCCTACCTCATCAAATGGCTTTTCAAATTCCGGTAATAGTCAAGAACAAGCGTATCTTTCGTATTGTTGTTGATGAAGGGGCTTCTACGTGTATAATGTCGATAAAATGTTGGAAATCACATGGTTCTCCAACAATCAACCAATCACCAACTATTCTCAAAGCGTTTGATGGAAGAGGTTTTCAGCCATATGGTATTTTACAAGATCTACCAATAGAGGTCAAAGGTAAAACGGTTAATCTAGATGTGGAAGTGGTTAATGCCCCTCTGGATTATAACCTTCTCCTAGGTCGCAGTTGGTCTTATGCTATTATTGCTGTTGTATCATCAATATTTTGTCTCATTATGTTTCCTCATAAAGGAAATATCATTAAGATAGATCAGCTCTCATATTATTTGTCCGACCCAGCCTCTATTGATAGTATCCAACATATCGGAAAATCGACTATCCATTATAAAGATGTCAGAGTAGGTTTGATTAAATATTCAGGTGTACTGGGAACTTTTTCCTTGCCTCCTCCTAACATACAAACTCCTATTCCTAACATCAATATGATTACATCAAGTATTGTTTCCTTGATGATCCTTGGATAGTACCTTCAGAATCAGAATTGGATTCTTTCGAGGGCCTGATGCCTTTGAGTCCTTTTGAGTTAGCATATCAGCAGCTACAGTATTTTTCCGATACTCATTCAACCGAATATGATCCAGTGAATGTGATCAATTAGGATTCGTTTTCAATATCGAGTTTAGCTTCGACACCAATTCCGGATCCAGCTCAACAAGTTTTCCATACTGATGAACATATTCGTGAATTCTTGTCGGTAGATGAATTACCATGGGAATATCTTCATCATAGATCTACGTTTTTACCTAATATTGATGATTTTGAAAATGAGTTTTCCTCTATTTTTACCACTGATTACGTCAAAGAACCTCAGAATCCTTTTTCACATGTCGATTCTGAATTTAATGTAGAAAATATTTCTACGACGATTCCTCTTGATATTTCAGTAAAACTTGGAATTATTGAAAACATTCACATAGGTGCTTCTTGTACGCCTAAGGAAATTCAAGCATATAAGGCCCTGTTTCAGGAATTCTGTTAGATCTTTGCCTGTTCATATGAAGAAATGCCAAGAATTGATCCATCAATCGTTGTACATGAAATTAAGACATACCTGGATGCTAAACTCGTTAGACAGAAATTACGTCAAATTCATCCGAGAAAAGCTGCCACTATCAAAGCAGAAGTTGAAAAATTACTTCGTGCAGGTTTTATTTATCCAATATCGTTAACGGACTAGGTATCTAATATTGTTCCAGTCAATAAAAAGCAAGGAACAATAAGAGTATGTATCGATTATAGGGATATAAATCGACCTTGTCCAAAAGACAATTATCCAACCGCTTACATCGATCAAATTACTGATGATTGTGCTCGAAGTGAAATGTTCTCATTCATGGATGGATTTTCCAATTACAATCAAATAAGCATACTCCCTGCAGATCAACCTAAAACAACTTTCATTTGTCCATGTGGAACTTTTTCTTATCGCAAATTACCTTTTGGCCTTAAGAACGTTGGTGCAACTTTTCAAAGGGCCATGTCTTATGCATTTCACGACATTAAACACATTATGCAACCCTACCTCGATGATTTTCTTGCTCACTCTTCACGCAGAGCAGATCATATTACTCATCTACGAGCCATCTTTATGTGATGTAGGTACTATAAGATTCAATTGAATCCTCACAAGTGTGTTTTTTGCGTAGAATCCGATCGATTATTGGGATTTATTGTCTCGAAGGCAGGCATTCGTGTCGACCCATCGAAGGTCGAGGCAATCATCAATTTACCTCCTCCTTCTACTCTTCACCACCTCCAAATTTTGCAAGGGAAAGCAAACCTTTTATGACGATTCATTCCTTACTACGCCGAGTTAACGAAAGGTTTCACTAGCTTGTTGAAACAGAAAATTCCTTTCTTTTGGGACGAGATCATTGATCAATATTTTGATGCTTTGAAAAATGTGTTGACCCATGCACCATTACTGCATCCTCCCAACTACAACCAAGTTTACTTTTTATACCTCGCCGCTTCCGATTCCACGATTGGGATGGTTTTAGTTCAAGAAGATGAATTCCATAGTGAACATGTGATTTACTATGTTAGTCAAAATTTGCATCCAACTGAGATCAAATATTCACATGTGGAGAAATTGGCCTTGGCAGCTGTTCAAGGTGTCCAACGTTTTCGTCACTACATACTTTTACGCAAAATGAAAATGATCTCTGAATGCAACCCTATGATGTACATATTGACCAAACAATTGCTAGGGGGAAAATACTCTAAATGGATTGTTATCCTGCATGAGTTTGATTTGGAATTTGAAAAATCCAAGTCTAAGAAATCACTGATTTTTGCTGAACTTATGTGTGATTTCCTGCATACTGATACAGAAACTGTGGCAGAATAACCAATTGCAAATGAATCCTTATTTCTTATCAGTACTGTTGATCCTTGGTATGGAGATATTATTGTATATCTTCAAACCCAATATTTTCGGCCTGAACTTTCACGGTCGCAGCGACGGAAAATTTGGTTCCAATCTCAACAATATCATATTGTTGGCAACTCACTCTATCGTCGTGATGCGGACTCGGTTTTTCGATGTTGTCTCACTCATAAGGAAGTTGAAAAGGGTCTCAATGACTGTCACTCTGAAGCATGTGGCGGTCATATGTCTGGGTACGCCACAACCCAAAAGATATTGCGCGCAGGTTATTTCTAGTCATCTTTTTTTAAAGAATGTATTTACGCAATTAGGAAATGTCATAATTGTCAAATATTCAATCGGAAAATGAGTGCACCACCTTCTCCTCTTCACCCTATAATTGTTGTTGGTCCTTTTGCAAAATGGGGCATTGATTTCATTACGTGTAACCCTCACTCGGCCGGGGGGCATGGGTATATTATTCTAGCAGTAGATTATTTTACCAAATGGGCCGAGGCGATGCCTACATTTGCGGCAGATGGAAAAACTACAGCTACATTCGTATTCAATCATGTGATTTCTCGTTTCGGTGTACCCCAAGCGATAATTACTAATCACGGGAGCCATTTTTGGAATATCATGATGACAGAGTTAACGGACCAACTTGGCCTACGCCATGGCAGTTCTACACCATACTATCTGCAGGCCAATGGTTTAGTTAAAGAAATTAATAAAGTTTTAGTCACCATGATCAAATGAATCATTGGTATTCATAAGTCGAATTGGCATACCATGCTCTTTTCAGCGCTTTGGGCGTATCGAACCTTAGCAAAAACATTGACAGCGCTTAACCCTTTTCAAATGGTTTACAGTTTAGAAGCGGTATTACCCATTGAATGTGAGATACCGTCACTCCAACTAGCCATAGAGTTACTACCATCCACTTCTCAAGAGGAGAAACGTTTTGTATACTTGGCTCAATTAGATGAGAATCGACGCATCGCTGCATTAGCTACTGAGGCTCATGCGAAAACAATGAAAGTCCAGTATGATAGAAGTGTTACCCCTCGTAATTTTATAGAAGGAGACCTAGTTTTGATTTATGATCAAGCCAACGATAAACTAGGGACTGGGAAATTTGAACCCATGTGGCATGGTCCCTATATTATCAAGCGACAGCTTGCAAAAGGGGCCTATGAATTGATTGATTTTGACGGGGTCTCTTTAGGTAAACCCAGAAATGGACTTTACCTGAAGAGATATTACGCTTGACTTTGTGTGGAGATCTTCTCTATATATTAGTTACTTTTAGCTGGTGTGCTATAGATTAGAAATGCGTGCCTAGCATAAGTGTGCTTTTACTATTATTCCCGCTTATCTGGATACTTTTATCACAGATGTCGACGTCCTCTCAAATGTATATTGGTTTTGATGATGGCGCTTTTCGTAGTACATGGAACATCTCTTCTGCAGCTTGGGTTATTTACTCACCCACTGACGAGTTAGTATCAATGCATGGGGTAAGTCTCGATCAAATGACGAACAATATTGCCGAATATAGTGTAGTTCTTTAATTATTATTGGAATCCATTTCATTTGGAATTCGAAGTTTGATCATTAAGTTAGATTCTGAACTCGTTGTATTACAGTTAAACCGAGTATATGCCATTAGAAATCCAGTATTATTAAGATTATTTTTAAGGGTTCGTCTCTTGGAATTAGAGTTTGATTATATTGAATATCAACACATTTCAAGAAATTTAAATACATTAGTAGATGCAATTGCTTCTAATGTTATAAATAGACATTTACGACAACAGAGTAACAAATCAAACATTCCATAACATGATTGAACAGGTAAACTGGAAGTAATAGTATATCATAGTATAAATGTAGTGTTCAAAAAGTATACATCGTCTTCGATCATAGGCTCAAAACGCCTTATGATCGGGAAAAAAGTGATACAAAAATGAGTCTACAATTCAATCAGCCACTATTCGTGGTGATGATCATGATAATACACCACTGCTCGTGCCACCCTAGTCAAAAACCTCCTAAATGGACCAGGAACACCTATGACATATCTCTATAGATGGAGCGAGATATCGTCTATGGTAATCTCAGGAATATCTATAGTGAGCCGCTCCAGATGGTGCTCTAGGTCAGTCAGGATCTCTGCAGTCTGATCTTGTGGCAGTGGTGCTGCTGCTGCTGCATCCCTTTGCCTCCGGTCAAAGGGACAGAGAATGGATGGTCGAGTTGGACCCACATCTGCATTTGAAAATTTTTGTTATCAGTTTTGGATGATTAAAAACCAAAATAAAATTAGAAATTAGAGCATGTCAAAAGATATTTTTTTACCTGTCTCATCCCATTGAGCTCCTGGAGGAAGGGGTATCTCCCGGTCGCCACGAAAGTCCATGCCAGCATAAGGAAAATCCTCTATAACAAAAATTTGGCATTCCATCCAACAAAAATATGTAGAAGGAATTCTCACAATCTCCCAACCCTCGCCATGGCAGGCCATCAAAGCAACCCAATGAACCATTCTAGGCTCTCGAGGTCAACCAACATCGACAGGAATATGCTGCGGGGCTAACATGGGGATCCTCTCTAGAGAAAAAGTGACTACAATGGACCCATATCCAAAGTTTTTTAGCTTCCCATTCTTTTCTCTGGTAAGTTGGCCTTTCACATTTGCCAACACTGCCTCGCACCAATTGAATATGGTGCCTCGAAATCAATCTACTGCTATGCGCATCTGAGATCCGCTGGCTACATGCAACGTTGCACTTCCACACAACTTGACAACGGTAAAAGATATTACTTTCAGCTCTAGACGGATGATAGTTTTTATGTCAATCCTTTTGTCACGGGGATTGGCCTTATCGTTATAAAACTCTAATTGTAGGTTGGCGACAGACTGGCCACCTGGCCTAGCCCCAAATAGAGATAATGGTGCACCTATCCTGGACAAACCAGTCAAAAAATAGATGTCTTCCAGCTCAATCTTGAGCCAGTGACCTCCGATCACAAAACATTGGTCCTGCACATCCCATTTACTTACCAGCTAAGTAAGAAGATCCACTTGAGCTCTCATGCCACTGATAGCCCTAAATTTGTAAAGCCCGCATGATCTTAAAGCTATAAAAATCAGTTGATGGAGCATTGCTGCTTCATCTACCTCTTCATGCTCCCGTTCTCGCCAAATGAGCATTGTAGATATCCTACAACAATTCAAATAAAGGATTAAAATCATTTTGAGGCAAAAAAATTTGGGTTATTTTGGGAGAAAATATGTTTTTAAATTTTCCATGGCACCTCCGCACTTTATGCTCAGACACAGTGCGTAGATACGCATGGGGTATGTGTTAAAAGTGTGGGGCCTCGCCATTTTTCTTTGTAGAAAAATGTCGGGGTCTGCAGGTACCTAATGCATTAGGTGCGGACCCCCGAGGGCGGATTTTTTGGCATATTTTCCTCCAAAAAATGAAATTTTGACCCAAAATCAAAATATTGAATGGATTAAATGCAAGATAAGGAGGTTGTGGATTACCTAAAATAGACGTTTTTCGAATCCGACGGTCGGTTTTCCCAGAATCTTGTTCGAAGCGTTTTTTGCCCAGAGCTCTAAAAACTTCACTCCAAATTCAAACGGTAAAAATGAACTTGAAAAAATCCTTTTTATACTTTTTTTCGAATAGATGAATTTTAGATTTGTTTATTTTTCCCTTTTAAAATCATTTTTTCAAAATATCTTTATTATTGAAACAAGTATGTTTAATTTTTCAAGTTTTTGTGCAGAATAACGGACTTTTCAGGCAAAATGGTCATTTTTTGACAAAGAGTAAACTTTTATCACTTTTTCGTGCTCTTTAAATTTTACGAAAAAGTGAAACCATGGAGTCCTCTTTTAAGCCCTTTTCAGACTCTCTAAAAAATGAAAATATCGTCAAGTACTTGACTATTCGAACTCGTTAAAATAAATGAACAGTCGTCCCTTCAGTATAAGATTACCCCTTTTCCGGACTGAAATGGACAATTTACGAAAAAGGTATAGGTTGACTAATCATGGTCAATAGAGTTCTCTCTTGCATTCATTTGTCCTTTTTCGGGCCTGAGAGACTAAATTTACGAGAAAGAACACCCATGGAGTTTTCTTAAGTTTTTCTTCTGACTCCTTAAAAATGAAAAACTCCAAGTTTATCTTATACTGGACTCGTTAAAATTTAACAGTAAAGGAATTGTCGATTACAAATAGGAACAGACCACTCCTTCTTAGGGTTCGATTTTAAACTAAGTTGGACTCATCTGAAGGATGAGCTTATAAACAAGCAAATGTTATCCTCCTTAAGCTTGTCAAAAATAAAGAGGTACTTTCCAGAAATGGTGGGGGAAAAGAGAGAAAAACAGATTCATTTGTCACACTTTGATTTGTGAAAATCATTACAACACTCTTGAACATGACACTTTTTGTCACACTTACACCTAGGTTGGGAAATCCTTTGTCTATCAGTTAATCAAACCATATTGAAAGTCTTCAGCCAGTTTCTAGGTATTAGCTTAGGAAAACTGTCACCAAACCATCTGCAGTGTCGTTATGTGTTCAAGAGGTCAGTCAAACAAACCATTCATCTGTAAACACTTGTCTCCATTCGCGTTGACCATCCCTAAGTCAATCCTTGCAACAATTTCTTCAAAACTTGATCTATGGTTTCATGTCGTGAGCTTACTTATGATGGATCACTTTCTATCGACGACAGCTCATCATCTAGGAAGTTGATCTAGAATCCGTTAGTACCTTGGAATCTTCATGCCTTAATGGCAGGTTTCTCGCCTTCGATGACAGGTTGCATCATTGACCTTCGATCGAGCGATTCCGTGAAATGTTCGACTTTAGATCACTTATTCACATTTCATGGATTGTACTCAGTACTTTGAGAGCCATTGTCATTTTTGGTGGTTTCTCTCACACTTGTTAACAGTTCACATCATTGATTGGTAATCAAGTGATTTTTACCATGTTCGACTTTAGCACATTTAATCACATGGATAGAATCGTACTAGTTCGAGAAGCGGAAATCAAGACGCTGGATCTAGTTTCCACCATCCAGGCTGTGAGTAGTTTTATTATTCATTATGCAGTAGATGATTCATTACAGATGGTTGTGCCCATACTGTGTCTACATTATTGATGTAATATTAAAATCATTTCTCTATCAGAACAAGTTTAGTTAGTTTTGATATGAGTATGGGAATTCCTACCTCAGCGATGATATATATATATGTGTCTGTGTGTGTGTGTTTGCTTTGAATTTTTTTATAGGTTTCTGACTGGGGTGTCCACAAGCTGATCCTTGAAATGATAAATCACTTCACTCTTCGAATTTTCTCAAAGTTTGCACTTTAGGGGGTAATGTGTTACACCAAAATTTGTCACCATGACATTTTAGTACTCCCTTGGAAGTCTAAAATATCATAATTCCCAAAGTCAAGCCTTGAAACTAAGAGAAAAGCTCATAAAAGCCTTAAAACTCTAGCACCGCACTTTCTCCTAGTTTTTCCTGTGGTCCCGCACTTTTTGGCTATAAATCCTGCTGAGCTAAATGCACTGTCTGTGTATTAAAAGTGCGGACCCCTGTAAAATATTAAAAAGGTGCACTTAAAATCTAGAAGCTCAGTTTAATTCATTTTTGGAAGCTTCTAGAAACATTCCTGCAATGGAAAGATCGCTCCTTTCATGTTCATGTATCCCATCCAATAAGGAGCTAACCCCTTGATGTAAGGAACTAATCCCTTTGAAGGAGGATTATATCCCTTCTTTTTTGGATCTGTAACCTCCTCTCTTCCACTATAAAAAGAGGCATAGGGCAGCCTCAAAGGGGTTAACAATTTAGGAGAGAATTGAGTTGAAGTTTTAGTATTGTTGGAGGCGAAGTGCTGCTAAGACTTAGACCCTTTTAGCTGAGATTTCATGTGGGAAATATCACATACTTGTATGTATCTTGGTTGGAAGAGTGCAAGGCTAGTCAGAGTAGAGGAAACACCTGCTTCCGGACCCGAGGAATACTTGTACAACATCAAGGTGAACGTGGTTGTAAGGTTCTTCTTTATTTAAGTTAATACAAATAAATCTATTTTTCTCAATAAGCTGTCAATTGATTATTTATTTTATGGATTCCTTGATCACCATAATGGATATGATTTATGAATATATGTTATGAAGGTGCTATTTGATGTTTGCTTGTTTGTGATTGCAGATCTTCGAGGGGAACTCTTTCGATCGATTGAAGGAATACTACTACGAACAAGCGTTTGATCAAAGATAGGATCACTAAACCTTTATAGAATTTAATTATAAATCGCAATATATCTAGAGAAAGATATCTTACTTTGTCCATTTGTTGCTAGTTGTCTGTAGGACACTTGGTAGGTCCGTCTTGTCCACAAGAACGACTAATCTGTCCAACAGGAGGTGAGCACATTCAATTAGATGGATCATGATTGTATAAAAGGAAGCCTCAATTTGAAAAATATTCATTAGCCTATGGAGAGATATATCATCACAAAGAAATAAGAGGAAGAAATCATTAGTAATGTGTTCTAATTGTTTGAGCTAGAGGAAGGTCAAGTAGTAGACATGATATAGCCTGAGAAAAGTGGATCCAATCCAAACTAACCATGACCCTATGAATTTTAAAAGCCTAGTGGTAATCCAAAATTTTTATTTTATTTTGGAATTGAAACAAACTTTTCTTAGAATTTTGGGATATAGTAGTAGTGAAAACAAAATGAAGGTGGGAATACAAGTAGAAGTGGCATATGTTATGTTTGAATTTTATTTCAAGATGGGGAGTAGGCCTAATTATTAAAACATGTCCATAAGGTTTTATCTTGGTGAAAAATCCAACCAAAAATATGGTTATAGTATTTCCAAGAACTTCATAAAGGGTAATGGTGATGAAAAACCACATTGGTTCTTATGTGGATTCATCTAGAGGGTGAAAGGATTGTATTGTTAGTTTCTAAGTTGATAGAGTTCCTAACCACATTTTTTGGGGGAAGCTTCTTTAATGGTGCACCAATTTCGTATAGATTTATCCCTAGGGTGTAGCTAAGGCCTTGTACAAGTTAAAAGCAGTATTTATAACTAAGTTCTAGAGGCTAAACATTGAGCAACAAAAAATCACTAAGTTGTGTTAGGTCTCTGTAATTTGCAAGATTGGAAAATAAAAACTACAAAGCCTACATATGAACCACTTTGGGATTCTAGGATCTAGCCCTCCTGAATCCAGAGAGGGATCTCTCTATAAGTGTGTTTAAAGATGTGATCTTTAAGGCTTGAAATGTGATATTAGGCTAGTTATGAAGAACAAGGTTTTGTTTGGTTTTGGTTGGGCAAAGATATGTGAAGGTGAAGGAAGTCTAAATGAAGGGTGAAGGTGTATGAAAGTGAAGGGATGATTCAGTTGATAAGATAGGCAAAAATCAACTTCAATCCATTGGGTTATGGAGTCATAGTAGGATTTAATTGAAACAGCAAGGTTCAAGAGTGGTCCATGGGGCAAGTCATCTATGTCAAAGGATCTCTTTAAGTTGATGTTATGGAATGAGACAAAAAGAAATGGAAATCCAACAGATGAAGGAAACAAAGAGCAACCTAAGATCAAGTAAGTACTTTGAAACTATCCTGCTTTTGGCATACACTTAAGAAAGACATAAAATTTATCTAAGATCACGTAAGTAATTTGAAACTACCCTGCTTTCGATGCACTTTCAATAGAAAACATTTAAAAACACAAATAATAGCTTAAGATCAAGTAAGGACTTTGAATCTATCTTGCTTTCAGCATATTCAAAGGAGAAACATTCATGATGAACACAAAAAGTAGTTTAAGATCAGGTAAGTACTTTGAAACTAGCCTGCTTTCAACATACTCTTAAGGGAAACTTTCAGACAACCTTTGGAGATAAAACTAGAGGACAGGGCTAACCATAGACTTCCCTAGTTCAACTTTACTTCGCATAAATTGAAAATAAAATTCAAGAACAATGTTTAAAGTTTAGACAGTAAGACATGGGAACACCAACATTCCTTAACTGTTTGGACTGTATTAAATTATTCTTAAATACACAATTTGAAGAAAACATGGAGATAAAGCTTATCAATGAGAGTAGGGTTCTTTTGACAGTAAATCCTAGCTCTATATTTTCTGTTCTTTATCAAAGAAAATGGACAAAATGGAAACAAAAAGAAAATAACGATTTACAATAAGAAAAACATCACCATTGACATAAACCAGGATCCCATAAATCAGCTTGTATTTGATGCTTCAAACCAGTTACAATCATCAAGTCTAGTGGGTCTCTATAGCTTCAAACTTCTCATCTAAACTTAGGTATATTCAATTACAAACAAAGCTTACAACAGCTTCAGAAAACTATTTACATGAAACAGATATTCAGAGACCAACCTTTTTCTCATCTTCTACAGAAGTATTTATAGAAGAAATGATGAGGTGGGATGAGAGAAAATATCTCTAGGCTCAATTAATACAGTTTAATGCTTCTCAGCCTTTGAGGGGCTCAATAGAGAAGCTTCCTGATATTTCCTCTGTAATAATTGATTTTCATTAAGTATTAAGCATGCTGGGCAGATTTTGTTGACTAAAAACTCTTGAGGCGAGTTAGCAATAACTCTGGCTGTGTTTTAGGAAAAATATCACTGACTGAGGCAATAACTCTTCCTTCCTTTATTTCTGTGAGGCTGCAGCTGGCTTTTGGTAGCTGGAGAGGATTCAATTAGCCTCTGATGTGGCAGTGGAGGCTTCTCGGACTGATAGATTTCCTTGTTGATTCTTAAAACACTTTTAATCTACTTTACTCTATGTTTTAGGCCTAATTAGGCTTTGATCTCTATTTTTTGTCTTAATACTATTTTTAACTGTGTGGATTAGGCCTTTGATAATCGAATTTATGCCTTAATCTTTCAAAAATGTGTTTAAAACCTTTAATTCTTCATTTATGCTTCGATTTTATCTTTGGCACTGATACTCTTCATCTGTTTGTTATTTACTGTGTTTTTTGCTGTTTTGCAGGTGCACAGAAGGTTTACGGGATATCACCAATGCTCATGAGGCATGGGTAAAATCATTTTTTGAACTCTTGTAAGTCCTTTTTCTTCGTGAATAATGGCCTGGGGGATCGTCATCTCCAACCTCCTTTTCCTTTTAAAACTGTAGAAAAGACTTTTAAAAACCTACACATAACAAGTGAATTTAAGAAAAACCATGAAGAATAGGTTCAAAGGCTGCTTTGGAAATCTCGGGTGCGAGATTAAATTGTGTCCATTGGATGAAAACAACCAACAGTCCAGATCAAACGGTGAGTTCAATTGGGAGGTCAGATGGTGAATGGTGGTAGGATTAAGTTTGGGTCGTTCGATCAAAAGGATGAATGGGGGAGATGAAGCGATGAAGTTTTTCGGAGAATAGATGAGGACAAAAGACTTGGGGTTATAATGTAATGTATGTTAGGTAAACATGACTCGGGATAGAGTCAAATGTTGACTAGGGTAAATAGTAGTGGTTTTAGGGCACATGGTATTGTGCCCCCATGGTTTTCGGCCCATGGTATTGCATGTAATGGAGCCTATAAAGGGCTAGGAAGACTTCATTGTAAGGTAGGCCTGGAGGTGAGCGATGAAGGCTCACTTGGACGGATTGGCCAGGGTTGTGGCCAATGGTTAATGAAATTTTATTGGTTGGGTTTTTCCCCGAAGCTTGGGGTTTTGCCGGATAAACATATGTGTTTATGTTTATGTGCTTTGTTGCTGGTTCATTTTTCATGATTATTATTCCTCTCGGTAAATGTTTTATTTTTGTGGTAAATTCTGAAAAATGGTATCGAAGCTATGGTCCCAAATTTGGGCTTCAGAGGGACACTTTTGTGGTCGAGAAGAAGCCTTGTGCGATGGAGTAGACGAATTGCTGGAGAGCAAGGACTGGGCATGAAGAGGAGCAACTTAGGTGATCCAATTATCGGTGGTGATGACCGCAGGTACGACGTATGGACGGTCACTGTGGATAGGGCAACTAATTTAGCCCTTAATTGAGATTCTTGTGAGGGTTCATCGAGATCCATGTGAGTGGATCAGGAAACTAGAACAAGAATATTCGATGTGTTCAATAGCAAGAGGATTCAAATATGGAAAGACAAGCAAATTTTGCAGATCGTGGTGAAAACGGTTTAGTGAGGAAATATACGCACAATTTGAAGGTAATGGTGAGGGCAGCCAGGTGGGTGGTGGAATTTGCACCACTCTATCTAGCGGATCTGGGGGATTCGTTGATTTTCATGTACGAGGCCAAAGAACATGGAAAGGTAGGTGATGTATCCAAGAGTTACGCCATAGGAGTGCGTTCCAGTGGTGAGTGTACGTTATAAGTCAAGGAGCAGTTTGGGCAGCAACTTGCTGGGGTGACAGCGGAAAGCATGTTTTGGGCTATTTTTAGCCCATGAATTATGCATTAGTGGGCGTAAATCCATGTGGGGCGTCATGATGTCTCAAGCGACATTGAATAGGACGGATCTGCATGAGATTTGAGCAAAGCATAATCATGTTCAGTTGAACGTTGTACGCGATGGCTCAAGATATGTTTATGGCTCTTTGTATATGTACTGTGACATATATATAAATGAGCACGACTGAGGGGAAGTAACGTGGGCACCAATTGCAGATCATATTGGATTTCAAGCAGTTGAATGTTTATTTGAAGGATTTTCGGTTGTTGATTGTGCAGCTCGTCGTGAAGACCTTTCAAGTATAAAGATACTTGTGGATGATCCCATGGAAACACTCCAGAAAGGATATTTTATCACTATATTCTTAGCTGCATTGCAATACATACGTAGAAGCACAGGGGATTATTGTTTGGCACAGAGGCACGTGAACGGGCTCAAATTCCAGATGCATAGGAGCAGATGTTGATCAAGGGTGTAGCCCACGAGAGGGGAATTTGCTGAGCATCAGTGAATTGGTAGCTCATTATGGAGAGACTGCACCTAGGAGGACGAGGAGGCCACGGAGCAGCTGATGAGGTCCACGGTGGAAATGCACTCAATACTTGATCACATGAGTTTTGAGCACTATATGGGTGGTAGTAAGGTCAGCGTCTAAGCTAAAGCTGGATGTGCTTGTACTGTGAAAGGGCGAAGAAGCACATGGAAAGGTGAAATGCAATTGAGGGCTTGTCAAAATGAGAGAGCAGATGTGCAAGTGGATTAATTAAAAATTGATGAACCATGTATTTGAAGAGAATTCCTAGAGGACTGGCAGTTACAGAGGCTGGTGACCCATGTAATCCGGTAGATGGGTTCTCTTTATATGGACATTGATGTCATATGTTAAAGAATTGGGCAGATTGATGTACAACTATGATGTCCTCTTTGGAGAGGACATCATGAATGAATGTAGAGAATGGTCATACAAAGAATAGCAACAATGAAACAAAAAATATATATATTATTATAATGGAGTTAATTTTATTACATGTAGATGGGCATACTGCTGTAAGACCTGGTATGGCATGCGTACCCTTGGGTAATCACTGGTAAAGTCTGGGCTAGACCTAGGTGATAGGGGGGATGTCAAGTTTACAATTACCCTGGGTACAAATTTGAGGGGGGAAGAGCTAGAGTGAGTGGGGTTGTCTCACTTAGCAGGTTTGGCTGGATTTAGTCAATAATCCCCAAGTCAAGTTTAAGGGGGGAATTGTTAGGTAAACATGACTCGGGATAGAGTCAAATGTTGACTAGGGTAAATAGTAGTGGTTTTGGGGCACATGGTATTGTGCACCCATGGTTTTCGGGCCCATGGTATTGCATGTAATGGAGCCTATAAAAGGCTAGGAAGACTTCATTGTAAGGTAGTCCTGGAGGTGAGCGGTGAAGGCTCACTTGGCCGGATTGGCCAGGGTTGTGGCCAATGGTTAATGAAATTTCATTGGTTGGGTTTTTCCCTGGAGTTTGGGGTTTTCCTAGATAAACATATGTGTTTAGGTTTATGTGCTTTGTTGCTGGTTCATTTTTCAAGATTATTATTCCTCTTGGTAAATGTTTTATGTCTGCGGTAAATTCTAATAATGTAAACCGTACGATTAGATTAATTGACGGCCAGGATTAAAAACTGAAGAGTTAGTGTTGTGGAGATAAGTGGTAAGGCAGAAAACCGGCAGCATTTTTCGCGTAGCTCTCAAGCAGTTTTAGATTTTGGTCGAAAAAATGCGATATAGGTTTGCGCTTGACGCGTGTCTTTTCAATACCGCTTATATCGCATAAATTTTTGGTGTTAATGTTGAAGAGCAAAAATTACGCGATATGTAGTTTGAACCTTTGGATGATGGGTAGAAGATCCAACGACGCGGGTTGAGCGTGATGGATGAAGAGTTGCGGGTTGAAAAGAAGAGGTGGGGCCCATGGTGGAGAAAGGCACAATTCTTTATAAAAACCAAGGTTTAAACTGATTATGCGCAATAAACATGGTTTCCATTGTAAAAACGTAAATATTTATGAATGGACAAATAAATAGGAAAACAATGAAAATGAGGGGAAAAGAGGGCGCGGGTGGTGGGACCGGGAGCACGGAGGAAGGAGATCGGCAGGTTAAATCTAGACCATAGGATTTAGACGATCTGACGGTCTGGATTTGAAGATGGAGTGATGAAAGGAATATGAGGCAGGAGATCGGGCAGAGATTGGGAGCAATGTAGATCGTTGATCTGCAAAGATCAACGGTGGATCTCCACCGAAGAGTTATACTGTCGAGCTTATGGAATAACAAAGGGAAGTCGGGTTAAGATCCTCGCCATTAGATCTTTGGAATGAATGGTCCAGATTTGATTGCAAGATCGCATCGGCAGAGGACAAAAGGTAAAGCAATAATGAAATGCGCCGATGCGATTAAACGCGGGCCGTTAGATCTAGGAGAGAACAACTACTAGGATCAAATCGGTGGGTTTATATCAGAGGGCTTATGATGGAGCGTGATTAAATCTGAGCCGTTGGTTCTTGTGGATTCAACCGCCGAGATTTAATCGCAGGATCGCAATCAGAGGAGGAAAGGGGAAGACACTAAGGGAATTTTGCGATGCGATGTAAGGTTGGCCGTCAAATTTGGGAGTAGATCGATGGTCGATATTCAATCAGAGGGGTAAAGGAGGAAAGTTGTGGGCGGAGTGCGAAGAAATCTCAGCTGTCGGTTCTTGTGGATTCGATGGCTAAGATTCAATCGGGGGAGTCGGCATCAGATAAGGCAAAAGGGCAAGGGTTAGAGGAAACTGCAATTTTCCAATTGCGATTGAGCAAGAGCCGTCGATCTAAAAACCAGATTGACGGTGGGGATTTAATCATGAATGCACAAGGTGGAATGGCGGGTTTGGAACGGGGAAAAATATGGACCGTTGGATCTGGGCGTAGTAGAGAAGATCAACGGTGGAGAAACGATCGCAGGATCGCATCGGAGGAAGGCAATAAACCATAAAAATGCATCAAATGAATATTTGCAATGTGATCTTATATTTGCAGTGCATTTTTAGCCGATGACGGTTGATCGGTTTATATCAACGGTCGATATTCATTGAAACTTTTGAACTGTTGGGTTTTATTGAAATACAAAGGAAAGTCAGGTTTTACGAAATACACAGGAGAAAAAGGTTTTGAGAAGGTTCGGAGAGGAGTTTAGGCCCTTTAAGCGCCCGGTTGCGGGGCTTAAGGTCCTATGAAGCGGAGGTTTATGAAAGTTGAAGCCCTCGGGGGCTAAAAACTTTTATAAAGAAAAAGATTGTTTTTTGGCTTAAAAAACAAAGTTTTTAAGGGAAACTGAGGGTTCCGGTAGAGGAAAGAAGGTTGTTTAAAAAAAATGGAAGGAGACCAAATGATTTTTAAAAGGGTCTTGAAGTGAATTTGAAGGTTAAATGAGGCTTATGGAGGAATTTTCTGAAAGAAAGAAGGGACAAAAATTGGGTTTTTATGAATGAAAGGAGGGGTAAAATGAGGGGAAAAATGGGATTTTTCAGCAGTCTTTTCTTCAAGAAAACAACATATTTTTCTGGTTTATGAGGGAAACATCAGTGAATATTAACTAAAGGATTAGTTAACTTCATAAGACTTCAAGAAGTCACAATTTTGAACATGAATTGTTTCTTGAAGGCTACAAAAAAAATTTAACCACCATTTGATATGACAAATTTTATAGGTGGCTAACAGCGGCTCCAACTTGGGATGGTAGCTCCTTGGAGGTGTCAAGAACCTCAGATCAGTATTCTCTGGAAGCTGATCAATGCTTCATCCACTAGGCTGCAACTTTCTTTACCTTTGCTGGTCTTCTTTTGTTCTAATAATGTTAGCAGCCATTAAAAACAATGGAATTCTATCAAAACAAGCTTTCTACTTACCCAATCCTAATGATCTAACATTTTTTCTTCTTTCCAGAGTGCATTTGGATTGGAAAATTCTTTTTACAAACATTTTATTCTTTTGAAAACATAATTTTATTCTATTTCTATCCTTATTTCTCCATGAACTCAGATTAAGCAGTTGATTTCATAAGCTTCTCTACCTAACTACTATCTGTCCGGATTAGACTTTCTGACAGATTTTGTTCTCTAAATTCTAAAACAAGAAATTTAAAAGCAAACAAGCCAGGATTGAATAGTCTAACTTGTTGCTGATCTATGGCATAAAGACAAGTTGCACATAGACTAAATTGGAAGGAAATTAAAACAAAAATGATGAAGGCTTGAGATCTAAAAGTTTAAGAACATCCTTCTCTTTTCTTCAGCTCTGTTTTTTGAATTTGTTTGAGCTGTTCTTTCTTTGTTCTCTGGTTCAAGTTTTGGGCATATTAGAACCAGCTTGCTTCTATCTTTGGCTCAAGATTTAAACAGACTAGAGCCATTCTTCTTTTTGAAACTCATAGGTTCATATTTTGAGCTTGTTTGAACCCATTTTTGTTCTATCCTAATCTACCTAACTGATAAGCCAAGATTAAGCTGTTTGGCAAATCTATTTCACTAACCTATCAGCAGTAAATTGAAAGATAGTTAGTCATGATTAGATTGAATGACTAACTAGAAGTGTGTTTCTTAGGAGTGACATTTGAGCTTGCACACTTTCAGACTTTGTTTCTCTTTTTTTGTATGAGGTTGTACCCTTCTTGTTTTACATTCTGCCCTCTTTTCTATCTTCTATTGTTTTTGTATTTTTACTTTTTTCTTCAAGACAAAAATAAAAAACTAAATAAATGCTTAAAGGTTGAGCTTTATTGACATTCCTATATAACCTATTGTAACTTGGAGTTTTACATTCTTATATGATACAAAATTGCCAATGTAGCCAGTTGAGTAGTGACAAAAGGGAGAAGAAACTCTGATTGTTTGTCAGGGGTATCCATAGTACATTTTGAAGATTAATCTTCAAAACCAAGGCTATCACAGAAGGCGACAACTTTTCATGCATTTGGCTCTTGCAAAGGATCCATGCTTGATAGTTTGAGCCAGTTGGGGCTTTCACACACTCTTCCAAAGGATCAACAAAGAAAAGATGAAGACTCTCTTCTTTTTGGCCCTCCATGGTTGGTAGATTATCTGATTATAAGACATCAACTTTGAGAAGTATATATTCATTATGTTGCTTGGAAGCATCATCATCCTTAACCTACAAATCAACAAGCAGTGAAATTTCTTCTTTCTCTAAATCTATGCTTGCTTCTGATAAAAATTCAGGTTCTTTGAATGAAAGATTGATATCAGTGATAGGAGAAGTTTCTTCTTGAAAATATGGTATATCCTCAGTAGGACAGTCTTCTATTTGTTTTTCTCCCTCATCTTCATCATCATCTGAACTAGAGGACTCATCATATTTGGCAGTGATGTCCTCTTCTAGCTTTGGTATGATCTGATTCAGTGGACTGAACTTTGTGAAGAGGTTATTATATTCTTGAGCAGAGGTATATTCAATTGTTTCCTCTTTTTCAAGAGAAGGCTCCTTGATCTTAATCTGCTCAAAAATTACTTCTTTTCTCTCCTCTTCACCCTTTGAGCTGAAAGGCTGCTGATTCCCAATTATGTCAAAGCTATTTGTGATGGATTGGATTAGTTGATTGTTGCTTTCAAGCTGATGACAGTGATACTCATAACACCAATCAAATGTTGGTTGCCCTACATTATTAGTTTCTGCTTGAAGCTCATCATCATCATCAGACAGATCATAATTTGGAAAATCATCAGAAAAAAACAATTTCACCAATCAAGCATATTGGGTTATCAGTTGGCTTTTCATTGAGCAGATCTACAAGTTTATTTTTTGTTTTAAGACAACAAGATGGAGTAGGTAGATGAGCAGAAATGTTTGGTTCAAATGAAGGTTTGGATGCTGACTGTCTGTTCAATATTAGATCAATCTCTTCCTCTGTTAAGAGAGAAGGAATTTTCTTTTTTCTTAGGAATGATGTACAACAGTCCTCTTCCTCTTATGTTCACTGATTTTGAGGCCTGATGTCTTATTGAGCCTCTTCTAGGGGATCTTCTCTTAATTTTGCAGGGAAAATTTGAGGATTTTCTATTGTTTCCTGATCTTCTTGTGTTTCAGAAAATTCCTCATGATTATTATGACATTCAGTTTGCATATAAAGTTCATGAGTTGTTTCTTTTACATTATCAGGATGCCACTCTTCTTGTGTAATATGATATGGGTTATAATCTAGAGGGGGAGTCCCTATATGTGCTGGTTCTACTTCCACATCAGATTATGTGTCTTCAAAGTGGCCACTTGTTTCCTCAAAGCACTGCTCACTATAAGTTTTTTCCATTTGGTCATGAAGTTCTCTTATCAGCATATTACAAGATATAGGTAGGCAATCAAGCATTTCTTGAAAACCTCCTTCATTGCTTTCTTTGTAAGCTTGCTCATCATATTCTATAAAGTGTTGATCATCATACATATCTTAGTCACTGTCTAGGTCTTGAGGTGATTGGGTTTGTGTTTGATCAGGGAAGAGCATAGGTTGCTCTAGATCACTAGTATTTATATTAGCCTCACACCTCTCTATTGTCTTTCCAAGCATGTACATCATCTTTTCCATCATGATTAGAAATTTTTCTTCATTGTTTTCCCTATAATCTTGGTCATCATACATGTCTTGTAGTGGTTGAGTTTGTTCTTGGTCTGAAAAAAACATGGGCTGCTCTAGATCATCAAAATTTAAATTAGCCTCATACCTTTATATTATTTTTCCAAGCATGTACATCAATTTTTCCATCATGACCATATGTTTGTCTTCTGGGTCTATATCTAAATCCATGTTTGTAAATCAGAAAAGAGGTCACTATATCTTGTCAACCAATTCAGAGTCTTCTACCAGTGGAGTCATTTGGTCTTTTGGGAGTTGTAGAGTGTGGAGTCGCCAGGTGGAAAATTTTTAGCTCTTATAGAGGTAAAATATTTTATGGTTCCACCACCATGTTTATTATGAAGCCAATCTAGAGATGTTTGGGTCTTCTGAGGTCTTAGAGATGTATAAAATGTAATTTACTCAGAATTCCCCAGCGGAGTCGCCAGAATGTTAGGTCTCTGTAATTTGCAAGATTGGAAAATAGAAACTACAAAGCCTACATATGAACCACTTTGGGATTCTAGGATCTAGCCCTCCTGAATCCAGAGAGGGATCTCTCTATAAGTGTGTTTAAAGATGCGATCTTTAAGGCTTGAAATGTGATATTAGCTTAGTTATGAAGAACAAGGTTTTGTTTGGTTTTGGTTGGGAAAAGATATGTGAAGGTGAAGGAAGTCTAAATGAAGGGTGAAGGTGTATGAAAGTGAAGGGATGATTCAGTTGATAAGATAGGCAAAAAGCAGCTTCAATCCATTGGGTTATGGAGTCATAGTAGGATTTAATTGAAACAACAAGGTTCAAGAGTGGTCCATGGGGCAAGTCATCTATGTAAAAGGATCTCTTTAAGTTGATGTTATGGAATGAGACAAAAAGAAAGGGAAATCCAACAGTTAAAGGAAACAAAGAGCAACCTAACATTAAGTAAGTGCTTTGAAACTATACTTCTTTTGGCATACACTTAAGAAAGACATAAAAGTTATCTAAGATCAGGTAAGTACTTTGAAACTAGCCTACTTTCGATGCACTTTCAATAGAAAAAATTTAAAAACACAAAGAATAGCTTAAGATCACGTAAGGACTTTGAACCTATCCTGCTTTCAGAATATTCAAAGGAGAAACATTCATGACGAACACAAAAAGTAGTTTAAGATCAGGTAAGTACTTTGAAACTAGCCTTCTTTCAACATACTCTTAAGGGAAACTTTTAGACAACCTTTGGAGATAAAACTAGAGGACAGGGCTAACCATAGACTTCCCTAGTTCAACTTTACTTAGCATAAACTGAAAATAACATTCAAGAACAATGTTTAAAGTTTAGACAGTAAGACATGGGAACACCAACATTCCTTAACTATTTGGACTGTATTAAATCATTCTTAAATACACATTTTGAAGAAAACATGGAGATAAAGCTTATCAGTGAGAGTAGGGTACTTTTGACAGTAAATCCTAGCTCTATATTTGTTGTTATTTATTAGAGAAAATGGACGGAATGGAAACAAAAAGAAAATAATTATTTACAATAAGAAAAACATCACCATTGACATAGACCAGGATCCCATAAATTATCTTGTATTTGATGCTTCAAAACAGTTACAATTATCAAGTCCAGTGGGTCTCTATAGCTTCAAAATTCTCATCTCAACTTAGGTATCTTCAATTACAAACAGAGCTTACAGCAGCTTCAGAAAACTATCTACATGTAACATATATTCAAAGACCAATTTTTTTCTCATCTTCTACAGAAGTATTTATAGAAGAAATGATGAGGTGGGATGAGAGAAAAGATCTGTAGGCTCAATTAATACAGTTTAATGCTTCTCGACCTTTGAGGGGCTCAATAGATAAGCTTCCTGATATTTCCTCTGTATTAATTGATTTTCATTAAGTATTAAGCATGCTAGGTAGATTTTGTTGACTTAAAAAGTCTTGAGGCGAGTTAGCAATAACTCTGGCTATCTTTTAGGCAAAATATCACTGACTGAGGCAATAACTCTGCCTTCCTTTATTTCTGTGAGGCTGCAGTTGGATTTTGGTAGCTGGAAAGGATTCAATTAGCCTCTGATGTGGCAGTGGAGGCTTCTCAGACTGATATATTTCTTTTTTTATTCTTAAAACACTTTTAATCTGCTTTACTCTATGTTTTAGGCCTAATTAGGCTTTGATCTTTATTTCTGGTCTTCATACTGTTTTTAACTGTGTGGATTAGGCCTTTGATAATCGAATTTATGCCTTAGTCTTTCAAAACTGTGTTTAAAACGTTTAATTCTTCATTTCTGCTTCGCTTTTATCTTTGGTACTGATACTCTTCATTTGTTTGTTATTTACTATGTTTTTTGATGTGTTGCAAGCGCACAGAAGGTTTACGGGATATCACCAATGCTCATGAGGCATGGGTAAAATCATTTTTTGAACTCTTGTAAATCCTTTTTCTTCGTGAAAAATGGCCTGGGGGATCGTCATCCCCAACCTCCTTTTCCTTTTAAAACTGTAGAAAAGACTTCTACACATAACAAGTGAATTTAAGAAAAACCATGAAGAATAGGTTCAAAGGCTGCTTTGGAAATCTCATGTGCGAGATTAAATCATGTTCGTTGGATGAAAACAACCAACGGTCCAGATCAAATGGTGAGTTCAATTGGGAGGTCAGATGGTGAATGGTGGTAGGATTAAGTCCGGGACGTTCGATCAAAAGGATGAACGGTGGAGATGAAGCGATGAAGTTTTTCGGAGAATAGATGAGGACAAAAGACTTGGTGTTATAATGCAATGTAAACTGTCCAATTAGAGTAATTGACGGCCAGGATTAAAAACTGAAGAGTTAGTGTTGCGGAGATAAGTGGTAAGGCGGAAAACTAGCAGCAGTTTTCGCGTAGCTCTCAAGCAGTTTTAGATTTTGGTCGAAAAAACATGATATAGGTTTGCGCTTGTGTTATAGCATCATTTCTCACCTTCATATGATTCATGATTGCTTTTATGGCTTTGGGCACCCATTCCTACAGAATTGGAAAAATTCACTAAAAAACAGTGTAAAAATCCCCATACGCGATTAAGCCCAAACTTTTCCGCGTGTATACGCGAGTCCAACTGCACTTTTCCGCGTATGCCATTAAAATCATTAAAAAATATATAAAAATTCCCTATTTTCGAGCTGGGTTGATGGTTACTCTGGTAGTTCAACCACCCCAGCACGTGGCCAACTGTTTCCAACTGTTGAAACTACTTGGAGGGAGTATAAAAGCCCCTCATGTGTATGGCCTAAGGGAGAGAGAGAATTATTGATATTATACTCTGTTGGTATTCCCTATCCAAGTCTGAATTCCCGTGCCTTCTGCACTTCCCAGTTCATTTCAAGAAACCTTTGTTTCTTGGAGATGCTCATTCCTTTATATGTCATCTCGTATGCACCAGTTCGGAAGGAGTCTTAGCGAGGCAAGGGTGGGGCGGATCCGGACGACGGTCTGCTCGAAGATCGTGGAAGGATTTAGGTGATCTCTCCACTTGTTATTTCTGTACATGCTATTTATAATACAGAAGTACCATCTTGTTCCCGAAATATACGTGCTAGTGTCTGCTTACATATATGAGAATATTGTTATTTAAGCATTCATTATGGTTTATATGATGTTTTATATGGATTTCACTAACATTTAGAGTAGATATATGATGTACAACCAGTTCTTCGTGCTTGTTTCTTCTTGTCTCTCAGGTTAAGAAGGAAGGACGGTTGCTGGGGGTTTGGACCCCGCGGGATCTGCTTCAACCATAGGACCTATGGGTAACTTCCTCATTCTACTCTATTTAGTTTTTCATGAACATGTATGGTTGTGTGAGTCCTTCTTAAGTAGCATGCCCCTGCTCTGTGGAGGTTTAAGCCCAACAAACCTCTAGGGTGATTTTCCCCGAAACAGAACTGGCGACTCTGCTAGGGATCACATTCTTGTGACTCCCCTGTTGGGTGGTTTCAGTTGTTTGATAGGTTGCCGACAGTTTTAACTTTCATTTGCAGTCCAGTTTACTTTTTCTCAGTCAGTCTGAAGTCCTGGTTTCTTATCCAGGCTTGTCCTTTTTGTTTTTTCATTATTTACCTTTGTATACGCGCTTTTTTCTGCACACAGTAGCGTATACATGCAAGTTTGTCTAAAGGGACTTACGTATACGCGTGTGTCCTTTAGCACAGTCGCGTATGCACGCTTGTTGCTAAACTGTGAAGTAGCGTATACCTAGGCAGATTTTGAATTTTTGGATTTCTTGACTTTTCAGTCCTTTCTGGCTATGGAGACCTATTCCTATAGTGTCTTTGTACTCTCTGGATTGTGAAGAAGGTGGTATTTTGTCTTTTCTCTCTTTCGTTTGATTGAAAACTAGTCTTTTTGGGAAAGTGTTGTTTTTGGTGCTGGCACTTCTGGTTTGAGTACCAAGATAGCTTTATGAGCATTCTTGGCTGTTCTGCTTTATCAGAATAGAGAGCTCCTGCTCATTTACTCTTTCCTATCTTTGTGTTTTGCTTGGCACTACGATTTTTGCCCGTTTCGTGATTGGTTTTCTTGAGCTCAGTAGGCTAGGTCTTGTTGCAACTTTTGAAGAGTTTTTCTTGCGTCTTCGAAGTTTTTGTTTGCAGCAAGTTTGAACTATTCTTCTAGGCTGAGTGGCTGAGTTTTCTTGTCTTCTTTTACTCTTATTGATCTTGCTACTAGTTAGCCTTATAAGGTTTGGAGCATTGTTGAAGTTTTTACTTGAAATTCAGTGGTGTTTGGCTTGGAATTTGATAGTTTTGCTTGGTCTTTTTGAGCTCTTTCTTTATAAAACTCAAAAGCTCAAAAAACATTTGCTTTGCTTTTTGTTTTTTCATTTCAAAGGCTCAAAAAACATTTTGTCTTGTTATTTGCTTTTGTTGTTGCATTTTTGTTTTCGTTTTGCTATATCTTTTGAAGCTTTTGTGAGGTTTATTGCTTTTGGTTTTTGGCTTGATTTTGGGGAGGAGTTGTCATTGATTTCTTCCTTTTGTTGTTAAGCGTTTTTGGTGTCTTCATATTAAGAGTTCTTGATTTCGGGAACTAGCTTTCTGGACAACCAAGAAGAGTTAAAACTGAAGGACTTTTGGGAAATTTCACTCTGCTTTAGGAGATTTTGCATCTTAGGATTTGCATGCTTTTAGTGATTTGCATTAGGTGCATTTAAACATTTAGTCAATTTCATAGTTTTTGTGAGTGTGAGTTTGCTATCTGAAAAGAAAAAATATAATTATTAATCTCGTAGAACCCATGTAGAAGTTGCTTTTCATCGAAAGACAATAACTGCATTTTGCATGTAGTTTGGTTTTTATTAATTTCTTTCTGCGTCAAAACATCATAAGTTTCATTTTCGCATCCTTGTGACTTAACATAACAGCCCATTAAAATAAGCGATATAATTTAAAATCAACTAGCAAGTTTTCTAAGTGTCATACACCAACTAGCTAGGTTGTAGGGCCTTGGATTAGGTGAGTGGAGATTTAACTCTCCAAGGCCGCTCAAACAAAACATAGAAGTTGATTAATTGAGCGAAATCCAACTCCGTTAGGTGGATCGGGAAAGCTCTCCTCCAGAGAGTCAAGCGCGAGGGGAAGTGAAGGCTGAGAAGAGGGATACCCCCTCTCTGATTAGCTGAATCTGACCTCAAGACCGTTCCGCCCGGCTTCTGACACGGATTGGTGCCCATAGTTTCCACTCCTAGGTTCCACACAGGTGACTACGGGGGGGAATACCCGTGGTACCTGAGGCAGATGTCGCATCACTTTCAGCAGTACTTCTGGGGGGTGCCCTTGCGAAGCTTGGGTGCTTGAGCCGGCAAAGGCTGTCGTTAGGAGGTCGGCGTAACTGTTTCTGATACCTTCGCTAGTTGTTCTGGGCCCTAATCATCCCAGACTGCTTTCGGAAGGTCCTATATTTCGCTTTCCTGTATTTTGGTGTCCGGTCCTCATCACCCGGAGCGGAAATACTTGGAGGTTGTTTGCTTGATTGTATCTCAGGGATTTTTCTTTTAGTGAGTGCTCTTTGCTCCTAGCTTGCCTAGCTTTTCACTTTTTGAGTCTAATTTAAAATCTATAAAAGTGGCTGATCAAGCGCCTCGTCGATCGAGGAGAATCCGGGGGTTATCTCCCGAGAGTCCAGAGCCTTCTTCGAGAAGGCGTAGAAGTGATTTAGCAGGTGGTTACCACCCAGTGGCATCTGACACAGTGGAGAGAGATCCTCCACAAAGGTCTGAAGTTTTCATAGTTGATTCTGGTGTCGGTTCCGAGAGGAACGTTCCGCTCACCTCGCGAGTTTTGTTTCCTTAGGAAGAAGATTTTCAAATTGAAGAAGTACCTGAACCTCCTTCGTCAGGTCCATCTCCTCTTCCTCCTGATTATCCGTTCGTTGTTCAGTACATCGGACCTGAGTCTGAGAGACCGGAAGATCTTCCGTATCATTCATACCTTTCGATGGCCATGACTGGGAACGCGGCTTCTGTCGTGAGTGCTGCAGGCATTCAGACTCCTGCTTCTGTTGAAGGAGGGGGCACTATTGCTTTATCTTCGATTGCTTCTAGTGCTACTGTGTTTGGCTCTGGTTTCACCCAAGCACATGCTTCTCATTCTGGTCCCTTCTGTTCAGGGATGCCCTCTAGTGGGAATCCCTCTTTTTCCTTTTCCGCTGCTGCAGCTGGATCTACACCCATGTCTTCCATGGCTAGTGGATCAGCTTCTTTTCAGGGTTTCCCCTTTGGAACTGGGCACATTCCTAGTTCCAATCCTTCTTTAGGGTCCTTTCCATTTACTTCTCAGACATAGAGTTTCAACCCTTGGTCTGGGGGGCAAAGTTCGACTACTTTTACAGGATGGAACCCTGTGTTCACTACAGCGGGGGCAGGGAATCAGTTTTACGCAGGTTATCAAGGGAATGCTTCTTTCCCTTCGTCGAATGCTTATTAGACTTTTTCTACTCTATCTAATGCCTGGAACCCCTACCAGGGGCTTTCCTCTTCATTTAATACTTCAACGGGGGGAACTAGTCTGGGCTTTGGTAACTCTGCGTTGGGAGGAGGTTCTTCTCCTTTTTCTATGAGTCCTTTCTGGCAACCTGGTGCCTTATCAAATCTAGGCTATTCTTTTCAGAATTTTGGGAATCCATCCCATCAAGGATGGAATCCTCAGGCTCCACCTCGCTTACCTTTCCTGGCAATGTTAAACTTGCTAGATCTGTCGAAGTTGACTAATGATCCGATTCGTTATAGTCTGGGGTGGCCTCCGGTCCCGACCAAACTTCCTTAAGATATTCCAAAGTTTGAAGGTAAGAATGGAGAGGATCCGGCTGACCACATCACCACTTTCCACTTATGGTGTTCTTCGAACTCCCTGATCGATGATTCGATTAGGTTGAGATTATTTCAACGCACCCTAACTGGAAACGCCGCCAAATGGTATATTGAGCTAACTGGGGGCAGTTTTTCTACATTTGGAGAACTGGCTGTTACATTTCTAAACCATTTTCAGTTGCCTGTCCGATATGAGGCTGGGACGGAACTCCTGGCTAATTTTAAGCAGGATGAGGCAACCCACATTTCTGATCACATTCAGGAATGGAGGAGAAGGAAGAGGCTTATTAAAGCTCATATTCCAGGAGAATTCCTTCTCGAATGGTTTCTGAAATCTCTGCAGTCAGACATTTCAAAAGATGTATCCCTATCTAGGGTATTTTCTGAGGAGCAGGCCATTTTTAGGGCCCAGCAGCTGGAACTGATCTATTCTCAGTCTGGGGTCCTTTATAAATATTTTCCCAATGCTCCTCGCTCCAAATTATATTTATCGAAAACTAAGCCCGGTCCTCATGGTGATGGGCTTGTCGGATTGATCAATAGTGGTGCATCCAGCCTGCTTACTCAACTGCAGCAGTTGTCTTTGCAATCTGCTCCTTCTAGTCAGGCTGTGCCTGCTGAGTCATCGCCTTCCCAGTATTTTTCCATAAATTTTGTCCAAACTTCTGATCCCAAAGGAAATCAACAATCCGATGGGAAGAAGAAGGGAGGAAATAACAAGAAGAAGGGCAAGAATGGGAAGGGTAATGCAAATAAAACCAACGAGCATGTTGGTGAGGGTCCAAAGGAGAAAAAGAAAGTGAAGTTTCCATGCAAGTTGTGTACTGGAGACCATCTCACACACCTTTGCCCTAAAATTCAGGATACACAGCGCTTGTTAGCCCAGCAGGGTTCTTCTAGTTCCCAGGCTGTGTTAACAAACCCTTTTCCCCAAGGGCAGCAATTAGTTGTTGGCGCGAACCAAAATCCTGGGGCTTCCTTTGGAGGCACCCAGGAAGGGGAAATTCCATCGAACATTTTTATGATGAGTGCTCATGCGGATATCGCTACGAGATCCCGTGATTATGGTGGAGAAGAGTCTTCGAAAGCTAAGGAAGTTCCTGATGCTACTAAGCCGCTTCACGTTACGAAGCCTACTGTTGAGTCTATGCCTCAGATGCCCAAAGCATCTTCTAAGCGATCAACGATTAATCCAAATGCTAGGGCTGCCCAGAACTACTCGATTGTGGAAGATCTGGCGCAGAGTCCTTGTGCTATGTCAGCTTTAGAGGTACTCCAGTCTTGTCCAGCTTAGCAGAGTGCTTTGCTCACTGCCATTGGGGCTATTGATCTGAAAAATTCTCTTTTGATTACTTTCGATATGACTAATTTTAAGAAGAGACTTCCTCATCACATGGCTTTTCATATTAAATCGTCGTATCGGAAGTGCAATATCTTTCGAATGGTTGTTGATGAGGGTGCCTCCACATGCGTGATGTCTCTCGCATGCTGGAAGACACTTGGATCTCCCAAAGCTGTTCCATCTAGCACTGTTCTTACTGCGTTCGATGGTCATTCTCACAGACCCCATGGTATTGTCCCAGCTTTGCCCATCTGTGTTGGGGGAAAAACTGTCAATATAGAGGTTGAGGTAGTGGATGCAAGTTTGGACTACAACCTTCTGTTGGGGAGAAATTGGATTTATGAGATGGATGCCATTGCATCCTCATTATTTTGAATTATATGTTTCCCCCACGAAGGGAGGATTGTTACAGTGGATCAACTGGACTGTCCTCATGTAGACCCGAATGCGTCTACTGACTCATCTATTCCTAAGTTGGATAATACTAAGGCGCCTATTGAGAATTTAGGAGTTGGAATGTATTCTTCCTTGATGGGTACTTTTGATATTCCTCCTCCTACGGTTCATATTAATGCTATTTCATCCTCCAAGGCTCATCTTCGAAGAGAGTTCTTCAGAACTCATTATTTTTCGGACCCTTGGACCTTACCTTCCCCTACTGCCACATTAGCGGAAGGTCAAGTGGGTGGAATGGAATTTCCGATTTCTGCAGCTAAGATTGCCTATCAGTCTATTGTTGACTCTGCAGAAACCATCCCAGCTCTTCTTTCACCGGAAGAGTTGGATGGTGATGTGGCTCCGGCTTGGACACTTAGTTCTTCTTCTGCCCAAGATTGTCTTGATACCACTCTTCCATCTGAAGAGGCCATCCTAGAAGCCATGACTGGTATAGATAGACCGTGGGATGATTTGCATCATCGGTCTTACTTCCTACCTGACTTGAGCGAAGTTGAAACAAGTTTTCCAAGTCCTCCGTCTCCTGGTCCTATTCACCCAGTCTTGAACCCTTTAGCACCAACACAGGTTTATGCTGAAGGGAACATGGCTGTGATCTCTCCTACTATCCCGGTGAACATTTCCAGGGATCCCAATATTATTGAGAATGTCTTCATTGGAGCTGAATGTTCCCGTGAAGAGGTTCAAATTTACATCGAGCTCTTTAAAGAGTATAGGGATGTATTTGCTTGGTCTTATGAGGAAATGCCTGGAATAGACCCATCTATTGTCCAGCATGAGATCAAGACGTATGAAAACGCTAAGCCGGTGAGGCAAAAACTTCATCCGGTCAATCCTAGAGAGGCAGCAGCTATCAAAGCCGAAGTTGAGAAGCTGCTTAAGGCGGGATTCATTTTCCCTGTTCCTTTGACTGAATGGGTTTCAAATCCCGTTCCCGTAGATAAAAAGCAAGGAACGATTCGAGTGTGCATTGATTTCAGAGACCTAAATAAAGCATGTCCTAAAGATAATTACCCCACACCATTTATCGATAAGATCATTGACGAGTGTGCCGGTAATGAGATTTTCTCCTTCATGGACGGTTTCTCTGGATATAATCAAATTACTATCCGTCCTGAAGATCAACATAAGACTGCCTTTATTTGTCCCTGGGGTACATTTGCATACAAGAAGATGCCTTTTGGTCTTAAAAATGCTGGGGCTACCTTTCAGCGGGCCATGTCATATGCCTTTCGCGACATCAAAAAGATTATCAAAGCGTACTTAGATGATTTAGCTGCTCATTCTCGAAAGAGGATGGATCATCCTGGTCACCTCCGGAAAATATTTGAACGATGTCGATTCTATAAGATTAGATTGAATCCGAACAAGTGCGTTTTCGCAGTTACATCCGGTCGGCTATTGGGATTCATTGTATCTAGGGAAGGGATAAGGGTAGATCCCTTCAAGGTTGAGGCAATACTTCGGTTGCCTCCCCCGTCTTCAATTCGTCAGCTTCAAAGTCTTCAAGGGAAGTCTAATTTTCTTCGGAGATTTATCGTCAATTATGCTGAAGTTACAAAGGGATTTATGAGACTGTTGAAGAAAGGAGTTCCTTTTCTTTGGGACGACTACGCTCAACGCTCATTCGATGCTTTGAAGAAAGCATTGACCTCTGCTCCTTTATTGAGTCCACCTGATTATAGCAGGGATTTCCTTTTGTATCTGGCAGCAGCAGAATCTACTATTGGTATGGTTCTGGTTCAGGAGGATGATGCTCTTGTAGAGCATGTTATTTACTACCTTAGTCGAGGCTTGGTAGGACCTGAACTCCGGTACACTCCGATAGAAAAATTAGCTTTAGCAGCAGTTCATGCTGTGCAGCGACTCCGGCATTACATTATTCTTCGCAAAACTTATGTTTTGGCAGCTGCCAATCCATTTCAATTTGTCCTCAGTAGGCGAGTGATTGGGGGAAAATACAATCGATGGATTGTGATTTTGCAGGAATTTGATCTTGAATTTATGTCTTCCAAATCCAAGAAATCATTAGTTTTCGCGGAATTGATCTCCGAGTTGCCCTGTGGAGAAGAGATGATCTATGATGAGTCCTTTCCGGACGAACACTTGTTTCTTATCTCTTCACAGGATCCTTAGTACGGGGATATCATTGTATATCTCCAGACTGCGAAGTTTCCCTCTACTTTTTCGAAAGATGAGCGTCGTAAGCTGCGTCACTTAGCCAAGAATTATCTGATTATTGGTGATGCTTTATACCGTCGAGGGGTTGATTCAATCCTAAGACGCTGCTTAACTCTCGAAGAAGCCGAGGCTGTGCTCAATGATTCTCACAGTGGAGCTTGTGGGGGTCATTTATCTGGGCTTGCTACAGCCCAAAAGATTTTGCGTGCTGGATACTTTTGGCCCTCGATTTTCAAAGATTGTATTGAATCAGTCAAAAAGTGTCATCCGTGTCAGGTTTATACTCGAAAAATGCGCGTTCATCCAGCTCTGCTTTTTCCAGTCATTACTGTCAGTCCCTTTACAAAGTGGGGTATTGATTATAATACTTGTAACCTGCCTTCAGCTAAAGGTCACAAGTACATTATTGTAGCAGTAGACTACTTTACCAAGTGGGTCGAGGCTATGCCTACTTTTGGGAATGATGGTGAGACTGCAGCTCTTTTCCTTTTTAACCAGGTTATCGCTCGTTTTGGTATTCCTAGAGAGATTGTCACTGACCATGGCAGTCATTTTCAGAATAGTATGATGGCTGAGTTGGCTCTCAAATTGGGTTTTCGGCAGGAGCATTCATCTCCATATTATCCTTAGGCCAATGGGCAAGTGGAAGCCGTGAATAAATCCTTGAAGACAATTCTTCAAAGGACAATTGATAAAGCTAGATCCAACTGGCATATTATGCTATATCCTGCACTTTGGGCATACAGGACATCAGTGAAAACTGAAACTGGCTTTACCCCGTTTCAGTTAGTCCACGGGGTGGAATCCGTATTTCCTATTGAATGCGAGATTCCTTCTCTTAAATTAGCTGTTGAACTTCTTCCTGACACTTCTAGTCTGGCAGAACGGCTTCTTCATCTGGAACATCTCGATGAGCAGCGTCGGGATGCCGCCACGATGAATGAAGCGCATAAAAACTGAGTTAAAGTTCAGTACGATAAGGCGGTCAAACCCAGGGTTTTTTCGGAAGGTGACCTTGTTTTGGTCTATGCCCAAGAAAAAGATGCCCTGGGGGCAAGAAAGTTTAAGTCTATGTGGTATGGCCCCTTCATCGTTAAAAAATTCCTTAAGAAAGGAGCATATACCTTGGTTGATTTTGAAGGGAACGAGTTGCCGGAGCCCCGAAATGGGCTCTATTTGAAGAAGTATTATGCCTAGGCTTCGGCCTGGCATGTTGCTTTTGTATATAGTAGTTTTTTCTTTGTACATATCTAGTTGATTTTCGATCTTTGATGAGTTGGTGATGTTTTTGATCTGCTTTGGCAGGTTGTGTTGGATGTCATGAGTCATTTTGGTTTCGCCGATGGTGCTAGTAGACACACTCGGAACTTAGCTTCCGCGGCTTGGGTGCTTCATTATCCATCCGGTCAGCTGTTAGTATCAAGAGGGGTCTACATTGGTCCTGCTTCCAATAATATAGCAGAATACACTGCAGTTGTTCATCTACTCTCGGAGGCAATATATTTGGGTGTTGATTCGTTGGTAGTTTTCTTGGACTCTCAGCTGGTGGTGTCGCAGTTGAACAATACTTATCGGGTATGAGATCCATTTTTATTATGATTGTTCTTGAGGGTACGTTTGTTACAAAGGTCATTTCAATTTTTAACTTTCATTCATATTCCTCGAGCTGACAATTGGTTTGCTGACTCATTAGCTAATCAAGCATTGGATTGGCATATTAATCATTCCATACAATAAAATTTTAAATCATCAAAAACATCATACATTTTGATACATTTATCACATCACATCAAATATCGCTGTATATATATCATCAGAGTGTTCAAAAACTTTACAAAATTTGGATCCATAAGGTCATACAAAACTTGGGCTTATGTCCGATCATGTTCAGTCTCAAAAAAAATATACAGTCATCTAATACATAATATCTGTCTACTCCTGAGGTCCCTGCCCAGAAGTTGTGTTCCTATAGAACGTGACCGCAGTGGCAACTCGGCGGAATAGTCGTACCCAGTCTCGGGGCACTCCTACCACCCGTCTCTGGATGGCTTCTAGCAGGTCTTCCATGGCAGCCATAGGTATTTGGCGGGTTAACCCCTCCAAATTCCTCTGCACATCCTGGAGGGTCCTATCTGAATCCACTGTATCTGCTTCGCCCCTGCGGCGCTTGTGGCGCGGGAAACCCTCAGGACGCACTGGTCCAATATCTGTATCATGATCATGTTTACATTGTCAGTCATTATGAATCCAATCAAAAACATGTTTATTTTCATTTTTTCATATATATTTGAAAAAATCCAAAAAAATTATATAAGTCAAAATTTTTGCAAACTTACCGACTGTGCCCCATGCTGTGCCTGGTGGAAGAACTAGATCTGGATCTCCACGAAAGTCCATCCCGGCATAGGGATAGTCGTCCACCACGATGATTTGTTCTCCCCACCAAAGGAAGAACTCATCGTCCCATGTGGTCCGGGGTACTTCACTACCCCCCAATCTCTTCATCATGTCCGCCCAATGGGCAATTCTTGGGTCCCGCGGGCTACTGATGGTAGAGATGACTCTGGGTCTCAATGCTGGTATCTTCTCAAAGAAGAATGTTGTCAAAATTGTACCGTAGCCAAAGTGTTTGGTCTTTGCTTGGTGGATTGAGGTCAACTGTTGTTTCATGTTCAGTAAAAGGGTTGTGCACCAATCATACACATGAGTCAAACATTCTACTGCTATGCTCATTTGCGTCCTGGACGCCTGATGTAGGGAGGCAGATCCTGCCACTCTGCCGATGGTGAAAAGGAGGATTTTCATGTGCAAATCCCGTAAATCTTTAATTGCAATCTAAGTTCCAACCTTTTTGGAACCCTCTACGCAATACACGTGGACATAGTCTTCCACGGTTAGCCCTCCCAGGGGCTTCCCGTGCAAGTCTACTGGTTCTCCCCTCCAGGAGAGTCCAGTAATAAAGTATATGTCTTCCACTTCAATGCGTACTGGCATCTGATCTATCACGAAACAATCTTGGTCTGGTTCCCAGTAATTGACGAGCATTTCTAGCAACCGAGGATTGCTTTTCATATTTGGCATTTTGAAGAATTTGAACAATCCGCAATTCCGAAGGATATTTTGCGCTGCTCGATCTTGCATGACCTCTTGATCAATTGCGCTATGTTCACACTCCCTCCATGAGATTTTCATCCTGTCAAATTTCATTAAATCAGGCATTAGCCACGCATTTTTTTATTCGGACCTGTGCATACGCGACTTTTTCATTGCACAGTCGCGTGTATATGCGACTTTCCTGTTATGAACCCGCGTATGCGCAAGTCCGCATTTTTTAGCAAGGCTTTTAATGGTAAAATTCACTAAATTTTAATTTCTAAATGGACAAAATGATTTGCAAGGATGATTGAGGAGCCTACCTAAAAATTCGGCGCGATTCCACGGTCGGTTGTTCCTGATTTGACGAAAGAAGTTTTTTGCTCCAGAGCACTTTTTTCCAAATCAGCAATGCAATAATGAACCAAATATGAGGTAATTTGTCTATTTATGCCTAAAAAGTTGAAAATTTTCGCAAAAAATTGTTATGCTCATTTTTTCGATCTATCTTAAGCTGCATAACCTGGATGCTTGGAAGTGCCCAGTTTGGTATGTTTTCAGGTACATTTTGACGATTTTGAGATTTTTCCCGGTTTTTGATCCATGATTTCCGACTCGTCACGACAGGTATATGATATTCACTGGCATATAGGTTAGGGAAATCACTTTCCATTGCATCTTGCATACTAGCCTCCATACTGAGCACTTGCCTTAGGGTCGATCCCATCAGGTCATGAGTATTACACCCATTTCACTCGCCGATTATTTAATCATGAATTGATGGTAGAGCCTTCCTTTACATGGGCTTCCTAGTTAGTTCCTCGCTATCACTTGTTGCCCATGCTGCATTTTATGTAGGCTCGGGAGTCCTCTTTAGTCCCACCATGTCTTATGTGTTGAAGCTTCATTCTTCTTCTTCATCACTATCATTTTTTCTGGCTTTTACCCTAGAGGCTCCCTAGTGTCGTTAAGTTGTATTACTGCATTGCATATTGGCTACTTGTTTATCCTGGCCTTTAGCCGACTTCATTTGGACTCGATGTTTAAGCCAACTTTTGACCTTGACTTTCTGTACAAGTTAACCATTGCATGCACTTATCTATCATGACTTGACATCTTTTTACCCATGGATGGAACGTTCCTTTGAGTATCGCTTACCAGTTTTCGCCACCTTGCATTGAGCATAGGATTGTTCCAATCCCAGGAACTAGTGCATCTGATTCTTTGATACTCGTTCTATCCATTGTACCATAGCATTGTTTTATTCTTTTTCAAGCTTATTATATGAAAAAGACAAAAAAATTAAATATAACAAAAAGAGCGGGAACGGGATGTATCTTCGTTGTTTTGATGGCAGTACAGAGTCAGTTTGTCGCCCTTGAACAAAGCACATATACTTATATATATTTCCTTCATTTGGGATGGTTCTAGTTTGACCTAGGTTCAGCCTTTACCATGTTTCACTTGTCATTTCTCCCCCGGCTGGTTATCTCTTCCAATCATATGGAGAGTTTGTTTTGCCTCCTGCAAGACAGACTTATACAGTGTCACTTTTTACTGCCATGGTCATCACAGAGTCGTGCTTTTGTTCAAGGGAAGTCTAGCCTGAGTCGGCCATTCTGCGGTGTCTCTGGACTCATTATTCAGTCGGCCTTCCCGGTCTTGTCAGTATCATGTTCTATCACATCAGATGTTTTGATCTTCTGCTCGTGCTGGTTTGAGAAGGTCTCCATTGACTTCTTGCCGGCAGGTTTGTCTCTTATCGACTACGACACATTGCTCTGAGAGCAAGCCTAGAGCCACACCTTGGGCCTATTTCCATCATTGATAGGTGACCTCGTGCTCAGCATTTGATCATCATCATGGGTCTTTGACTGAGTGGTTTCCCCTGTGTTCGACGTCAACACACATTATCACACTTTGGGATTCATGCGTACCTTGATTTACATTTGACCCTATCGGTGATTTCTCGCCTCCGTGTCATCTTTCATTATTGGTTGGTCTCGAGGGTTTCTTCCGTGTGCTAGCTTCATCTTGTGCATGTCGGAACGTACTTCGATTTTGGTTCCATCACTCTACTTCGTCCGATTCCTTCCAAATCTTGGCCCTGCGGGTTACACTCGCGCTACGGGACTGATGTGGGATGCCTTAATGCCTTCCTTCTAGCGAGATCTTTTCCCATCGACTCCGACTCATTGCTCTGGGAATAAGGTCTAGATTCTTTTTGTCAATACCTTAGGGTTTGCAGTCATCAGATGTGCGACTCTTCGCTATCGATAGTGGGGATTCATTATTGCCTCCCTCGATTGGTAGATTCTTTCAAGTGTTCGACTTCAACTCATTCATTCACACTTGCTAGATTGTCACTGGGGCACCTTGACACTCATTTTCATTATCGGTGGGTTGTCTCGCGTTGGTTAACGGTATACATCATTGACCGGTAATCCAACGATTTCTCACATGGTCGACTTCAGCTCATTTATTCCCATTGTGTAGAATTGTGCCATAGTGATCGGTGAAGACCTCGGGTTGCATCGGCATTTCTCGGTTCACTTTTGACATCCATTTAGTTTCGCTCGATGATGCCGTCCACTCTTATATGTTGCGCTCAATACTAAAGACATCCTATATGTTAGCTCCCTGAAGTTGTGTGATAGTACCGTTTGTTCCACCCTTTATGATTTGGTACTTGGAGATTCAGTTACTTATTTGATCAGACATCCAGTTGTAGCATCTTTGATCAGCTTTCTATATGTGATACTTGGACATTGATTCATACTTATATTTCTGGACCATGCTCAGATGATTCATTATGTACTTTCAGTTCAGTTATACTTGTACACATGTTGGATCTATTCATTACTTTCTATATGATGTATTTTTGACTGAGCATGGGTATGCCCGCCTCAGCATGAGTTGACTCTCTGTTTTCTTTCATTGGTTTTTGGCAGGCTGAAATCTGGTGAAGTCCTCTCTTGTCCTTGCGAAGTTCTTTCTATGTGCATAATACATTTCGGCCATCATGTACACCTTCTGACCTCATATATTAGGGGGCATCTGTTATAGCATCATTTCTCACCTTCATATGATTCATGATTGCTTTTATGGCTTTGGGCACCCATTCCTACAGACTTGGACAAATTCACTAAAAAACAGTGTAAAAATCCCCATACGCGGTTATGCCCAGACTTTTTCGCGTGTATACGCGAGTCCACATGCACTTTTCCGCGTATGCCATTAAAATCATTAAAAAATATATAAAAATTCCCTATTTTCGGGCTGGGTTGATGGTTACTCTGGTAGTTCAACCACCCCAGCACGTGGCCAACTGTTTCCAACTGTTGAAACTACTTGGAGGGAGTATAAAAGCCCCTCATGTGCATGGCTTAAGGGAGAGAGAGAATTATTGATATTATACTCTGTTGGTATTCCCTATCCAAGTCTGAATTCCCGTGCCTCCTGCACTTCCCAGTTCATTTCAAGAAACCTTTGTTTCTTGGAGATGCTCATTCCTTTATATGTCATCTCGTTTGCACCAGTTTGGAAGGAATCTTAGCGAGGCAAGGGTGGGACGGATCCGGACGACGGTCTGCTCGAAGATCGTGGAAGGATTCAGGTGATCTCTCCACTCGTTATTTCTGTACATGCTATTTATAATACAAAAGTACCATTTTGTTCCCGAAATATACGTGTTAGTGTCTGCTTGTATACATGAGAATATTTGTTATTTAAGCATTCATTATGGTTTATCTGATGTTTTATATGGATTTCACTAGCATTTAGAGTAGATATATGCTGTAAAACCAGTCCTTCGTGCTTGTTTCTTCTTGTCTTTCAGGTTAAGAAGGAAGAAGGGTTGCTGGGGGTTTGGACCCCGCGGGATCTGCTTCAACCGTAGGACCTACGGGTAACTTCCTCATTCTACTCTATTTAGTTTTTCATGAACATGTATGGTTGTGTGAGTCCTTCTTAAGTAGCATGCCCCTGCTCTATGGAGGTTTAAGCCCAACAAACCTCTAGGGTGATTTTCCCCGAAACAGCTTGACGCGTGTCTTTTCAAATCCACTTATATCACGTAAGTTTTTGGTGTTAACGTTCAAGAGAAAAAATTACTTGATATGCAGTTTGAACCTTTGGATGATGGGTAGAAGATCCAATGACGCGAGTTGAGCGAGATGGATGAAGAGTTGCGGGTTGAAAAGAAGAGGTGAGGCCCATGGTGGAGAAAGGTGCAATTCTTTATAAAAACCAAGGTTTAAACTGATTATGTGCAATAAACATGGTTTCCATTGTAAAAACATAAATCTTTATGAATGGAAAAATACATAGGAAAACAATGAAAATGAGGGGAAAAGAGGGCGTGGGTGGTGGGACCGGGAGCACTGAGGAAGGAGATCAGCGGGTTAAATCTAGACCGTAGGATTTAGACGATCTGACGGTCTGAATTTTAAGATGGAGTGATGAAAGGAATATGAGGCAGGAGATCGGGCGGAGATTGGGAGCAATGTAGACCGTTGATCTGCAAAGATCAACGGTGGATCTCCACCAAAGAGTTATACTATCGAGGTTATGGAATAACAAAGGGAAGTCGAGTTAAGATCCTGGCCGTTAGATCTTTGGAATGGATGGTCCAGATTTGATCGCAGGATCCCATCAAAGGAGGACAAAAGGTAAAGCAATATTGAAATGCGCCGATGCGATTAAGTGCGGACCGTTAAATCTAGGAGATGTCAACAGCTAGGATAAAATCGGCGGGTTTATATCAAAGGGCTTATGATGGAGCACAATTAAATCTGAGCCGTTGGTTCTTTTGGATTCAACGGCCGAGATTTAATCGCAGGATCGCAATCAGAGGAGGAAAGGGGAAGACACAAAGGAATTTTACGATGCGATGTAACGCTAGCCGTCGGATCTGGGAGTAGATCGATGGTCGATATTCAATCGGAGGGGTAAAGGAGGAAATTTGTGGGTGGAGTGCGAAGAAATCTTAGCCGTCAGTTCTTGTGGATTCGACGGCTAAGATTCAATCGGGGGAGTCAACATTGGAGAAGGAAAAAGGGCAAGGGTTAGAGGAAACTGTGATTTGCCGATTGCAATTGAGCGAGAGCCGTCGATCTAAAAACCAAATCGACAGTGGGGATTTAATCATGAAGCCAAAAGGCGGAATGGCAGGTTTGGAACGGGGAAAAATATGGACCGTTGGATCTGGGCGCAGTAGAGAAGATCAACGGTGGAGAAACGATCACAGGATCGCATCAGAGGAAGGTTGTAAACCATAAAATGCGTCAAATGAATATTTACGATGCGATATTATATTTACAATGCGTTTTTAGCCAATGACCGTTGATCGGTTTAGGTTAACGGTCGATATTCATTGAAACTTTTGAACTGTCGAGTTTTATTGAAATAGAAAGGAAAGTCGGGTTTTACGAAATACATAGGAGAAAAAGGTTTTGACAAGGTTCGAAGAGGAGTTTAGGCCCTTTAAGTGCCCGGTTGCGGGGCTTAACGTCCTATGAAGTGAAGGTTTAGGAAATTTAAGCCCTCGGGGGCTAAAAACTTTTATAAAGAAAAAGATTTTTTTTTGGCTTAAAAAACAAAGTTTTTAAGAGAAACTGAGGGTTCCGGTAGAGGAAAGAAGGCTTTTTAAAACAAATGGAAGGAGACCAAATGATTTTTAAAAGGGTCTTGAAGTGAATTTGAAAGTTAAATGGGGCTTATGGAGGAATTTTCTGAAAGAAAGAAGGGACAAAAATGGGGTTTTTATGAATGAAAGGAGGGATAAAATGAGGGGGAAAATGGGATTTTTCAACAGTCTTTTCTTCAGGAAAACAACAGATTTTTCAGGTTTATGAGGGAAACAGCAGTGAAGATTAACTGAAGGATTAGTTAACTTCATAAGACTTCAAGAAGTCACAATTTTGAACATGAATTGTTTCTTGAAGGCTACAAAAAAAATTTAGCCACCATTTGGTATGAAAAATTTTATAGGTGGCTAACAAGTTGAAGGAGATTAAGAAAATGGCTAGAAAAAGTTCTCAGGAGTATGATGAAAAATTACAAAAATTAATCAACGAACTCCCCTATACTATCCATGAAACTCAACACAAAGAACGATCCATAAGTTTTTTGCTCTTTAATAATGTACCATTAATGCAATAGTCGTGGGTGACATAGAGGGATGCCTCATCTTAGGCCACAAGGATAGAATCTTGTAGGGTGAACATCCATTTTACTAAAAATTTTCATGCTTGGTAGGATCTAAGAGAGAATTATGTAAGGAGTTCCTTCTAGGTAACCTTATTAATGAACCTTATTTTATATATTAATCGTAGAATGAACCTATTTTGTTATTGGAAAGAGAGAAACTTTCATAGATTCTAATGAATGCTTATACATTACCTGCATTCTAATGAGTTAAAAAAAATAATGGCACTAGGAAAGTGATGATATTGTGTTTTTGTAAGAGATATTTTATCTCTTCCTCCAATAGCAAGATTATTCTTTTATGTTGCAGAAAAAATGGAAATCCCCAATGGAGATCGTTGCCTTCATAACTACACCATTTATATTGGTGTCTTGGGTATAAAATTAGAATATTTTCCACTAGAGCTACTAGATGTCATTTCATTGAGCTACAGTGATAGGTGAGAGCTATGCATATCTCATTAAAGGTGTATCAAGAGGCTATTAGTTGTCAAATATTGGAGATGCTCCCCGATGAGAAAAAACTAGGTGAAACCTAAGAAAATTCCAATGGATTTAATAAATTACAAGTAAATCTTGTGCTAGGTGGAAGATCCATTTACAATTACAAGCATGCATAACTTAACTAGTTGATTGAGAGGCAATGAGTAAAATTATCAGCCCTATATGTCAAGCATGTATGGATTTATTATGAATTCATCATCTGCCACTATTTAGGTTGTGAAAAGTGAACTAGCAATTCAATCAGTAATATCCAAGTCCTAGACGACTAGTTTGTAGAAAGAAAATCTTGTAAGAAAAGAGCAAGGTGAATTCATCTATCTGTTACTATGATAACCTCTTTAAGAGAGTCCCAAAAATCTCTTTCTTTATTTTTACAATACCCAAACCAGTGATGTTTGGCTTTATTAATGAGAGAGCCATTGGGTTTTAACTTTCCATACTTATGTTTAAGGCAATCACCACCTTCCCCACCTCAACCCCCCCACTCAGTTTCAGGCAAAACTTAGATGATTACATCTTTTTTTTAGTCCCACTAGCTAACAGGGACACTAGCAGGGAAAAATTCAGTAGCACCACTCTAGTAGATCCAGGACCCATGAGATCCCAAGTGGGAGGGGTCGCAGGGGGTCTCCTGCGCCCCCCCTCATACATTTTATTCATCAATATGTTCACTACATCTAGCATTTTGATAGTCAAGTTCTAGATTGCGACATCAGAAGAATATTATTACTTATAGAACACATTTGCCTAAATTTACTAAATGATAAGCCATGGATTTTTAATTATATATTGCAAATAGGTCCCTAATATATCCCTCTCCATGGGTTATTGGAAGCGACTTTAATATTATCAAGTTACTTGATGAGAGGAAGGGTGATATTTGAAGGTTGTATCTAGATGCAGAACAATTTCAAGAAACAATTGCTTCCTCTAGCCTAGTGGAGGTTGACAATAATATCTTTACCTAGAATAATCAACGAGGGAGTCAACAACAAGTGGCCTCGTGTATGGACACATTCTTAATATCAGAACACAGTAACACTCTTGCAAAGTATTTTTCCAAGCCAACCAAGCAACCCTTTCTTCATCTACTTCTATTAATTATATAGGAAAAATGTCATAGTGTAATAGGCAGTTGCATACAAAATATGTTCAATCCATGGAGAGGATCAACACCAACTGGAAAAGTAGAAACATCATAACTGAAAAATAGAAACATTATAGTTGTTTACACCTTTTTTAAAAACAACAAATGAAATCATAAAATACTTAACTTCACTCTAAAGAAATAAAATATTTGAAACCATTTTTATATTCGAATCTCATCCATAATGAGTAAAGAAAATAGAAACAATAGAAAATAATTGAAAAGCTGCCAGTGAAATAACAACTCTACGCAACGACTAGGTAGCACAAAGTCATATTTCCTTTATGGTTGACACCTATTCAATGAAAGTTGGGTTTATGTGGCATCCAGGTGTAAATCAAGCTGACCTCTAAAATCTCTGACAACTGGAAGCTCCAAAACACGAGTGAGACTCGGTAGGAAAGGGTTGCGCAACACCTGCACAACGCCTAGACAACACCTATGTAGCACACTTTGTTTTAGGTATATCTCCCAAACCGTAACATATTTTTCAAAACTAAAGGAGAATATTTTATATGATAGTGTTGGGAATAAATACCTCTCTCAGTTTGTCCAAATCCTTCCCCATCTTCTCACAAAATGCTCTGCAAAACCATGGCTCAAAACAGGAAATTTACAAACTAAAAAAAAATGAGCTTTAAAGATGCATTCATAACACCTGATCTGTGACACATGTGTGAAAACTGGAAGACATATTTGTACTTTTCCCAGTCTTTAAGAAAAACTGCTCTCAATTTTCCATAATTGGTCTTTATGTGGTCGGAATTGTCATTTCAAAAGGGTGTAAAAAATAGAGTATGCGCAACGTTGTGAAGCGAGAAAATCTAAGTAGCATTGTGATGCTTTGACCTAATGTTTTGGAGCACTCCACTTGACTTGGCATGCGAATCACAACATAGGTAACGATTAAGTATAAGGGTTATGCTATCCCTTTGGTATGGGAGTTTTATATATGAGAATAGGGTAATATGCATGAGGGTTATATGATATGAGTATGGGAAATGGTAATGTTAATATAGGGAATGGTTTAGAATGAAAGGGGGGAATAAAATGAATGTAATATGATGATAGGTTAATGGTATATGGGAAGGGTGTAGGATGTAAGTTTATATGAAGGGGGATGAATGGAAGGTAAATGGGGAAATGGGGAAATAGGAGGTGAAATGGATAAACATAGGGTAAATAAGAATGAGGGATAAAATTGTAGGATGTTTCAAATGACCATACCTTGTAACCATCAGAACCCTGACTGCAAATGAGCTCAATTTAGACAAGTCTGATAGAAAAATGAGTAAACCCCCTTTGACTTGACATGACAAAAACATGTGCGACCATGACTCCCATTAACTTGACACTCTTTCATAATTTTAATGAACCCTTCATGTAAGAAACACAAAGATGTTAGACAACGATCTAGAGGCTATGACAACAGTAGTAGTCATAGGCTCAACTACTCAAAACTAAAAATTAAAGGATAAGGAAAAACATTTTACAATAGAACTTATGACCCTAACACACATGACCAGAATACAAGTGGTAAACCAGGGAGTTTAGCTTGAAACCAATTTATTTCATGGAAATTCCTGTTATGGATCAAATCCCACATGTCAGTGATTTAAAGAAAGGAAACCACAACCATGAACCCAATATGATCCCAAAATCTTCACAACATTTCCATCATTAATAAAGTGGAAGCACAACCATTGATTGTATAAAATGTTGAAAAGAGGAGGGTAATTTAGAATAGGGTACCAATGTTCTTTAACCCAGGACGCCATATGAGATCCAACCATTCGTAGATAAAACCACTTATCCACCAAATCTCGTTGTTGTAATCCTACCACTCACATCAAAATCAAAAATGAGTTTTTGATAATCTAGATCAACCTTAATTAACTTCCTTATTTTTCCATGAATGATGGAAAAACAATTTCTGTGGAATATGACATTGGGTTAAATAACAAGTGGGGATATTTCAAAATTCAAATCCACGTGTATAGTTTCATGTACAGAAGATGTGCCAAAGGGAGGGACTCCCGAGTTGGGGTAGCCACAACTCTCCACCTCATACTCACATGTACCAACACATCGAGTAATGGCACATCACCACCCCAGTTTCCTTCAGTATCAAGTGAAATCCTACCGATAGATGTAAAGGCCAGTTGTACAATGGACACCTCCGACACTCTGCAATCTCGTCTATATGTGCACCAAAGTATAGAGCATTACTAATAAATACCTTATGTAGTAGTGTCTAAAAAACCTTGATAAAATATGTAGACAAGGTAAATTAATGTCACTTATCAATGATTGACACCACTCAATGTAGGTTGTCACCAACTCAATTCACTGGGAAACCCCTTCAAATAAAATAGATTGGCCAACCATCATCGACCAATTTCCTTCATAAAATCTAATCAAGCACACATTCGACAAAGATCTTCAATGATGGAAAACCATTAATGAATTGTCCCTCATATAATCAATGCCCAACTTGGAAAATAAATACCCCCCTAGACCAATTAATGACCCCAAGAAACTCCTTCGTGATCGAATTCAAAATTGAAATATGTTACCAACTCCACCAATCAAAATTAATGCAGTTATGTAGCAGTAAATATCCTCAGAAATCCACTTATCAACCAATCCTAACCTAGAGAGGAGCAGGAAGATCCATAGGAGCAAAGGTTCAGAAGAAATACCATGCACAACAACCAGCTGGTATGTCTCAAATAGAGCATAGGTAAGAACAACAGGTAGCATCTAAGATCCTCGAAAATCCCCTGATTGAGCATTCCCAAACCAGGGAATGAGAAGGAATATCCACAGGAGCAAAGGTTTAGAAGAAAGATAATGTAAACAACCAGCTAGTGCGTCTCAGATAGACCACAAAGTATACCAACAACTAGAGTGGAAAAAAAATTCTATTACTATACCTTGAAACAAAATAACCAGTATATATCCTTGATATCGTTCAGAATCAGGATAAAAACTGAATCTAGCTCAGATAATTATGCATAGACGCATAACAACAAATAACACCAGTAATTCCACAAGTAAATGCTACATTTAATCCATCTACCTCCACACTTACAACCAAATTACCTCCCTTGTGAATTTTGTGACTAATTCTTCCACAATTCTATTTTTTATCCTCGGCGTCTACTTCTCGCAAAAGTTATCGTAGAGATTTTGATGTAGGCATATTGTCTACCAACAGATATTATGTAATTTGTCTCTACCATCCTTTAAGTGAATCTAATCCATGTTTTCGATGACCGTCAAAAGTTTCAGCACAACAATGTACTGATAGTAGCAATCAACAGATAGAAGTAGCGTTCAAAATAAATGAAACAATCAAAAAACACAAATGAAAACACTATCTATGAAGACCCCAAAAAGTACTCCAACTATGTTACTGCCTATCCATGTTCAGCAGAAGTGTTTTCGTCACTCCTCTCACCAAGCACCTCTGTTGTCGGCCTCCATTGCCTTAAATCCCATCAGTTGTTTTCGGCCTCCATCTGCTTCCTGAAGAACCCATCAACAACATAAAGACAAACCCCTTATCCTTTACTTTTGCCATTTTTACTAGCGCCTTGTATAAAAAATCTTAAGACAAAATATTTATTTTGTCTTAAAAGCCCCCTTCGTGTAGTAGTGTCGAATGCAACGACATACAAGTTGTCTCTAATTGTATAAATAAAGATCGAAGGGACATAATAGGGATTGATGTCTGAGAAATCTTGCTAGGAAAAGTTGTCGTGTTCTTTAGAGTCAGATACCCTACCAAAACGAAGAGCCCAACAAATTGTTTTATTTATATAAGATAACGTGAATGATAAGTGAAATAGCAACCTCGATATAGGCGCGAGACAGTGGTAGCATGCATGCTGGCAAACTTAGGGTGCACTATTAGAGTCAATTTTGCAAGTCGTGTTAGATAATATTGTCTTCAATTGATATGGTTTTGTCTTAATTGTTAATTTTCTTAAATGAATTTCCTTTTAATTTTCGTTGCCTTAATATAAAGTTTCATCTTAAAATATTTTTGTCTCAAGTTGTTTTTGTCTTAAATACACCAAAAAAAAAAAAATTCCGTAGGACCTGCTATTTTCTATTATTTAGGGCAAGTTGCTAAATAAAACATCATCAGTTTGGTGCCTCAACCCGCTCGAAGGAAACCAGATCTATTGGCCACCTCAAGGAGTTGAAAGCCAACCAAAATTGGTATTGTTTCAGTCTAGCTATAGCAGCGAGTACTACTCTACTATGTCCATAATACTTACATATAAAGCAGCAGCTATAATTGCTACTAACAAAATGCATACACAAAGACTAAGAAAAAAGCTAGTTATACATCCGAAGAGTACATTGGTGCTGGATCTCTAGCTAAAGACCCTAGTTTCTCCACTTGCTGCAGTGATAACAACTGCTGCTCCATTTGGCCTATGCGAGCATTCGGTTGCAGTTGTGTCTTGGTTATAGCCCTCATGTCCTGTTTTATCTGATTCAGCACAAAGAGAAGAGATGTTTGAGCTTCTTGCTGTTGCATACTAATCAGAGCTTTTGCCAAAACATTCTTGAATTTCCAATAAGTTTTGATTGACTGTTGGAATAAGGATAGCCTTCCCCTAGTGCTCCCCGGGTCTGTAATAAAATCAATGTTTTCTTGTTGTTCCTATATATCCCCCTCATCCTCAGAACTCTGTTTCTCCCAGCCATGAATTTTTTGACGAATTTCAGCTGGGGTATTTGCTGTGAAAGTTTCCGCTAATTGCTCTATAACCTGCTGGTTTGATTTCCGACTTTGTTTAGAAGGTCCAGGCTTGACTTCAGGTTTCAGATCTCTGTTTACTTATTTCCTAGTTGTAGCCCGATACCTTGACATTCTCGAAGTGAGAAATCCCACAAAACTTGCTCCAACTGGTCTGAGGCAACAATGGCTTCCCTTGCATCCTAGGCTGATCAGTCTCCAAAGCGCTATGATCTGAAGCGAAAAAAATGGGAGGGAAGTCTGTGAAACGAGCAGTGAAGATGGTGAAGGATGGCGGCATGCGCATGCAATTAAGACTGAGTATGCAATTAAGACCGAGCATGCCACCAACTTGCTTCATAATTGCTTTGCTTTGAGGGCGCATGCAAAGGACTAAGTCCTTACCGCATAGACTGACAGCCATATCCTCGAGGAGTGAAATCTGACATTCGATTGACATGCAACTACTAATCTAGGTGGCACCCCGATTGGGGGGTCTTAAATATAAAGTTTTGTCTTAAAATATTTTTGTCTTAAAACATTTTTGTTTTTTTTGTCTTAAATATAAAATTTTGTCTTAAAATATTTTTTCTTACACTATTTTTATCTTAAATATAAAGTTTTTTTCTTAAAATATTTTTGTTTCAAATTATGTTTTAAAACATTTTTTATTTTTTATTTTTTCTCAAATTCTTTTTATCTTAAATTTTATATTTAAAACAATTCCATTAATATTAAAATTTAATTTAAAATAACTAAAATAAAAAGGTAACTTTTTTAAAACAAAAAAAAATTCTGTACCTCGTAAATTTATGATAAGTTGGGTGATCTAAAATGGTGAAATCTGGTAGACCCCGCTTCATCGGGGGCTTTTGGGCTTCAGAGTGAGGTATTGCGGCTTGCCCCTTGAACCCTGTTGGAGCCGGGGACTCCAGCACAACGTTGACACGGCCATCGGACCATCAGCCGCCGGGCCAACAATTCACCAAAGATCGAACTTCCAAGTGGTCTGGTGGTGAGAAGCTTGGGGTAGAACCCTTAGTTACTAAGGTCGCCCGAAATTTGACCGTACGATTCGATTCGCGAAAAAAATACGTTGATCTTCATGCCACACGGATTTCCTTGGTTGACTATGAGTTTTATGTTAAAATGAACGAAAAGCAGTAGTTTTTTTTGAAATTTTATATTAAAAGATTGGAGTAAATTTTTATTGGGGTAGAACCCGTAGTTACCAAGGTCGCCCGAAATTCGACCGTACGATTCGATTCGCCAAAAAAATACGTTGATCTTGATGCCATACGGATTTCCTTGGTTGACAATGAGTTTTATATTAAAATGAACGAAAAGCAGTAGTTTTTTTGAAATTTTATATTAAAAGATTGGAGTAATTTTTTATTGAAAAATAAAATGAAAAATAGTAGTTTTTTTAAATTTTATATTAAAAATTTGTAAATTTTTTTTATTATTTTATAATTTAAATATGTGATATTGGTTTTTGTTTGAAATGTTTAAGAGAAACTAAACTTGAATTTTAATTTTAGAAAAAAAAAAAAATATTAAAAAAATTAATTTCAATTATTTCAAAAAAAACATCTTAACCATTACACTCACTCAAACTAAACTAGAAAAATGACTTTCACCACATTTTTTCCTCTTTCAACAGAAAATGGATGTGTTCCCACGAGCCTGGCATGCAGCCATACGATCATTGGGATTTCCATGAATATGCTTCAGGTAGAGGTTACCACTGAGGAGAGCCCAACCCAATATGGGCTTGGCTGGGTTCCACCTTACGCATGGCTCTTGGCCATTGGCCAGGACATACATAAGCTAACCACAATGTAGGTAAGTCAATTCACCCCATTTCAGAGTCGGGGACCCATAGGTCCACGTGGCATCACCAACTGGATTATTCACTAGATGCATGCAAGCAAGCTTTAGATTATGTGCAACGTTGTTTATTGGTTTATATGCGGTGGTTGTTTATATCTATTATATTTTGGATTTATATGATATTGCTTATTGGAATATATGTGGTGGATTATGTTTATACAGATATTCACACCATTATTTGAGGACGTGCTATACATATAATTTCATTAAAATTCATTGGGTGAGATCATTGATTTACTGGAAGTCCTAATTTAAGAAAAAATAAATCAATTTTTTAAAAGTCTAAGAGAATAGTAGGCAATTGTTTCATGAGACCAAGGAATTGCCATTAAAATTTAAGAAATGTTGTGTTTGAATCATGATTTTGATGGTGGAAATAGATTCAGCACCATCAAAAATCTCTAGGGCACCCAAAATATTAAAGTTTGATAGTTATAACATGGATTTACAAAAATCCCTGCCGAATTTTCTTAAAATTTTACCGGAATTTCCATGATTTTCAGAGGGAAAAAGCAGTCTTGTTAGCATAGAAAATAGTGGTGTTAATATTAAAAATATAGATTTTTTTTAAAATAATATTATAATTAAGGTTTTTGACCAATACTTATATCTTTGAGAGAGATTTCTCAATTCAATGATGGTATTATTAATCTCTAATCAAACATTTTGTTTTAGAAATGGCATTTATGCAAATCTTCATTTTTGTAAACATTGAGAAATCAACATTAAATGTTAGTAACACTTAAAACATCTAGTAATAGCTTTAAAAGGTGATAGGTGGTAAGTAGTGTTACAAAGTGGTATTAGAGCAACATTAAATATGAGTAACACTTTTAACATCTTTATTCAAATATATGGATCCTATACACCTTGAAAATGAAATTCAGAAACCTCATTAGATAAAACCAAAGCTCAAACCCTAACAATATTTATAGAGATGATTTAAATAATATTCTAGCATTTCCCCGCACACACACACAATTTACATTTATTTATAATTTAGATTTTATTATTTTATTTTTTCCCCTCATAATATTTATCCGAAAGTATTAATATAATATCTATTTATATCTATATTTACTATTGTTTTTAAATTTTCCTTATTTTTATCTTATTTATCCTTAATATTATCTTCTTTTTCTTTTTTACCTTAATTATTCATAATACTATCTTATCCCATTTTTAATAAGATTATCCCCTAGTTTATTTTTATAAATTTTATAAATAATTATAATAATAGTTTATATTAATTTAATTATTTTGAATTATTTTAATATTTTTTTCTAAAATTTATTTTTTTAGATTTTATGCTCTTTATATAATCATATTTGTTCTCCATCTTATTATGGTGAGGATGAACCGCATTAATTTCATAGAATTTTCAAGTCATTTTTTAAAAATAATTCTAGTGTATTCAAACAATTATAAAATTATTTTTGAATTTAACTAAAACTAAAAATATTTAATTTTTTTCTCAGAAATTTTAATTAAAATTATAAAACACAACAAAATAATACAATATTAATGCACTTTAACTCCAAAAATAAATACAAAATAAATGTTGGGAATTGACTTCTGTGATCCATAAATTATGTATCAAATCTTTTGGTGAAAATCACATTAGAGAAATTTGTGTCCACCCATTTCGAACCAGCCAGTATAGTTCATCATTAGGACAAGATGAAAAATCTGATCTAGGACTCACCTTAAATGCAAAAACTAATAAATACACTCCAACCAATTTTAAATAATAAAAGCATTTTAACCCGGAAATAAATATTATGCTAGGCAAAAACTAAACTAATAAATAGACTCAACCAATTCTAAAATAATAAAATTTAATAGTAAAGAATCAAGAACAATCCGAAACAATATTCTAATAAAGAAACCATCGAGATACCAAAAAGTCTACCGATTGAATTTAATTACACGAGTTTCCTTAAAAGTTGAACCCATAATAAAAAAATCTTTAAAGCCTGGGCCTACAGAAATAACCAAGTCAAAATGAAAGCCGTTTGTCACTGAACGACAACGTTACGATTCGCTATCCCATCGTTTTTCGGTTTTATTGTAACCTTTTCTCACAAACGAAAATTTCACCAAAACATTTTTCCCAATTCCTTAACAGCAACATAGATTTTAAATGAAACTCGAGATATTTATTAATTATTCTAATTTAGTAGGATTAATATGCATATATTGACATTTTTTTTTTCAAAATTAATAGGTTTTAGTACAATACGGTTGATATATCTGATTGGCATTATTTTTTTTCAATTATCATTTTAGTGTTAGTTTAATAAATTCACGTATTCAGTTTACGTTACTTTTTATTTTATATTACGTATTATAATTTTATATCAGTATAAAGTAAATGTTAAAATAGTATAAAGTAAATGTGAAAAGGAAATTTTATATATATATATAAAATAATTTCGTAGTTATAATGATGATGGTTAAAGATCAATTTTTGATTTATCGGAACTAAATCCTCACCAGCTTGCAAAAATTAACCAGAAAATATCACGAAATAGCCCCCACCTGCTTGTAAAATATAGATCAGAAAATATCACGAAATAAAATGAAAAGCATATAATATTCAGATATAAACTTAAGCGAGAATGACACGTGTATATTAGGAAAATCTCCACCTAGATGAAAAAATCGACCCAAAAATATCTCCCAATAAAATAAAAAAACACATATAATGTTCAGACTACGCCAACAACATAACCTTCTGACACGAAATAACACAGGCATATTACTTTCGTTCAATCAATTCAACGGACAATTTGCATTCCTCTTCTCTCATAGTATAACTTACCCGTGTAACAAAATTTGATTACTATTACTTCCCATCTGAAGGGAATAAAGAATACCACTTTTATGTCACCCTCCACATCCATATCCATGTTAAGACAAACTCCAAATCGTTATAGTTCCCTATCAAAAGGTTTCCTGTAAGCAACACAGATTCTATATTCTTCTCCCTTGGATGACAACACCACCCGCAGTGATGGTGACAAGCGTTTAATTGTCGATACTTTCTTTTCTCGTTGAAAGGTTCGATTTTATGTACACAAAATCAAAAGTTTTGGATGGAGAAAAAATTCAAATTTGATTATTTTTTAATGTTAAGAAATTAAAAAAGAAAATGTAAATTCCATTGAAAAGTAATAAAATAATAAAACTTATTGGATTCAAATGGTGATATCAATTTTTCTTAACAAACAATTTTTAAAATTATACACATATAATGATTCATATTAATAAAATGATAGTTAAAAACTTATAATTAATTCATATTAATAAAATGATAGTTAAAAACTTATAATTAATAAATATTGAAAGTTTTTCTCTGAATTAAAAAGATTATAAAATATGTTAAAATTACATTTAATGAGAGTATAAGAAAATAAAAATAAAAAGAATATAAAATTTATATAAATATAAATAATATTATTAATAAATGAATTGGTCAAAGTAGATTTAAAATTAAAAAAATAAGTTAATATTATAAAAAAATTATAATTTATTTATATATTTTTAATTTTAAATAATATTTTTTTGTGAAAATGAATCATTTTGCAACTCATACACATTTTTTTGTATGGATAACAATCAAATATAGCTCTTGTGATTGGAACATCTAAATTTCCAATAACTTTATAAGTGAGTAAAAATGATTTCTTAAATAACTTATATGGTTAACCCAACATGTATGCTAAATATTAAAATAAAAAGAAATATAGATTAGTTGATTAGATTAAACTAATCTTTTTAAAGTTCTTAAAGAGGGGTTGAATATAGAAATAAATTTGACGAAATTAGTATATATATATATATATATATATATATATATATATATATATATATATATATTAAAATTAAAATTCATTTTATGTTGTAAATATATTAAAATTAAAATATATTTAAAATTGTTAGACACAAAAAATCGTTAGACAAGATTAGATAAACTTGTGATTCAATATTATTCACAAGATGTATATATAAATAGATTTTATTTTTGCCCTTCATTTCCATCTTCCAAGAGGTGTCTTGGACTTCCATGACTCTTGGAATTCCTCTACACCAACCCTAATGGCTTAAGTGTCCAAACTCCCCCCATTAATTTGAAAGGGTGTATATGAGTTTAAGAAGAGACTTGAAATACAAAAATGCATGGCAATGAATGGTTGGATGTGCTCTTTGAAATAGTGGTTTAAGGAAGACCATAAACCGAATGAGGCAAAAGAACTTGAGGTCTACTACTAGTGGTTTAAGGATGACCACCAACTCTAGAACTAGAGCTAGAATCAATTTTGAATTTGGTTAGAAGCTAATGTATTCTATGAAGTGGAAGTTCTCCTTGATGATGGTTTCAATATGAATACTAAATAATGCAGCAAAAATCAAAGTCTTTTTTTTATGGTTATTTAAGGTAGACCACTGACAAATAAATGTTTTCAAAGCATGAACAAGCACATGAAGATCTTTGTAAAGAAGCACTCCATCTAAGGTGAACCATTTTTCTTGCAGGAGTCTTGTTTCTAGAGCATATTTCTAAATGATGATTATGTTTTCCATAATGTTTACAAGGTTAAAGATCAAAATGTTGATCTTTCAAGTGGCCAAATCGATCAAAATGTGGGCAACTGATAATATGATGTGAATGTGGAAGAGAAAGTGAAAATGAAGTGTCTTGAAGAAATAGAACACTTTGAAAATTAATGGGTATAGAGTAGTGTGGAATGTAAAATGACACATCCTTGTCATATCCAAGACCAATTTTATTCTCGTTGGTGAAAATTTATTTCAAAGGTCTGATGATGGGCTTGGAAAGTGCAACTAAAAATTTGCATCTTCATGCAAATCTACTCCTGAAATAGCCTCATTAATATGATCAATTTATGGTTTCTAATGAGAGTATGTCTCAAACTCAAACATATAATTTTTCTTTAAAAAAAAGCAGTTCAGAATGATGATTTAATTTTTTATAGCTTATCTTACTGTAGTTGTGACACAAGCTATAGAAATTCAATTTTATCGTGTGCATTATGTTGATAAATTTTGATGCTCGTAAGAGTGGTTTTGTTTATTTTTACTGTATCATGAACAATAGACGGAATCAAATCTTTCAATAACTCTAATACGTCACCAATTAACTCTAATACTACACCAATTCAATCTGTTTTCTAACAAATTAACGTCAACAAATGAGGGGTGTTACATTTTACCAAAACATCACCCGTGAAGGAAGATAACTTCCAATGTTAAATCATTGTAATTTCACATTGAGGAGCATATTAAAAACAAAAACAATGAAGAAATCCTATCAATTGTGAATCAAGTGAATCAACTAAATCTCACAAGTGTTGCTCCCAACACCTTTACCATACATGGAAAGCATCGTGTAACACCCCTGTACCTATGCAACAATTGTAAACATAACGGTAATGACCAAACCAATGTCAAAACATACGTGATTGGTCAATATATTAGATTAATAATTTATATTAATTAATTGATGCAGTCTGAGGAGCAAATTACTGAGTGTTGTTTACTTCCCTATAATTTTTCACCCTTATCTATTGAAAAAAATATCGAACCCGCTCAAAAATAACTCAACACATATTTCATATAATTTACATAAATATAAATGATTAAAACCTTAAATATAATTAATATTACAATATCATTTTTGGGATTCAACTGCATTAAGTAAGTCATTCATCTATGGCCATTTCCATGAGAGGTAGTTGTAACTGACTAATTTCTCATGATTTTTGAATATTCTACTTAGCACTCATTGCATTAGGTGATGCTCATAGGGGTGAAGAACTGGGATTGAAACTAATGAAATGAATCACATAGTGTCAATCATCACTTCTGAGACTTGCACCCGGTAACCAGGACTTCCCAGGAGGTCACCCATCCCAGAACTCCTCTGGCTCAAGTGCGCTTAACTGTGGAGTTTTCCCCACAATCAAGCCCACTTAGCTTGCTACCCCATTTGCAAAACCTTAGCAAGTATTGTGCCTCATGAACCATTCAAGTAGAGATCCATTTTACTCTTTGTATTTTAAGTATGAGGGGTTTCGGCAGTGATACCACGGAAAGTCCTCATACTTAAAATACAAAGAGTAAAATGGATCTCTACTTGAATGGTTCATGAGGCACAATACTTGCTAAGGTTTTGCAAATGGGGTAGCAAGCTAAGTGGGCTTGATTGTGGGGAAAAATCCATAGTTAAGCGCGCTTGAGCTAGAGGAGTTCTGGGATGGGTGACCTCCTGGGAAGTCCTGGTTACTGGGTGCAAGCCCTGGAAATGATGATTGATGTTACATGATTCATTTCACTAGTTTCAATCCCACTTCTTCACCCCTGGGAGCATCACCCGATGCAATGAGTGCTAAGTGGACTATTCAAAAATCATGAGAAATTAGTCAATTACGATTACCTCTCATGGAAATGGTCATAGATGAATGAATTACTTAACGCAGTTGAATCCCAAAAATGATATCTAATATAATCACTACAGAAACCCCTTATATGTATAATATTACAATAATTATTATAAATACTAATTATATTATAGTTATTATTATAAGCACTTGATTTTAAATTATATTTTAAGGGATCCATTAAAAGGCAACATGTGTGCCTTTAAATGGTGGCCCATAATTTAAACATGAGATGGAATGTTGTTATAAAGATTCATCCTTCAAAATTCGAAGGGAGGAAAGGTCCCTATTAAGAAAATGAGGATGATGCTTTTCCTTCGACTCGACCACAAGAAGAATTGAAGCGATGGGGAGAAAATGAGATAAATTCACACTATAACTCGCTCAAGAAGATGTCATTCCCTAGTTATGTTTATCATCCAGCACACGTATCATACTGTTATGGAATCATTCAACACCCCTGTAGTTATGATGCTTTGTTGTATGGCCTTGGGGAACCCTTCCCCTTTAGACTTGATCACTTTATTAAAAAAAAAAAAATTGAATACCATACGTGACTCTGCTCTTCAAAAAATGCGTACACATGAAGGTAACCCCATATAGAACCCACGTATATAATTTAAAACATGAAAAATATACAATATCCTATTTTTTCGGTGGGTTTTTACAGGTTTCAACAAAATCTCACCTATAGGAGCTCGTGGCCTAATTGAATCAACTGATTTTGGGTGATATATATACACCTCATGGGAAAGCCTAAAAGAGAAGATAATATATCGATATTATAGTCCATTGGTCCCCAATCAAGTCTGAGTTTCCCTGTGCCTATTGCACTCCCACTCATAGGAAACCCTTGTTTCCTCATAATAATGTTCATATTCCATTATATGACATCCATGTGAATATGCTTGAGAGATGATTGTTGTGGCTTGAGCTGGATGCAGCCGGAGGCAGGTTATGCTTGGAGTCATGGTCAAATCAGGTTGTGTTCTTCCATATTCTTATGTTGATATCAATAAAGAAGTTATGTCTTGTTCCTGAATGTTATGATCTTATGTTATGATTCATGTTATGATCTTAGGATTTATGATCCATGATTTGTCTTTATGTTTATTGATATAACATTTATATTATGCACATGCATTTTAACTTTTTGATGTATACATGCTTCTCTGAAATTTGTTGCACATTTGATTGCTTGGAGGAAGCAGAGGGTTTGGACCCTATGAGAACGACATCAAACGTAGGACCTATGGGTATCTCCTTCCAACCTAACTTTAATATTTCATGTAGTATGCCTACATGATTTTTGCCTTCTTTTTGATTGATTTCCCTTTGATCTGTCAAGGTTCTCAACCCTGACCCTAAGGAGATTTTTCCTGAAACATAATCGGCGACTCTGCTGGGGAATAAAATCTTGTATTTTCTAAAGAAGGTTATTTGTCTATTGATTTGGGCTTTTTTATCTTGTTTCTTGACTTTTCCTCTAGTACAATTGACTTATTTGCAGTCTGGGCAGTCCGTATGATCTTTTGGATCAAGACTACAAATTTTTTTTTTCTCATTTTTCCATATATACTTGCTTTTTGTTATATAGAGACACATACATACACATTTTTATGTTAAATAGACTTGCGCATACCCAATTTTCTTCGGGAACAATCATGTATATCTGGGAAAAATTTAAAACTTCATTTTCTTTGCCTTCAGTAAATGATCTTGCTTGGTTTATTTTGCTTTCTTGGGGTCATTGATAGTCTAGAGGAGCCTTTATTTCTATTGTTATTGTATTTCCTATCTCTTTTTGCAAAAATACCTTGTCAACCTAGGGTTTTGATTTTTGGTGAAGTTTTGTGTTTGAAGTTTGGGTTCAGGTCTTCTTTGCGAAGTGTTTGACTGTTTTGTGTCTCTAGGACATTGAATTGATTTTTTATTTGCTTGTAATCCAATCTTTGCATTACTTTTCTTTGCATTCTTGAAGTTGACCTATTTGGTTTATTTTTCGTTTTAGATAAGTGTTTTTGCAATCTTGGAAATATTTTGGGTTTCCTGAAATATGTCTTACTTTATGAAGTATTTATGTTTATGTTCAGATCAATTTATTCAATTTTTTGGTCTCTTTTCACTTTAAGTCTTATCATCTTGGTGTTTTCTTGTGGCTTGTGAAATTTGAGGTCTTTTATGCTTGATTATGATCTTGGAGTTATTAGTTGCTTTATCTTCTCGAAAACTTCATGTATCCTTAGAAATAAAAGGACAAAAACATTTTTTTTGCACCTTTCTTTTCTTTGGTTTTGGTTTTTGGTCTTTTTGGTTTTCAAACAAGTGTGAAATACTTGTTTAAGGTTGAAATTTGCTTGGTTTGGGAGATATTTTATTGTATTTGTTTCTCCTTGTGTGTCAATTTTTTCCTTTTGGTTTTTTCAAAGACCAAATTTGTTTAATTTAAGAGCATTCCATAGAATCTTGCATTTAGGAATTCTCTTATGCATTAAGGTAGTTTTCATTTTAGGAATTCTAGTCCTTTTTATAGATGTTGAGTGTGTGAGTTCATTAAAAACAAAAACAAAAATTGTTTTTTCTTTATTATGTTTCTTGTAGAACATTTGTAGAAATAATTTTTCATTAAAGGAAAAGATTTTTATTATCATGTAGCTAGGTTTTCTATTGATTTCTGTTGAGTCAAGACACCATCAGTTGCACTTATGTTTCGTTATGTCCTAAATAACAGCTAATTAAAATCGAGCGCCTAAATTAAAATTAATTAGACTTTTATTTTTGTGATAGTTACATCAACTAGTCTAAGGAATTTAGGGCCTTGGAATAGGTGTGTGGAGAGTAAAATCTCTAACGCAAATATAAAATGAATTTATAAGTTGATTAAAGAGTGAAAATATAGTATTTTTATGTTTTCCTGGAAATATCCTCTAACACAAGAGTCAAGCACGAGGACATGTGAAGATAAGGAAAGAGTGATAACCCCTCTCCTACTTGTTGGATCACACGCCCATGACTGTTTTGCCCGACCTCTCATTACGAGCTGGTGACCTTAGTTTCCTTTCCTATTAACCACACAGGTGACTATGGGGGGGAATTCCCGTGGTACCCAAGACATACATTGTATCACTTTCATAGTACTTTTGGAGGGTTCCCTTGTGAAGCTCAGATACTTGCACCGAGAAAGACTATTGTATGGAGATCATCGTAACTGTTTCTGATATCTTTGTTGGTAGGCTTTGCCCGAAATTATCCCAAACTATCTTTAGAAGGTCCCTATATCCACTTTCTTGTATTTTGGTGTCCATTCCTAATAACCCGAAGCGAAAATACTTGGAAGTTGTTTGTTGGTCTATATCTTCAAGAATTTATAGAGGAGTTCTATTTGTTCTTTGTATTTAGTTGGCTTTAGGCGAATTTTTGTCTTGTTAATTTAGTCCTTTTCTTATGATTGACTGACCAAGCACTCCACTGGTCTTAAAAGGCTCTTGATCATTCTTTTGAAATTTTGGAGTTGCCTCCTTAAGGTCAAAGTTTTGATTATGCATCTCTCTTCCTTTAAAATTCATTTGAACTATACCATAAGGGAAGGATCTACGTATAAGTTGGGTATGACCAATATTCTTGTGGATGCCAACCAAGGAAACCCTCCAAAAGGGGGACCTTGTGCTTTTCCTTTCTTTAGAAATTTTTGTACCCCCTTGTTGGCCACTTTGAATATTCCTGGATTAGATGTTGGACTACCCGATTGGGTTTTTTCCACTCTCAATATTCTGAATGTTCCTAAAGCTTATCAGATGAATGCTTTATTTCAAGAGCATCAAATGGGTGTTAATTCTTCATCCTCTTTTCCAGAGAGATATGGGCTTCCTCTTTCTCCTCCATATTGCAATAAGAAATCTAAAAAGAAGATACTGAGAAGGAATAAGAAGAAGAATATTTCTCTCCATGCATCATCATCAACCTCTGCTAGTCATATTGGAGATGAACCTTCAGCCGTTGGAAGTCATGCTAGGGGCATAAGTCTAGCCACTGCAATTCATATATGCAATGATTTACCTACCTATATCACTCATGATGATGATGGCTCACGTGCTTCTGTGAGTCGGGCTAGGGGCATAAGTCCTATATATTGTGGGAAAGATTCACCAACATGTGCAAGTTATGTTGGAGACCCTCCACAACCCTCTGCAAGTCATGTTGGAGATACTTCACCAGCTACTACTAGTCATGCTGGGTGTATTGATGTTGACCATAAAACTAGGTGTAAAAGACTTAAACCTAAGTTCCCTTGTAGGATATGTAAGGGAGATCATCTTATATATTTTTTCCCTGATATTTCAATGTTACAAAGGTTGTGGTCTGAGTCTATAGGTTCTTCTACTCCTGACCATGTTATAGTTTCTCAACAATCTAGTCAGCCATTGGTTGATGAAGTGGTCGAGCAAGTGAAATCTTTGGCCGATCCCACTCCCCTTTTGGGGGGTGAAGTATCTAACAAAAAAGTTTCCTTGATTTCTAGTTCAAAGTCTTCTGTTCTAGGGGACATGCCGGTGTCTTTGAGTGTACCCCCTCTAAGTTCCAAGAGTGTTTCCTTTGATTGGGATAATCTTGTCGAACCTCATCTTCTTTCTGTTGCACCTTTATAAATAAGGGTTAGAGGTAATTCCACAAATGTATATCGATGTATGGTGGATGAAGGATCCTCTGTAAGTATTATATCCTCCTCAACTTGGAAAAATTTCATTAGAGGATATTTCGGCCTAAAACTTCCCATGCAAGTTTCACATAATTTCCATGTCATAATATGTAAACCAATAAAAAACCCTAAAATTTAAAAAGAGGTACATGTAAATATTTTGGAGGGAAAATAAGAAAAGCTACTTTTTTTAATTTTATTTTTTTCTTATCTCCTTATAGGTTTATTCAAATTTCAAGTGTAGACACTCATTGGATGAATAATTAAATTCCACATCTAACGAGTACCCATTATACATAGTTTCGAGAGGACCCACATTGATAAAAATTGAAGATACATTAAAAAAACATGTTGAACACATTATTTTAATGTATCTTCAATTTTTATCAATGTGGGTCTTCTCAAAAGCATACATAATGGGTAATTGTTGAATGTGGAATTTAATTCCACATGCAACCAATATATACACTTGAAATTTGAGTGAACATATAAGGATACAAGCCAAAAATACAATTAAAAAAAATATATTTTTCTTTTTTTCCCTCCATAATTCATAACTCTTATTTTATTATTTTAACCATTATTTTATTATTTTCCCTTGGGATGCCACTTTTAGGCTGAAATTTTCTCTAATGGGGTTCTCCAAAGTTTTTGGCAACTGATTGTCAGTTGTTAGCCTATGATAGAAGACCTGATGAATATATGAGTGTCCTTCCGTAATTGCCTATCATGTTAGGTGGGTAGACTCTTTTAATTGATATGATGGTGGTTGATTGCTCTTTAGACTTCAATTTTCTACTTGGGAATGATTATTTCTATGTTATGAATGATGTGGTGTCTTCACTCTTTCAAGTGATGTACTTTCCTCATAATGGAAGTATTGTCACTATTGATCAACTTGCATATGATAATCACCATCCTAATATTAAATTAAGTTCAAAATACCCCTTAGTATGTTCCGAGTGTTCAAGTTGACTCTTCCCCGCCACGGGTGAACTATGTGGCATAATATCCTCAATTTTCAATTGCTTCTGAGAAGGATCATTTGGAATATTATTTCCCTTCTCAGGATTTGATCCTGGTAATTGATCAATTGATTTCTCTTATGGGTGTGTGGGACCCCTTGCTTCCCTCTTTTTGTCCTTCTAGTTCTTATGATTTATTGGACGTTGAGTTGCCTTCATAGGAGGAAATTTTTGAAGCCATGAGTTTTAGCTACGAAAGGAGTCATTAGCCTGAGTCCCGCAAGGGGTTCGTCTTAAAGAACTATTATGCGTAAGACGTAAGGCTTCGTGGTTCCTTGTAACATATTGTATATATAAGGCATGTGTTTTCAAGTTTTTTATTTTGTAAACATAAGCTTTATCTGAATTTTTTATATGGGATGTATTAACTTCTTGCCTAGTGTTCATGATTATGTATATAGAACTTTGAAGAATTTTCCTTTGGGTATTTTTATGGTTGATCTACTCTGACAGGTATTGGTTATCAAAATTGGCATATAGGTTAGGTTCTCTACCTGCATTATGCATTATCAGTTTCCTTTTCCATTTTGTCCTTTGTTAGGTCCCTATATTACTAGTGTAGTCCCTTATTGTTGTTAGTGTAGCCCCCTTATTGTTATTGTTGTACCCATGTAACCCCCATATTGTTATTATTATGCCCTTACATTATTATTTTTAGGTCGGCTAGGATTATATTGTGACCCCATGGACTCCTATATATAGAAAGGAGGTTTTGTCATTTGTATCATCCAAGAATTTTTCATTTATGTAATGTAAACGAGTTTTCCCCCTCGAAGTGGCTTAGTTCTAAAGCGTTTATCTCTCTTTTCTTCTAATTTCGGAGCTGGTTTCATAACATTTGAATTGAGAGCTTTGGATTCTATGGTTTCAGTACTCCAAACTGGTCATCGTGGAATTTTTGTTATAACGTTTTTTCTACGAAGGTTCAGAAGTTGAAATTTTTAGCACATGAAGTCGATATCCTGAGGAACGTCATGTAAAAAATTTAGATCTTGGTTCACAATATTTTCAGAGATATGATCTGTGGAATTTATGGTTTTTGCAGGCTCCCAAATTTCATCTAAATAAGGTGACCTTGGGAAAATCATCATAAATCTCTCTCTGAGCATCGGATTGGAATTATGTAAAAAGTGGCTAAAATTACATGGACTGTACTTTATTTTATCTCAAATTCAGAATCGAAGGATGAAACAGTGACACGTGGCACACATTACAAGTTCTCTCTATTGAACCAGTCCATAATTAGGTCATTGTGGGAGATTGGGAATAAATTTTTCTTGAAGCATCCAAAGATGGTCAGGCTTGTGGCATTCAAAAGAAGAATCAAAGTTCTACTACAAGACCTAATTTCAGATATTGAAGATCCGAAATCATAGATATAATTCAGTTTCAATATCGAGCTTCTCAAAAGCAATGAAAAAGTGTATATTTTTTTCAGATTGCATAAGTCTTGTTTAAGAAATTAGTTTGAAGCGATTCCAAGGGCATATTGAAGCATATTAACCAGTATTGGGTTATAAAATTTGCCCTAAAAAGAATTCAACACCCATTAAGCCCTCATAATACTCTACTATGACTCATGAATATGAAGAAGTGCAACATGATATATCAAAATTACAAGAGCAAGTGCACCAAATTTCTCTCTCGCAAAAAGAAAAAAAAATGAAATGGAAGTTTTGAAGAAAGACATGGAAGCTAATATGGATGGTTTGAAGAAAGGCATGGAAGCTAATATCAATGGTATAGAAGAAAAAATGAAAGAAAAGGTGGAAGACATGAAGAATGATCTAAAAACAGACATGGAAAGTTTGAGAAAGTTGATACAAGAAATGTTTCCTAATGGCGAAAAGATAGTAGAAGAAACTCATGATGAGAAAAAAATAAATGTTAATCATGATTTCCTAAACTCTAATGTTGGATTGAAGACCCACCGTATTCCAAAGATCGATATGAGGAAGTTTGATGACAAGGATCTCATAACATGGATACCACAGATGGAGCAATATTTTGGTCTCAATAATGTTCAAAACAGACAAAAGGTACACATTGTGACTTTATATTTAGAACAAAATACATTTGTATGGTATCGATGGATTTTCTCCCGTAAAAAATTGTCACTTGGTCAATTTTTACGAAGGAAATAATAGCACATTATGAAGATACAAAGAGAAACACCTTCTTTAGCCAATTGATAAATCTCAAGTAAATGGGTTCAATGGTGGAGCACATTGAGGACTTCCAAAAATTGAATATAAAGGTAAATTATATTCCAGAGGAACACAGGATTGATGTCTTCCTAGGGAATTTAAAGGATAACATCCAACATGAAGTTCACGTTTGGGAACCTGATTCATTGGAGAAGGCAATCATGTTGGCAAGAAGAATTGAACATAAAATTATGGTGGCAAGGAATCCTACCACTCACATCTATAAATATCAAAGTGTTGCTACTCCTAGACTTCTACAACCTACAAGGTTGAAACCACAAAAATTGGAAGAAAAAAGAGAAAAAGGGCTTTGCTACAGTTGATACAAAATACACTAAATGTCATAAGTGTGCTGAGAATAAATTATTTTACACAGATTGTGAAGAGGAAGAAGAAAATGAACAAGAAACTTCAAAAGAAGAGGATATACACCAGGAACCAACCCTAGAGAAAGAAGAAATGAGTGCAACCATATTGTGTAATGAATTGGCAGGAATTACCACTCCTTAAACTCTCAATATAGAAGGACATATCAAGAAGAAAAAGGAAATAATGTTGATTGATTCAGGTAGCACCCATAATTTTATTCATTGTAAGGTAGCCAAGGAATTGAACTGCTTCCTATACCTATCACCAGAATGTCAAGTTATGGTTGCAAATGGAGGAACTATAAATTGCTACAGAAAATGCCATAATATCAAGCTAACCATGGGGGAATATGTATTGAATAGTCCAATGCTTTCCATTCCAATGGGAGGAGCTGATGTTGTACTAGGAGTACAATGGTTACAATCTTTGGGGATGAAAGCTTTTATTTTTCAAGAACTTTTCTTGAATTTGTTTTCGGAAGGAAAGGAAGTTGAACTACGGGGCATTGCAAGGAAGGCGAGAAAGAAAATAAGCTCTAATGTCATGACAAAGCTTCTGAATAAAGAACAACGAGGTGTAATTGCACAATTATGCTCACTAGAAGTTCCAACATCAAAATCATCTATTTCTTCAGATCTCCAAAAAGCCTTGGAAAATAATTCCAAGGTGTTTGAAACTCCCAAAGTACTCCCACCTATTCGTGATCACGATCATGCTATTCATTTGATTTCAAGAAGAGTTCCTTGAAACATCGAGCCTTACATATATCCTTATTTCCAAAAGAGTGAAATTGAATGTATGATTGTAGAAATGTTAGAGGCGGGTCTAATTCAACCTAATCAAATTTATTTCTCTGCTCCAGTAGTATTGGTGCACAAGAAGGATGGATCATGGCGCATGTGTCTAGATTATAGGGAGCTCAATAAGCTCACTATTAAAGATAAATTTCCCATACCTGTGATTGATGAATTATTGGATGAATTACATGGAGCAATTTATTTTACGAAGTTGGATCTTCCTTCAGGATATCATCAAATAGAATGAAGACTAAAGATATTCTGAAAACAACACTTCGAACTCATGAGGGTCATTATGAATTTTTGGTCATGCCTTTTGGCCTTACCAATCCACCTTCTACGCTTCAAGGGTTGATGAATTCCATTTTCAAACCCTTCCTTAGAAAATTTGTGTTAGTATTTTTTGATGATATCATAATCTACAACAAGTCTTGGAAGGATGATGTTCAACATATTGACATGGTGCTCAAAATATTGGAAGAGAAACAATTATATGAAAAAACCTCCAAATGTTTCTTTGGAGTACAAGAGGAAGAATATATGGGTCATATTGTATCTCATGAGGGTGTTAAGGTAGACCGTAACAAAATTAAAGCCATTAAGGAATGGAAAGTCCCCACAACCATAAAGCAATTGCAAAGATTTCTCGGGTTAACAGGGTATTATCACATGTTTGTTAAGAATTATGAGAGAATTGAAGCACCTCTAACAAAATTATTGAAGAAAGATGCATTTTCATGGACTCCTGAAGCAACTAAGGCCTTTGAGAATCTTAAAGAGGAAACGTGCCTAGTACCGGTCATAGCTATGCCAAAATTCACAAAAACCTTTATTCTGGAATGTGACGCCTCGGGAAATGGAATTGGTGCAGTTTTAATGCAAGAAGGAAGACCCGTGGCTTTTGAAAGTCGTCCAATCAAAGGAAAGTATTTACAGAAATCTATAAATATGAGAAGGAAATGTTGGCAATACCACATGCACTAAAGATATGGCGACCGTACCTAATGGGAAGACACTTCAAGGTAAAAACTGATCATGATAGTATTAAATAATTTTTAGAGCAAATACTATATTCAGAATACCAACAAAAATGGGTCACAAATATGTTGGGTTATGCATTTGAAATCATCTACAAAAAAGGGCAGCGAAATTTTGTTGCATATGCACTCTCAGGAAAGGATGAAGAGGTGGAAGAATTACTATGTGCCATTTCTATTATCCAACCAGATTGGATAACTGAAGCAATGGATGAATAGAAGAAGGATGAAGAAGTGTGGACACTTCTTCAAAATTTGCATCAAGATCCTAGTACATCTAATACATTTAGCTGGAAAAATGATTCTTTATGGTACAAAGATCACTTATATCTTTGTAAGAATTCCAAACTAAAACAAAATATTCTTTTGAAATTGCACACATCTCCCTTAGGAGGACATTCATGATTTTTAAAAACTTACCAGAGGGTGAAGAAATAATTTTTTTTGGATGGCCTTAAATCTTATATTTAAAAGCTTGTGGTTGAATGTTTCATTTGCCAGCAAAATAAAGTTGAGACAATTAAAACCCCGGGTCTTCTATAGCCTTTATCCATTCCAAGTCAACATTGGGAGGAAATTTCAATGGATTTTATCATAGTTAGTGTCGTCATGGTGGTAGTTGATAAACTTACCAAGTATGCACAGCTTTGTGCATTATATCATCCATTTAAAGAAAGTACAATTGCTACTGCATTTATGGAAACAATTCAAAAGCTACATGGAAACCCAGATATTATTGTAAGTAACAGAGATCCCATTTTTACTGGAAAATTTTGGATGGAATTATGTTCTTGTTTGGGTACTCAACTAGCTCATAGCTCATCTTATCATCCTCAATCTGATGGGCAAACTAATATAGTGACAAAATGTTTGGAAGGATATCTTCATTGTTTTGTATCTGATAAACAAACACAATGGGTCAAGTGGTTACCTCTAGCTGAATGGTGGTATAACACTTCCTTCCATACTGCAGCAAAAATGACCCATTTATGGCACTTTATGGATATCATCCACCATCCATTACATAATCTTTAAGAGAAAATTCTAAGGAACAAGTAGTGGAATATCACGTGGAGCATCAACAACAAGTTCTTCAACTCTTAAAGGATAACCTAAATTAGGCACAAAATCGAATGAAACAACGAGTTGATCAACATCGCAACAAGCGAATTTTTGATGTAGGAGACTGGGTATTTTTACGGCTACAACCATACATAAAAATGTCCCTCAAGCACGTGAATAAGGATAATAGATTATCGCCAAATTACTATGGTCCTTACAAGGTGTTTCAAAATATTGGTACTATGGCATACAAATTGGAGCTTCCTCCTTATTTTCGAGTGCATCCAATTTTCCATGTTTCATGCTTAAATAAGGTTATAAGTGACAAAATTGATGTTCAACAATATTTCCAGAACTTGATGAGGAAGGAAAAATCATATTGGAGCCTCAAGCAGTCATGGAAACAAGAACTCGACAGTGACGAAATCGATCAATTTCAGAGTATCTCAACAATTGGAGAAACTTACCCATTGAGGATTCAACATGGGAGGATGAGAATTTTATACAAAAGCATCCAACGCTACTCAAGCATTGATGACAACACTTTTTTGAAGGGGAGGGGTATGTTAGGTCCCTATATTACTAGTGTAGTCCCTTATTGTTGTTAGTGTAGCCCCCTTATTTTTATTTTTGTACCCCGTAACCCGCATATTGTTATTATTGTGCCCTTACATTATTATTGTTAGGTCAGCTAGGATTATATTGTGACTCCATGGACTCCTATATAAAGAAAGGAGGTTTTTTCATTTGTATCGTCTAAGAATTATTCATTTATGTAATGTAAATGAGGTTGCCCCCTCGAAGTGGCTTATTTATAAGGCATTGATGTCTCTTTTCTTCTATTTTTGGAGCTGGTTTCATATCATCCTTAGGATCGACCCCACTAAACTGTGACAAGGAACCTTCTTGTTGCTTAGAACTGTCATAACTTGTTTGGTATAACCTACCTTATCATGGGCACTCTAGATAGTACCTTGTTGTCTCTTTGCACCCATGCTGAAATTTTGTTCTTAGCTCGGGAGTCCTCTTTAGTCCCACCATGAATTTGTGATGAAGCTTCATTCCTTTTCTTCTTTGCTATCTTTCTGGCCATATAACCTAGAGGCTCCCACATATTAAGGTGTACTGCTGCATTCAACACCCTAAATATATACATATGGATTCAGCACCCTAAATAACTTAGGTATTTAGAATATATGATTTCAATGAATTCCTATCGAATTTAAAAAAAAATTAATTCAAAAAATCCATAAAAAAATTTCCAACAAATCAAACTAAAAACAACTCAACTCTAAAATAATAAAAATTTAATAACGAAGAATAAAAAACCTTCTGAAACAATCGTGTCGAAAGAAAAAAAAACCATCCACATACCAAAAATTTAATAACGAAGAATCAAGAACCTTCTGAAACAATTGTCTCGAAAGAAAAAAAAAACCCATCCACATACCGAAAAGTCTACCGATTGAATTTAATTACACGAGTTTCCTTAACACTTGCACCCATAATAAAAAAATCTTTAAAAGGCTGGGCCCACGGAAATAACTGAAATCAAAATGAAAGCCGTTTGTAACTAAACAACAACGTTACAACTCGATCTCCCATCGTGTTTTGGTTTTATTCGAAAATTTCACCAAAACATTTTTCCCAATTCCTTTTCCTAACTGTCTTAACCGCAACAGAGATTTTAAGAAACTCGAGATATTTATTAATTATTCTAATTTAGTAGGATTAATATGCGTACATTGGCATTTTTTATCCAAATTAATAGGTCATAGTACAACTATTTTTTAATTTAATAGGGTTGCTATATCTGATTGACATTTTTTATTTATTTATCATTTTAGTATTAGTTTAATAAATTCACGTATTCACATGATGTTACTTCTTATTTTATAATGGTGAAAAGGATTGTGAAAAGAAAATCATATATATATATATAAAATTCGTATAATAATTTTATAGTTATATTGGAATTTGAAAAAGTATAATGCATTTACATAATGTTCATAAATTAATTGTTATTTAATTTGTTTAATAATTTTAGAATTATATAAAATAAGTGTAAAAGAATCACTATAAAATAGAAATTTAAATTAAAAAATATTCTCTAAACAAGAAGACTCTCTCGAAATCGACCGTTAATTTATTTATTAAAAAATCAAAATAATTAAACAAGAAGATTCTCTTGAAATCGACTGTTAATTTATTTATTAAAAAAACAAAATAATTACATTCATATATGCTATCATGACAATAAAGTATCCGTTATGCAAGTAACACTCGACCTTCAGCCACGTGATCGTCACCGTTTCCTCTCTTTCCCTTCTGCGGCTTGCGACCATCAGATAGATTTATTTCGTCGCAGGCGGACTGGTTGTGACCGGTAGTATAAATCATACATTTTCACAATAAGTACATTGCTTACCGCCCATGCGTACTTTCGCGAAAAATTCATCTCTGCCAGTGCGTACTTTCACAAACGTTTCATCAATCCGTACTTTCGCAAAATTTTCGTGGATAAATTCTATCATGTAGGGGAGAGATGTCTAATGTTGTTCAGGGACCAGTAATTGTTATAGTACTGGTCCCATCAACCCACCAAAAAATAGACATATATGCAACCAATAATTAAACATAATAAAATAACTTGAAGTTCAAATATATATTAAATTATGTTCAAAATTTCCCAAGTCATTGACTGGGCCCACATGTGTCCATAAATAACCCACAACTCGTCCATAAATAGCTTAATAAGTATCAAGATTACAAATCCCAACATTTAAACTAGAAAACTCATAAAACCATTTCTCCTTCCAAAATGGTCAAGTCAATAAGTACAAAAAGCCGATGACTTCAACCCATCTGATCACTTCCGATGATGTGTATGAGAAGTAAATATCAATACCCGTACATAATAAAAAGAAATGTATGTCAACCATAACTCACTGTGTTATTCAACATTTAAACCCATTGTGTTCAATAAATGACACCCACACCCATATCAACATTTAAACCCACTCGTGTACAATAAATGACACCCACCCAATAAATTCAATAAATGATTTCCTATCAAAACAGATCAAACACATGGATCAACAAAAACAAATTCTCAGCCATTAGATCACATCAAATTCAATCCCGATCACACATGCAAAATGAAGCCATTGCAATCCATGTCCATCATTGTCACCAATAAAATTCAACCGCAAAAAAACTATAAAAGAAGTTCAACCACCGTTGAAGTTACATTTTTCAATTTCAAACTATTCACCAACCTTGAATACAATCCAAGACAAAACACACCCAGCCTTGGAGACAACCCTGCATAGTAACACACCCCAAAACAGAACACAAGATATTCCTGTTAGTTTACATCCTTCTTACAATTTTATTTTAATTTTTTGAGTCTTTATTTCAGCGTCCTTACACTTTTATTTTCATTTCCGAGTCTCGCTTTTCAATGATTTCCGAGTCTTTATTTCGCTTTTCAGCTTTTTTAATTGCAAACAAACGAATTGCAAACATTCATTTCTAAGTCTTTCAGCTTTCGCTTTTTAGGGTTGTTATAAAACGTAAATGAAACAAAGAGTGCAAGAATGTGATAGTGTTTCACCTCTTAACAAGATCAATTCACTAGGCAATTCAAGAGAAAAAACACCAAAGTGTGCCAACAAGTTCCCCCCCACTAGCAAAATGTTGTAATGTATAAACCGGATCTGAATTTCAGCTTTATGACAGTCTAGAATACAACATGAAAATCTACCCTATCTTCTTCATTATTAATGCTAAATCAACAAGACATACAAGTGCTAGAAATTACATAACCTTGAATAAATAGGTCGCGAAAACAAATCCCGCAAATCGCAATAGGGACAATTTTTTGAGAGTTGGAAACTTCATATAGATGTGTAAATGAGGCCTTGGGGGGATTTCAAATTCTAGATTGACTAAACTTGATCTCAACTAACATAGAAAGTAGAATAGATAGTGAACCAAAAACAAAATTGACTTTCATTAAAAATATCCCGATAACTAGACATCCGGAACTCAAGCCAAACATGACTCCGAACAATATCACATCGGCTTTCTTTGATAGGCAAGAATTAACAAATACCAAGCATTTTGTTGAAGTAAAAAATCCAAAAAAAAGACCGCAATGGCTAGAGGCCACTAGAATGAAATGGAAGAATCTAGGCAATTATGCTTGAGTTATCAAATCACTACAACGGGGGTGGGAAAGATCGTAGATGGACATGAGGAAGTGCCTCAAGGCTCAAACTCATAGATAGAGCACAATCTCAAAAAATAGGTGTTCTTTCTTTTAAATGCGATGGTCGCTATAATGTGAAAATGCTACGTGTATCTATTTGTAACAATAATAAAATGGAAGCTTGTCGTAATTTGTATAGGGTAAGGCTTACCAGCCTAGTACCATAAGTATGAACTCCAACAGTGGTCATCATCAAACATACTACAGTAACCCGCATTAGCAATTGCTATCAAACCAAACAGAATCCCCGATCATCTTAGAGAATATGCTCACCCCCCCGCCCTTATTTTCTCGGAACTCTAATGTTCTAAAAATCTTTCTATGGGTACAAAGGCTACATATTGACGAATAAGCCATCACATGCTTGTATCGGACTTTAGAGCACCGTCATTCGGGAAGCATTCCCTTTGTAAAACCTTTGATCGGACTCAATGGCTAGAAGCCACTATGATGAAATGAAAGAATCTGACAATTATCATCGAGTGACCAAAACCACTACAAGCAAAGAGGTAGTAGATGGACCTTCAACCTCGCAGATGATACCAATTTTAACAAATAGGTATCATTTCTTTTTTGTCGCTATAATGTGATAAAATTATGTACATTCTTTTTTTTAGAACAATCATTACAAAGAGGTCTCATTGTAATGGGTGTAGGGTAGGATTTATCGACTCATTGGCCACAAGTTTGAATCCCAATTAAAGCACACCGTGAATTTGAGTGTGGATTGCTATCAAACCCGAACCCCGCATCATCCCCGTGCATTATGTTCACCTGCAGCTTACCTTGTTTTATTCACTCGATGCTAGTTTTACATCAAATTTTAGTGATATAGAGCTCCCCGTCATGTTGCACCTTTTATATAGGAAGACCGCATAAGTTAACTATGCACGATTATAGGAATAACAATGTTATATACGTAATACTAATAAATTTAATGATACTTGACAATTCGAGTAACATTCCATGCAATGCAAAGCAAATAATATCACATGGATTGCCTAATTTAGAGTGCAAAATACACCCTTTAAACTTTTTGTTCATTGCAAATACAAGTACACTACATGGCTTAGGTGCTCACACATCGGTAACAAATACATTAGTTAAAAAAAACTCTTTATAGGTGTCCCGTATATATGTGTGTGTGTGTTTACTAAACATCGCTTAAAAAAACACCGTGTCCTCTTGCTCTATAGATACAAAACCTGCAATCCGTCCATTTTGCATGCCTTTCAATATCTCGTAGTTGAGCATAGAAGCCGTAGCATTTGAAGTTAACATATATATCTCGCAGTAGCTGAAAAATAGAAGTCGTAGCATTTGAAATTAACATATATATCTGCAATTGCTATGCATAGAAGCCGTATTCATCATATGAAAACAATCATTCTTTTCAATTATGAATAACAGACTTGCAATTGGTGCTTTTGCAGCCTACGCATGTAGTTGCATCCATGGCAAGAGTGAGTTATGTCGTCGCACAAGGAGAAGTGGCGTAAGAGTGACCAGGGGGTGCCCAATCGCGATGCACCTCATCGTATGAAGAAAGAACATGTGATGTCAATGTCACCAATGCTCCAGAAATGTTGTTGATGATGAGCATGTGGCCGAAGCCGATGTTGTGGCACCATCGGCCCACAGAGCCACCGTCAAACACACTCAAGGTGCAACTTCAACTAAAAAGATCAGCGTTATAAGAGGTTGGACAAAAGAAGAAATGTTAGCCGCAATTGACGACATAGAGTTCAATGGATATTCTCGTTCGGCATCCGCAAAGAAGCATACTATTCCCTCCTTCATCAATACATTATTGGATAAATGGGCCGACTCACACCAAACGTAGAGGGCCCGTTACAGCTTATGACCGAAGAGGAGGAGGCCGAGGTGGTTGAGTGGTGTAAAGAAATGGCCCAATTGGGACATGGGCTAGAGTTGATACAACTCAAATCTACAGCTTGCTCAAATCATTAAGGGAGGCCAAACCCATTCAAAGATGGGTTTCCCTGGTAAATCATGGTGGTTTGGGTTTAAAAAAAAGGCATCTAGACCTTGTATTGCGTACAAACTGAGGGCCTTGACGAGAGACAGAGCATTAAATTTGCACCCCTACAGTGGTATGTAAGTTCTATGACACTCTTTCTAGTGCATATGATAAACATTCTTATGCTACGCACCATATATGGAACCGTGATGAAACAAAGTTTACGAGCGGGAAGGAATTGTGGCATGAGGGTAATTGCGAAAAGAGGTAGCCGAAACGTGCCAAAGATTTTTTCCTAAGAGCAGGGGAATGGATAACCATTTTATGTTGTGTCAATGCAATTGGTGCTTCAATCCCAGGATTTTATCTTTTCAAAGGTAAAAAATCGGTTGAAAAATTATATACAAAATCGTGAACTGGAGCATGCATGGCCGCACATCCCCATGCATGGATGACTAAAGAGCTCGTTTTTAAATTGGCTTTGCCACTTTGTCGCATCTCGTGCTGTGTGGTGTCTCACCTAATAACGTACACTGTTGATATTAGATGGCCATGGAAGCCACATGGCTCTACAAACAATTGAGGAAGCATACAATTTGGGCATTGACCTTTTAACATTGCCCGCTCATACCACTCCACGTATTGCAGCCCACTTGATGTTAGCGTGTTTGGCCCTTTCAAAAACTATTTCGTGTCGTAACGTGCCGCATGGATGGCAAAGAATCCAGGGGTTGAGGTCAAAAAGGTTCGAGTTAGTAGAGCTTGCAAGTAAGGCTTTTAAAAGGGCTCGACACCATCAAATATCAAGGCCGGCTTTTAGAAGGACAGAATATGGCCACTAAATTGTGATGCTCTTATGCATGATACTACTTGTAGCCAAGCTTTCCATGTGGATGGTCGTGAAGAAAGACAAGAAGTGGAAGAAGAAGTAAATGAACATGATGATGTGGTTGCGAAATCGATAATATAATTTCCCTCTCTCGGGGACAAGCTATATGTCGATGATGATGAGCAGTGTATGTGAAACACAAGATACTTGTCGACAAATTGATGGCAACACCGTTGAACATGCGGTTGAGAATGCAGATTTTGTTGAAACAGAAATTGCCGATATTGTTAATGCAGATTTAGTTCAAAATGAAAATCCCGATATTGTTAATGCAAGTAAAAATGAAATTGCTTGATATTGAGCATGAAATTGAAAATGACCAATTGTCATTGCCTAGCCAAGTAAACCCACCATCATGGCCGGCAGTAAAACATGATTAATTTGAACGCCCATAGTGTCTCAAGAACCAATGAACAAAGCATGAGCATGCCTTCACAAGTGGCTGAATTGAATAGTGAAATTGTTCATTTTTTTTGTGGACAATAGATCAATGGAAGAAGATGGAGGACATAATGAGGTAGCAAGATGAAGAAAACAATATAGTTCAATTAAGTTCCACTGGATATCGAAGTGTCAAGCAATGACATACGAGTGGGAGGGAGGGAGAAGTTACTTGGGTGGTTCTTAAAGCTACCAAGAGAAAGAGTGTCAATGAAAAAGAAGCAAGGAACAACCAATAGTCTTCGTTTGGGGTGAAGTTCACGGTTACTCACCTCTCGAAGACTATATAAAGCTCCTTGTTGAGTCCGAAAATAAGAAAATGGAAATTCAGAATTAAAACAGTAAAAAAAAAGATCAAGCCAAGGAGAAGAAGACAAAGAAGGGCTATTGCAAAGACAACGTCGAGCAGATGAAAGGCTTGAAAGAGAGAGAGCAAGGTAAGAGAAGGAGCAACAAAAAAACAAATCTCAAGACAGAAAAAAGGAAGCAAGGAAGGCTCAACAAATGCTTGAAAGGGAACAAGGGTTGACTCATATGGTTGGCATAAATGCAAGCACAGCTTGATGAGAATGAATCCGTGAACATGTCCAACACATTGGACAACATTGCAAATAATACAACATTATTCCAAGACCTCATAAACATTCAAGTGCCTCACTATCAAAATCGGGGTTTACCCACTTGCCTTATTCCTACCACAGAGGTCCGAATTCAATGTATGCTCAAAGCACACACCTCCACTTAATGCAAGTGTGAGGTACGGGTATTCAATTCCTCCATGGTTGGAAGGGACAAATTGGTCTCAATTATATGGCAGCAATCAACCACCACCTAATCAAGCCTTCTTAGGAAGGCCAACCTACTTGGCTCAATCGAGCAACTCTGGGGTTTGGCACTGAAGATTATCAAGGCCATAAAGAATAAGAGTGTTAGATGTTTTTGGATGTAACCACATTATGATGTGGATTTCTGGATGGACTATATGTTTGGTTTCAAATCGGTGATATGTTAGAATGATTGTGATAGGGCTGTCATATTGACATTTTTTGAAGATCGTTTATGAAGCAAGATATCTTCCCTACCCATAATTTTATCACTTCCTATGCTTAAGGATATATCCGAAATGTAGAAAAACACATAGTGAATGTAATTTTGTTTTTCATAATTAAATCATTTTTTTTTAGGAAAGTAAGGTAGCCTAACAAAGATAATCAAAACCAATCAAGTTATATCTACCTAACATGAGATGTTAATCTAAGGGTTCAATAGATAGAATCTCTTCGTACATCATTATAGGCAAACTAGTTGGATCCATTACCCAACTTCTATTTGTTGGGATCATCTCAAACAAGACTCCCAAAGTATGAATTTTGACGCCTACTCTCCATAATCGTTGACGCTTCTACTCTCCATATCTTGAAGCGCTTGACAAAGTAAATACTTTTTTATCGTTCCATTTCGGGAATCCATGGTGCCATGGCGGCTTGTACCAGTGGATTTTTTGAGATCCAAGTAAGACACTTAAAGTGTTTTCGGTAACACCGAATTATTCTACCGTAAACACTTTAAGTGTCTTACTTGATCTCGTAAATCCTCGGTACAAGCCGCCATGGCGCCATGGATTCCCGAAATGGAACGATTAAAAGTATTTACTTTGTCAAACGCCGCAAGATATGGAGAGTAGGGCGTCAAATGCAGCTATGGAGAGTAGGGTGTCAAAATTCATACTTAAGTATATTGGACTTTCATATCTTAATAGATCTCGATTTGGACTAGAGATTTGGATTTGGACTAGAGATTTGGACTTGGACACTAAGTATAATTCATAAATAACAGAACTACAACAATTAGTCCCAGTGTTGAATTCACAATTAGTACCATGTTTCAAATGATTAAGATTAAGTTGAATGGACAATTAGTCCCATGTTTCTAGAATAGCAGCTTATGAATAACGAGCTTAGTAGCAAATGAAAAAATGCAACAGAGAAAAAAAACTAATAAACTAATAGTAGCCAAGGACTAATTGTAAAACCCATATAAATTTAAACATGTAAGATTAAGTTGAATGGATAATTAATCCCATTCAAACAAGTAAGATTAATTTGAATGGATAATTAATCCCATGTTTTTAGAATCAATTAAGTTGAATGGATAAGTAGTCCCATGTTTCTAAAATCAATATTGGAAATTTTGATGCCCTACTCTCAATATTGGACTAGAGATTTGGACTTTCATATCTTAATAGATCTCAGATTTCCTTTCTACCACACTAAGTATAATTCATAATTCATACTTCAGATTTCCTTTCTACTACACTAAGTATAATTCATAAATAACAGTAACTACAACAATGCAAAACAGTAAATGAACAATGCAATCGTAATGCAAAACTAAGCATGATTTTCCCTATTCAACCTTCATCTCTCGGATATAATTAATCAACAAAATAATAACATCACATAAATTATTAATAGCATGGGAAACTTATCAATTAAAACCGCACACACAAAACAAAATCATGAAATTTATTTGTCGTGCATATTTAATCGTAGCTTTTTATCCATGATAACAAATGTATCCCCGTGTGCATTTATGCTCGTCCTACTTGTTTTAGATTTCATCCCAAACTACAAAGAAAACTAACAAAAATGAAACCAATTCAATTCAATAAAAAGAGCATGAAATTAGAAGTCTCTTACATGATCACCGAACCATAGCACGCGAAGTGCAAAGAAAATCCAAAATTTCCTTTACAACACAGAACACCTAAGAGTTTGTTATCATCTATAGAAGCCGAATATAATTAATCAACTTTTTTTGCTAATTCCATGCTAGAATGAATATCTCTGTTTGATAATTTGAACTATGATTTTCAATATATAATGACGTAACCTTTTTGCTAATTCTATCTCTGTTTGATAATTTGAAAATCATATATATGATGAGTTAACCTTTTTGCTAATTCTATTTTAGATATCCTATACATGTTTAATAATTTAAACTATTAATTTTCAACTTATCATCCCTTGAACTCTTTGGTAATTCTATTTTAGATATCCCATAAAAGTTGTTTGATAATTTGAACTTTCATTGATTTTATAATATATATCATACAATTATATATAATAACTCAATTGTGTGAAGGTACTTTGAAAATGAAAGTTTGATAATTTAAAATTTCATTAATTCTATAATATATATCATATAGAATTATATATTATAACTCAATTGTGTAGGTGAGTATAGGGATTGTGGCATACAGAGAGTCTCCACATAACACTAGATCACCCCACATAGCCCCAGAAGCCCCAGAAGTTAAAAACAGTAACCTTTCATCGTACGATACATATGTTTAAGTACTGAAAATGAAAAAAATGCCAGGGAAGGTGTCCTTACAATTGCCCATGACAGGCTTAACATAAAACATAAATGAGAGTCGCATGAAATGGCAGAAATTATGGGTAGGGTCCTCTTACAATGCAGATAATACACTTTAAATAAAACAAAAAACCTTACAATAGCCCATGATAGGCTTAACATAAAACATAAATGAGGGTCGCTTGAAATGGCAGAAATTATGGGTAGGGTCCTCTTACAATGCAGATAATACACTTCAAATAAAACAAAAAGGGAGGTTGGTGTAACAAGGTTACTTGTGAGACTACAACAAGAAAAAGATTGTGGTCAATTCACTCAAGAAGGCTTCGTGTGTTAATGTAGCCAATTTATTATGATATTTTGTGATGTCTGAGCTTGGGCAATATGCCTCAGGGAAATTGACAAGGTAAGATGTAAATCTTGGCTAATTTTGGCAAACAAGAAATTCCAGAGGGGTAGGTTACAAAGGATTTGGCATAACTAGACAGGTTAACAAACCAAAAAACTTATTATATTAATAATTCTGTGAATTTAATATAGGTTTCTAATGTATCTTATAAAAAGCCTGAAATGTATCTTATAAAAGCCTCGTGCAAAGAATGTTAATGATTTTGAGAACACGGCAAGCTTGGTGTCATTTCTAACAAACAATATTACAGGTTTGTAGCTCTTCTAAGCAAAACGACCTCAAACTCTACCAAGTACCTCCACTGAAGAGAGTTTGACATGTAATTTCAAATGGTGAAACTCCACTCCGGACAGCTAAAAACAGTCCCAAACATTCTCGATCAGCAGAGAGACAGACCACCTATTCTAACCTCATGGTTGCGATCTCAAGGCCAGCTGAAATTCAAATTGCAGATAAAACATAATGCAAGTGATACATGGTTCCAATTCCAGGATAACAATTTATAGGTTGACAAAAATAGATGAAGACAGGGTTACAGCTCTTGTGAAGTATTTGAAACAAGAGATCATAACAAAACACCCACCTCATTCATGACCAGACCTTGAACATATAAAGGATATATGACAAGCATCCCTGCAAGATATCCTTATAAAGGTCTAATACCAGCTATGCTCGTTCTGGATACTGTGTAATTGCACCTAGTTGTGCCAAGTGATAAATAAATATTTTGACTAAATAAGAAAAATATTCCATCAACAAAAAATTCTCTGCTAAGAATGATGCCATAATAACACCATGCAGAGAATAAGGAAACCCAAACACTAGAATGAAAGTTTCTCTAGTATTAGGTTCACTTCAATTCGAATCATTAAGAATACAATTATATGATAAGGCCATATAAGTTGTCTGCCCAAAGTGATACCCTGTACTTTCTCTTTACAACATGTTCATACAATTCTCTAGCTGAAGGGTAATTCATACACTTTCCTGGGTAAAAAACTGTGACAAACTTGAAAACACCACTTGGATTGTATGCATTACTAGTGGCATACCAAGTATTGTACAGAGGTAACAAAAACATCTACGATGCTGTGCTTTCCAACTCAAAACTAAATCACGGTCTTTACACACAATAGCTATCAATAACTTCAATCTTAAAAACAACACTCCAGCAATATGGACACTCAACATAATTCCCTTGAAAAGCTCAAAACATGAAAGAACTAAACAAAATTCCACAGAAGAGCTAAACCCAAGAAAAAAAGAACAGTTAAACATAATTCCACTGAACAGCGATTGAAAGTGTTGATAAACACAGTGAGCAAGTGTTAAACAACACAGAGCATGATTGGTAGGATTCACAGAATCCTACCAGAGGTCGCCGAAGGTCCGCCGCCGCTGAGGATGCAGAGAAGCCGCCACAATGCCGAAAGAGAACCTCGCCATTGCCAACGCCAACCATGGAACCCTGTACCTGCAAAATACAAGAAAATCAGTATTTTATCAACAAAAATGGCATTCTCTCAGTAAAAAATAAAAGAATTGCAAAAATACCTGAAGAATTTGACGAAAAAGAGCAAACGAACTGAAACCCTGGCGGTCCAGCATCAGAGGAATGGCGGACACAATGACGGACTTCGCGTTCAAGAACAGGAACGGGCGGCGAGCTACAACGTCCAGCAACCAACAAACACATAAACCCAACAAGATCAACAATGCAGAACCGGCGAACAGGTTTACCAACTGCAACAAACAACTAACTAGCAATGGTGGGCATTGAAAGGCATATGCGTTAACAAGAAATGGCAACAGGTTGCGCAGGTTCTGGAACCCGCAACAACCACCACCGGCTGAGCCGAACGCCCACAGACCGGTCCCAAGCAACAATGAACAGGAGGTGATAGACATGGCGGGGAAATCGACTTGCACAAACCCTAATTCGTGTTAAAACCTGCGCATTGAATATTGTCACCAACCCAACACGTGGCCGGTCCGAGTGGGCAGCGGTCGTACAGCGTCCACGTGGTTTAAGTGATCCGTCGCTGAGGTGGACGGGAGGGCGCCCAACAACTGGCGTCCCTCCCCTAGATTGAACATAATCGGTCACCACCGTAGGCTTCCTCAACATTCTTGTCGCAATCTTCTTCGTTGTGCTGCGAAATGAATGACACGTGGTTTTCAAATAATATGCGGTCCCTATAATTTCTCCTTACAAAAAGATGCGTACACACTATTTTCTTTTATTGAGTGGTGTGTAGATCTAATTCCTGGGATTTTTTGAATATTTGGATAGCAGTGGTTAAATGAATGACACGTGGTTTTCAAATAATATGCGGTCCCTATAATTTATCCTTACAAAAAGATGCATACACACTATTTTCTTTTATCGAGTGGTGCATAGATCTAATTCCTGGGATTTTTTGAATATTTGGATAGCAGTGGTTAAGTTTTAAATATTTTCATAATTAAAATTTAAAATATTTTTAGCCAAATTCAAATTAAGTCTATCTAAAATTCTAACAAAGTTTATACTAAATTTTAGTCGAGTGGTGCGTAGATCTAATACCTGGGATTTTTTGAATATTTGGATACCAGTGGTTAAGTTTTAGGGTTTTATGTTTTTAGAGGTGCTGAATTCATTTCTATCATTTCATTTAAATATTTTCATAATTAAAATTTAAAATATTTTTAGCCAAATTCAAATTAAGTCCATCTAAAATTCTAACAAAATTTATACTAACTTTTTAACTAAAATTTAGGAGTCAACAAAAATTGTACCCTCCTTAACAATTCTATCACTGGTTTTACAATGGAATTTGACATTGAAATTGTTAATTTTCACTATTTCTGTTTTTCAATAACTAAATAAATTTAGCTTTCTTAAAAAAATCTAGAAAACTCCGATTATGTAAATTACATATATTATAGATATCAGGAAACTTGGATTATGTAGATTACATACATAACAAAGTGAAGATTTCCCATTCCAAAAATCCCCACCCCCTTGCAAAAATTAATCACAAAATATCACAGAATAGCCGCACCTGCTTCCAAAAGCCATAGTGTAACTAGACTCCTTTTGCACCCTGAAAATCATGGAAATTTTGGTAAGATTTTAACAAAATCCAGTAGATATTTTTGTAAATCCACGTTATAACAATCAAACTTTAATATTTTGGGTGTCCAAGAAGTTTTTGATGGTGCTGAATCCATTTCCACCATCAAAATCATGATTTAAACACTGATACTAGCCAATTTTGGCCATCAAAGAAATTCCTCCTTCTAGACAACTACCTTGCAAAATATTGATTAGAAAATATTACGAAATAAAACAAAAAACATATAATATTTAGACTAAGTCAAGAATATAAACTTAATCTAACCTAACCCAGAATGACACGTGCATATTAACGAAGAAAAATCTCCATCTACATGATAAATCGGCCCAAAAATATCTCCCAGAAGTTGTCTACTCAGGGTACAGAATAGCTAGGACGATAGTTTTTTGCAGGTCAAATAAAATTCAAAAAATCAGGTCAGTGTTTGGAATCCATTTTTGATAGTGGAAATAGATTCAACACTATCAAAAATGGTTAGGGCACCCAAACTATTGAAGTTTAACAACTGAAAACAGGATTATGATAAAATCTTTGCCAGATTTTTTAAAAATCTCTACCAAATTCTGAGCCATTTTCAAACATCGCCAACATCATAACCTTAATTTAATCTAACACGTGCATATTACTTTCGTCCAACCAATTCAAAGGAGAATTTGCATACGTCTTCTCTCTCATAGTATAACTTACCCGTGTAACCATTTTCTGTCCGGACCACTTTTATGTCACCCTCCACATCCATGTTAAGACAAACTCGAATTCCTTATATTTCCCGGAGTTGTCTTAGAGCCTATGAATTGGGAGCTGATGTGACAACTCCCGATCGTCCAACTTCGGCGGACCCCCTCCCTCCGGTGACAATGAAAACGCCCGCGACCGAACGGCGACGGAGACCAAAACGAAACAGGACAACGCCGTTAGCAGACCCCACCAGCTCCGCCACTCCTCCCGCGAGCGCCCCTCCTCCACTACCCGCCACTCCTCCCCCACTCGCCACCCCCACGTCCGCTGGCCACCAATCCGAATTTAATGTTGCGGGTTTTTCAAATTTGAAATTCAAATAGTTCCCGGTGCTGGAAACCCTGTCATTTGCCAAGCAGCTGCGCGACAAGCGAGTATTGTGGGTCTCCTCCATGGCATTTGGGTTTTTGAGATTAACAGTCCATACTTGAGGTGGGGTGTGAAAATTCCTTAACTTCAAGTCATAGAGGTGTTGGCTCTGAGCACCATGGATCCCTTAATCATGAAAGTTATGGAGGCAAAGTTAGACAAACTACCCAGAAAAGAAAAATTTCAGACTCCTGATCCGCGCAAAGCATTCCAAGTAAGTATACTAGGTACAGGCTCTAGAGTAGAACATTGGAGATCCGCAATTTCAAATTTCAATCCCAATAATATTTAAATATTATTTACTGTACCGAGTAGAGAGAATTTCATACGAAACCCACTACAGTAAATTTTGCTTGAAGAAAATGCAGAGCCTCTGACTGCTCTGTCTCTATATATAGATATGGGAATACCAATTTCTCTCACCTATTAGTCTTGATATGCATGCAGACTTTATTCAAAGGAAAACCATTTAGAGAGTTTACCAGTGGAGCTTTGTTAGGGCCCATGGCTAAAACTGCAGTGGGTCCTTTGGAAACTATCAGGTAACTTTTCTTCATTCATTCTTCGTTTGATTCAGAGACAAGATGAAAGGTTTTTATCTTTTTATTGGAAATTTCAACTTGCAATATGCAGACAGCATGGTGCTTACTCTATAAAGTTCAAGATCATACTGGAAGTTAATGGTTATTAATGGGCAAAATGGAAAGAAAAACTCATTTTTTTTCAATATCTATTATTCTTAGAAAAACTCATGTGGGTTGGGGCTGATGGGAGGAGGGTTCGATTCGAGAGTTTTTTTTACCTGTTCTTATTTTTTTTCAGGCCTTGGGCTTCCTGAAATTTATAAAGCCTTTTGCCTCTTATTCAATCTGATTGTATGAATGCCCATAGGCTTTGCATCTCCCGAGGATGTAGAATGGTTAAGTTGGCTCACTAGTGAAATGGTTAAGTTGGCTTACTAGTAAAAGCAATCAGTTTTTCCTACTCGAGTTAGTTCTGGGACATCTATATTATTTGAGAACGCAATATCCTGCTTCAGTTCCTTTGTTTAGTTGATTAGGGTTGTTCAGTGTGTTTTGAATATACATGTAGTATCGATTGCCAATCTATTCAGCCTATTCTTTTGTGGCCTTTTCTACAGATTCTCAACCTGGATATTCGATCTCATTAACACTTGCCATGATACTAGAGTTTGTCTGTGAATCTTTTGTTTGACTACTTGGCTTAGTGGTTGGGACAGGGTACTGCCACGTAAACAGCCCAGGGTTTAAATCCCAGCCGGTATAAAGCTTTTGTGTCTATGTGTGAGGGATGGTGTTTGACTACCTGGAATTGGTTTCCCTCCGTCATCAAAGGGGTTTAACACATATCCAACAGTCGAAATTGATCTAAATGGGTGTTTAATAGGATACTTTATCCTCACTATAATGGCATATCCCTTTGACGGGATTTGGCTCCACATAAATACTTCCTCCTCTCTCAGTTAAATGATTATGTCTGTGAACATTCAACCGATTCATCATAAAAATAATCAATCATGCTGAAGAACTAGATGCTTATGTCCTCCGAATTCTTGATGCATTCTATCTAGAGAAATTCTTTTATTTTGATTTTTCACGAGTGCTATGCTTCAAAAGGTATTAAACTCAAATGTAAAAGAATGACTTGACAATGCTTCCTTCAGACTTTAGTGTGTTGAGGATCCACCACTTATCAAGCAGTGGAACACATGCTGGCTTCTGTTATTTGAATGCCTCGTTGTGGAGGTGCAGTGGTCCACAAGGAGAAAATTGAAATATGTCACTTAAGAGAATAAAACCCTAACATGTCACTTAAGGAACAAGACCCTGATCGCCACCCTGCTTTCAGTGGCCTGATAAAGCCCCATTTGACCTTAACATTAGACAGAGAAAATGAGAATAATTAAATTCTCAAGTGTTGGGGATCTTTAAGGGATAAAGGAGGACTGGGTCCAGGGGCGATATTAAATGAGGAGTTTTTTAGTGCATTCATCATTTGCAGAACCAACAGCCCCCATCGAAGAATTCTAAGGGTTGTAAAATTACCACCTTTCTTTTGAAATACAACATGAATGGGCAATATCTTTTTTAATAAATATCACCAATTAGGTCTTTCAACATTTGTTTTATGCGTTCAATTACTTACCTCTGAATTACCTTTCTAAATTAAATGGTGTTCCTTACCGAATCATTTAGAGGTATGCAAGTTTTTCATTATCTGAAGAAGAGATATATGAGCTAGAGAAAGCTATTGTCCTGTGTCTCTGAAGTATGAACTAGACATTTCGCCATGATATGAACTAGGTTTCAGTTATGTTTTTTATGCTACTGGCTTAAGCCATTATGCTTGACGGAAAAGGAATCCTGTGTATTTTGTAGATGTCTCCTCCAGGACAAGGATGATTGTAGGTGTTGGTTCAAAGAACATTGTTGGGAGTTTTAAAGAGGTGATGAAAGAACAAGGCTGGAAAGGGTTGTGGGTTGGCAATGGCATTAATCTACTTCAGATAGTTCCTACCCAAGCAATTGAGCTTTGCACATTTGAATCTACAAAACGATTTTTAACATCTGTCCAAAACCACTGGGAGAAGAATGGATGTCCCCGAGTTCAAATTGTTGGGCGGACTCTAGATTTGCGAGTATCCTGGATTTCCCCAGTTGCTATAAGTGGTGCTGTTGCAGGTGTCGCTGGCACACTATCTTGCTATCCTTTGGAGGTCTTGAAGGTAGTTTTTTTTCTTCTGTAACTAGTAATGTTTTTATACAACTTTCTAGAAAAGTCCTTGAAATAGATATTCTAGTAAGGTTCCAAGTCTCATTTCTAGATATATTGCATACTCAAGCAGGAATTTCTTTCTTATCTTGCAAATCAGGACCGTTTCACTGTGCATCCTGGAGTGTATCATATCATAAGTCACGCTCTAAGTAAAATATCACAGGAAGAAGGTCTAGGAGCTTTATATGCAGGCCTTGCACCCACTATAATTGGTATGATTCCCTACAGCACATCTTATTATTTTGCGTATGAGTCAACAAAGAGAGCATATTGCAGATCATGCAACAAGAAGTCTCTGGACCGGGTAGAAGCACTTCTTATTGGAGCCTTTGGAGGTGGGTTCAATTTATAGCTTATGCCTACTTTAAACGGAATAAAACAAAGTAGTTAAGTATCAATCCACATAAGATTATCTCAGTTATTATTATGAAGTTCAATAATTTATTGTAAACCACTTAGTCCTGACTTCTTGTTTCTATATGGGCAGGGCTTACATCCAGTGCATTAAGATTTCCACTGGAAGTAGCTCGCAAAAGACTCATGGTTGGCATGCTTGAAGGCAGGCGCCCAACAAACATGATTAACATTATTAGAACAATCATTGAGGAGGAAGGATTGAAAGGACTTTACAGGGGTTGGAGTGCAAGTTGCCTCAAATTTATGCCTGCATCTGGCCTTTCGTGGATGTTTTATGAAGCATGGAAAGATTTTCTCCTAATTGAAGGGAGACACATATAGATTGCAGAATATATCAGTACCTTTTTTTTGGTTCGACCCTATGGGGACATGCAGCGTAGTTTTGATTCAAAACCCATTGAAGCTCGATGAGAAATAGGCTAGGTTCTGATTTTATAGTTCTTAATATTATGCTTTTTTGTTAGACCTTTTCATCAGGGATACACATTGGAAGAGGAACTTCAAGTTTTGTTCAAAGGGAGCTTTTGATCAAACTATGGCAAAGGATGTATGCCAGAGTTCTCATCTTGCATTGACCATAAATATCCATTGAAAGAATTGGCGGTGATTGGAGGGGCTTTCGTTAGGGGAATTTTGAGGTCTAAAATGGCCCTCCTAAGGAAATTATAAAATAATAGTGGAAAAAATCTAATAAGATTTGATGACATCATAAAATTTTAGAGGGGAAAATGAAAAAACTACTTTTTCAATTCATATTTTCAACTTATCTCCCAAAGTTTTTACTCAAATTTCGAGCGGGAGTACTCGTTGGATGCGGAATTTAATTCCCCATCCAAGGAGTACCCATGTTGCATACTTTCGATGGGTCCTACTACACGAAAAATGAGAAATACATAAAAAAACGTGATTACAATCACGTTTTTTTATGTATTTCTCATTTTTCGTGTAGAAGAGTTCATCAAAAGTATGCAACATGGGTACTCCTTGGATGAGGAATTAAATTCCGCATCCAACGAGTACTCTCGCTCGAAATTTGAGTAAAAATTTTGGGAGATAAGTTTAAAATACGAGTTGAAAAAGTAGTTTTATTATTTTATTATTTTTTAATATTTTTACTTTTTTACTCCAAAAATGGTGAATCGTCCATTATGGATGAAATCATCATCTTGAATCCTATTGGTTGTTATAAAGTTTATTTTTGTTGTACATTTTTCTTATGAGGCCCATTTTAGACCTCAAAATTCCCCTAATGAGTGGTGTTAACATGTGCATACTGTGTCAGCGGCTGGTGTGTGTACTTTGAAAGTGTCAATGGTTCAATGGCCCTACATGTTTGGCATGGTTGGTAGTAGAGCTGTTAATGAACTGCTGTATCGATGGTTTTTTCTCTTGAAAGTTTGAACTTTGACTTGTTGAGCTTCTTACATAACATAATTGTAAATGGATATGTGCAGATTCTATACAAGTCCTGTACTTTCTGATATGATCTTTCTAGGCCAGCTGGGATGAAAAAGTGTCCAACCCAGATTTGTGTTTTGTTAAAATTAATATTTTTTGTTTACTTGATATTGATTGAAGCACGACATAATTCCAAGTGCCTACTTTTTTCCGTATCCATTTTCTCTTAGTTCCTTTTTGAACCTGTAACTGTATTTCTTTGAATCCTATTAGCATCATTGTGCCATGTCAGAGTGAAATGGATAGCTAGTAAGGTAAATTGAGAAAGAAATTGTTCAAAGAAACAAGAGATTGAGGAAAATTGAGAAATAAATTACTAAAAGAACCAAGACAGATGTGACGTCTCTGGAAAATGATTCTGGATGAAGCTTTTTCTGGCCAATAAGAACAGAAAATATGTTCAAGGAAAATTCCACTCTTCATATAATGGATAAAAGTAGTAGGGATAAGAAAAAGTTCTATGTAGTGGCATGAACAACGATATAGTGACAAAAGATGGAAGCTAAGATATGCAAGTTGTACAGGATATGTGGAAGATTTTCATAGTTAAGACAACATGAACACTTGCAAGTTGCAAGCTTAGGGCCAAAATATGGAAGCTAAGATATGCAAGTTGTACAGGACATGTGCAAGATTTTCATAGTTAAGACAACATGAACACTTGCAAGTTGCAAGTTTAGGGCCACTTTGATCTCTCTAATAAGTTCTAACAAAATGAGAGTAATTTTTTGGCATGCTAGATTATGCTACTTACGGTTAATATCCTTAGACCTGGGCAGGTCTAATGAAAGTTTACTTCTGCTTACTGGAAAATATTGGCGAGTTTTAAAAATACAAAAATAATATATATATATATATAGATATATTTTTGTTTGTTTGTTTGTTTAATATTAACATTTAAAGTAGAAGAATATCAAACAAGCAACATTGATATATAAATATGAAGATAAAATTGATATATAAGATTATGATAAGTCAAGTGGTACATCATGCATTGATATTTGTCTTGAGTTATAGTAGGGTGATACAAAATCATTGGGGAAAAAAGTATCTTATTAGATGAATTATTATGAGGCATCTTGATAATACACGAACAAACAATGAATAAAATCACAACTGCAATTTTCACCATAAAAATACTGCAGAAACCAAAATACTAGAAATTGAGAAATTTTAGCGCACAAATTTTGACTCTATTATTTTTGGACAATTGTCCCTAGAAAATCCAACTTGGGAAAACCGGTGCAACAAATGAGGGTTTTATTATTATTCTTCAGTAGCAACTTTGAGTACAATAATTATGATGCCAAACTAGCAATCCAATCTAAGAGAATCACTGAAAAAATTATTATGAGGACTTTTTCCTCACCCCATAGCTGATTTCAACGCCTGAAACTGGTCCCTCAGCAATTCATACTTCCTTTTGCATCAGCCTTTGCGTAGTGCTTGTGCAGGCCCTGCTACTGCTTCCTCCAGAATCCCCAGAAATCTTCAACTCTACTTCTCTCTAGATTTGGAACCGATTCATTGGTCCTCCTGATGAAAATCCTGACCACCAATTACTGAATCGAGTGCTTCCCCAGGTAGAACGAACTGATTTGTTGCTCCTGCCTGCACGATCCTTGCGCAGTCCCTCTGGGCAAACTCACACTCCCTCAATCCGACTCTTCTGGCACTAAAAACCTCCACCAATACTACCTCACTCCCCTTCCACATGCTACTCGATCTCTGGCTCGAATTCTCCCACATAATCACTCTCATACTAGAAAAAATAGATCTGCCTAGATCACTGGGTGTTTGCATTGGTGTATTTTCCATCTATCAGCCGACTTCTTGTAATATTCCATTGGACTTCCAACGACCAAGATTAAAACTTAATCAAGGGCCTAGATTATTTTCTTGTTGACTCATGCGAGTTTCTAGATGATTCACACCTTATCTCAATTAATACTGATTAATTAACCATATTTTCTAATTTTAGACTTAATAAATATTTAAAAATAGACTAATAATATGTTGCCTAGGCAGCACGATGTGCAAGAGGCACCTTCTTACAATGAGCACTAAAACAAGGCCATAGACAGACCTAAAAAATAGATCTACTAAAATTATATCCGTTTTTTTAACACATATATTCATGTTATCAAACACATATGAGAGGTTGATGAGAACTTCGGGAATTCTATGTGTTTTGTTAGAAGAGAGATGAACATTTCACATATCTTCAAAAGAAAAAAGCTGTAACAGATGATAGGAAAAGTTCTAGACAAGAATGTATTTGAATTTAACTTTAATTTTAAAATCAAATTAAAAATTAAATTATTAAATAAATAAATACACAAGATTCCAGTAATTTTCATCAACATTATATTCTTAACTGTGAAAACATATAAAAACAATATCAAGACATAACTCTACAAAATCACAATCCAAACAATACCACCAAACCCACTATCCAGACATAACCAGGACCAAGTCCAAACTCGAAACCCACAGCCTAGCAAACAAAGAATAATTAACTGGCTGTCCAAGCTGAGAAAAACTATAGCACGCTACATGTTACCGAAGATGTCAAGGCCTAAGAAGCGAGGGATATGATTTACAAATAATTCGAATAAGAAAGTTTCCAATTCAATAAAAACTCTAACAGGTATTTTGTTGGAGGCCTCATTAATGTAAAATAAGCAGATAGAAATGATACACTATAGGAATATGATAGACCACCTCCACACAGGCCCTGCTTCTGCTTCTGCACAATCAACAATCAATTAAAACAAACTGAATTTTTGTGCATGGAAGGTTCATTCCAATGCATGGAAGGTTCATTCCACATAGGTTCTAATATCAATTATGATCCCTATGCTCAGTATAAGTGAACTAAGTTGAATTGGTTTTCCAGTGTTGATCCTGGTCCTATGAGATTATGCAGCAATTTCTGACTGCAAAAGATCTCAGCATTCTAAATAGCAATAGTAATAGATTTTTGAATATTAGAAAAAAACTAAGCACCCTTTATTTATGATGGTTGTGTACAGATTCTTTGGATTTATAAGAAATGGGATGAGAAACATAAAAAATTTAAATTCTTGGACCAACATCCTTGAGCAAGAAACATATAATTTTTTTTTCCTGTAGGCGCTGGAAAATCATTTTCCAGCGCCCACAGGAAAAAAAAATTGTATGCATAGCAAATATCCACTTACCAAATGTGTCTTCCTATTTCATACTACCTCTGTACTATGTATAGTCTTTCTTTTGACCATTGAGAAACATCTGTCCCAATAGTCTTCCTTGTTATAGGCATATAAATTTTTTTTCCTGTAGGCGTTGGAAAATGATTTTTCCAGCGCCTACAGGAAAAAAAATTTATATGCCTATAACAAGGAAGACTATTGGGACAGATGTTTCTCAATGGTCAAAAGGAAGACAATACATAGTACAGAGGTAGTATGAAATAAGAAGACACATTTGGTAAGTGGATATTTGCTATGCATACAATTTTTTTTTCCTGTGATTTTCCAGCGCCAATTTTTTTTTCCTGTAGGCACTGGAAAATGATTTTCCAGTGCCTACAGGAAAAAAAAATTGTATGCATAGAAAATATCCACTTACCAAATGTGTCTTCCTATTTGATACTACCTATGCACTATGTATAGTCTTCCTTTTGACCATTGAGAAACATCTGTCCCAATAGTCTTCCTTGTTATAGGCATATAAATTTTTTTTCCTGTAGGCGCTGGAAAAAATAAATTTATATGCCTATAACAAGGAAGAATATTGGGACAGATGTTTCTCAATGGTCAAAAGGAATACTATAGATATTACAGAGGTAGTATAAAGTAGGAAGATACATTTGGTAAGTGGATATTTGCTATGCATACAATTTTTTTTTCCTGTAGGCGCTGGAAAATGATTTTCCAGTGCCCATAGGAAAAAAAATTTATATGCATACCAAAATTTTTCCTTCGCTTCTCTCTATTACTTGATTGCATAATACATGGGTATATATCATTTCATCTTGCCTTACTATCATTTTATTTTATTATCTATTTAACTTCTAGTTTATTGTTTTGAGCTATTGCATTGTAATTCTTTTTTATAAGTTAATAGAACCATAACTGGAACAATCCTTCAATTTGGTAAGAAAGTACCAAAATGAGAGCCAATATCTCTCATATTAAAAAGGATTAAAGAATTGTAAATCACTTAACAAGATTTTCCATTATTTGTTAGCCAAGATGCAAAAATTGGCCAGCTGAAATCACATTAGTGTCCAACCTCACCCCCAATTACAAGTAAAACCATTAAAACATGTAACACAATATAAGAACTTCTACAATGGATTCTATTGTAAATTTGACGAGTAATGAGACACCACATCATCTGCAAGCAACAATAAACATTTTTCAAGATGCTGAGATGTAGCATAAACAAATTCGAAAGGAATAATTACTCCAACAATGTCAAACTATGAACCTATAACCTACGCAATTAACACATTGCCTAACAACGATGTTTATACCTGCAATAACCCAATTCGAGTAGAGGTTAAAACTCGGTTGAGAAAAAAAAATGGAAATATTACGTAAGCGCCAAGACGTTTGTTCATCCTTTCCAAAAACCTACATAGTAAGAGGAAGTACATTAGCACTAACCAATCCTAAGTGAAACCAATAAATTAACACATCTCAAGCCATAATGAAAGTTATGTGGTAGTATTCAATTGAATTAGTATATTTTCACCAATATGATCGTAAACCTTGCGTATCCTCTTAGCCTAGGAAGAAGAAAATGGGTCACATACCCCTTTTCTAGGGACAATTGTTAAACCCATTTGATGACGGAGGGAAAACAATTCCAGGTAGTCAAACACCATCCCTCACACATAGACACAAAAGCTTTATACCGGCTGGGATTTAAACCCTGGGCTGTTTACGTGGCAGCACCTTGTCCCAACCACTAAGCCAAGTAGTCAAACAAAATATTCACAGACAAACTCTAGTATCATAGCAAGTGTTAATGAGATCGAATATCCAGGTTGAGAATCTATAGAAAAGGCCACAAAATAATAGGCTGAATATATTGGCAATCGATACTACAGGTATATTCAAAACACACTGAACAACCCTAATCAACTGAACAAAGGAACTGAAGCAGGATATTGCGCTCTCGAATAATATAGATGTCCCAGAACTGACTCAAGTAGGAAAAAATGATTGCTTTTACTAGTAAGCCAACTTAACCATTTCACTAGTGAGCCAACTTAACCATTCTACATCCTCGGGAGATGCAAAGCCTATGGGCGTTCATACAATCAGATTGAATAAGAGGCAAAAGGATTTATAAATTTTAGGAAGCCCAAGGCCTGAAAAAAATAAGAACAGGTAAAAAAAACTCTCGAATCGAACCCTCCTCCCATCACCCCCAACCCACATGAGTTTTTCTAAGAATAATAGATATTGAAAAAAAAATGAGTTTTTCTTTCCATTTTGCCCATTAATAACCATTAACTTCCAGTAGGATCTTGAACTTTATAGAGTAAGCACCATGCTGTCTGCATATTGCAAGTTGAAATTTCCAATAAAAAGATAAAAACCTTTCATCTTGTCTCTGAATCAAACGAAGAATGAATGAAGAAAAGTTACCTAATAGTTTCCAAAGGACCCACTGCAGTTTTAGCCATGGGCCCTGACAAAGCTCCACTGGTAAACTCTCTAAATGGTTTTCCTTTGAATAAATTCTGCATGCATATCAAGACTAATAGGTGAGAGAAATTGGTATTCCCATATCTATATATAGAGACAGAGCAGTCAGAGGCTCTGCATTTTCTTCAAGAAAAATTTACTGTAGTGGGTTTCGTATGAAATTCTATCTACTTGGTACAGTAAATAATATTTAAATATCATTGGGATTGAAATTTGAAATTGTGGATCTCCAATGTTCTACTCTGGAGCCTGTACCAAGGGTAGAATAGTATACTTACTTGGAATGCTTTGCGCGGATCAGGAACCTGGAATTTTTCTTTGCTGGGTAGTTTGTCTAACTTTCCCTCCATACCTTTCATGATTAAGGGATCCATGGTGCTCAGAGCCAACACCTCTATGACTTGAAGTTAAGCGATTTTCACACCCCACCTCAAGTATGGACTGTTAATCTCAGAAACCCAAATGCCATGGAGGAGACCCACAATACTCGCTTATCGCGCAGCTGCTTGGCAAATGACGGGGTTTCCAGCACCGGGAACTATTTGAATTTCAAATTCAAAAAACTTGCAGCATTAAATTCGGGTTGGTGGCCGGCGGACGTGGGGGTGGCGGGTGGGGGAGGAGCGGTGGGTGGCGGAGGAGGGGTGCTCGCGGGAGGAGTGGCGGAGCTGGTGGGGTCTGCTAACGGCGTTGTCCCGTTTCGTTTTGGTCTTCGTCACCGTTCGGTCGCGGCGTTTTCATTGTCGCCGGAGGGAGGGGGTCCGCCGGAGTTGGACGATCGGGAGCTGTCACATCAGCTCCCGATTCGTAGACTCAAAGAAAACTCCATATTTCCCTATCAAAAGGTTTCCTGTGAGTAACACATTCTCTAATCTTCTCCCTTTGGATGACAAAATCACCCGGAGTGACGGTGACAAGCGTTTAATAGTGGATAACTGAAACTTTCGATTCCGTGTAAACAAAATCAAAAGCATTGGATTTATAAGAATAATAATAATAATAATAATAATAATAATAGATATTTTTTGTAATGTTAAATTATTTGAATTAAAATTAAAAAAAAAAATGTTAATTTAATTAAAAATAATAAATTGATTCCATTTAATTAGTTTTATATATAAATATAATTATAATAATTTGTATTAATAATATGATTGTTTAAAAATTTAATTGTGTGGAGAGATACTTTACAAGTGTATATGGTAGAAGTGTATATAGTAGATGTTAATTGTTAAATATAATGTAAACAAGATTGTATGTCAATATTTTTAATTTCACATATATTGTAACTAATAATAATAATAATAGATTTAAAAACAATACAATATTCCATGTTCTTTTTAGTCCTTTTTAGTGCAATAAAACAAGGCAATTAATAAAAATAATAAAATATTATTTGCTATATTTTAATTTTGTTTTATTAATAAATTTACAAACAATTTTTCTTATAAAAGAAAATCATAATATCATGGGCTAATACCATGGTTTATCAATACTATGGGCCATCTAGGCTTTTGATTATTATGTTATAGATCTAACCTTTTTAATTATTCTATTATAATACCATGAGCCAATACCATGGCTTATCAATACCACATGCCCAAAAACCATAACTTATTTCACAATCAAATTATTTTATAAATATTTTATTTTAATTTAATTTTATGACATATTTTAATTAGATCTCAAAGGAAAAAGTTATAACTACTTTTGAGATATATCTAAACTCTCTATCCCTAAAAATATTCTCATAGAGATTAAATCAAGATTTTAATAAAATTAAAAATTAGAATACTTTTATATATATACATGTAAAATTTATACCACCCCTTGATAGGTTAAGATAGATCTAGCTTGGTTAATAAACATTTAAAATTTATGTCTAAATATATAATTAATATCAGTGTAATGCATATTACATTGAATAATTGAATTAAACAATATTAAGCATGTCAAAATTCCAATTTTTTACATAATGAAGGATATAGAAAAATAAGAATGTTTTTATATAGGGAATGTAAAATTTATATAAATATAAATAATAGTAGCAATAAATGAATTTTTCTAAATTTTTAGAGAAATCAAATATCTAGATGCAAATTTTTCCTCAAATTTTACGCTCAAAAAATGATTTGTATCTTCAAAAATTTAATCTTTTTTAACACTTCGTAGATCCAACATTAAAAGAAATTTATAATTTATTTAAATTTTTTAAATTTCGTATTCATAATAAATTTATTCTAAAAGGGAACTATTTTGAAACTCATGAACGTATCGTGAACAATCAAATATGGCTCTTCATGTGATTGATGTTGTTAGGTCATCCAACATGGAATAACTTTATAGGTGAGTAAAAATGATTTCCCAAATAACTTTCATGGTTAACATAACATGTCTGTTAAATATTAAAATAAATATAGCTACTTATACAATTTAAATTTATGTGGTATAAATTAGTTGAGCTCTTTAAATTTCTTAATGAGGGTCGAAGATAGAATTTTTTTTGAAGAAATATATATATATATATATATATATATATATATATATATATATATATATATATATGAATTTAAAATTGTTACACCTACATTGTAACTGTTGGAATTCCTCCACACTAACCCTAACAATTAGGTGTCCAGCATTCATCTATTAATATGAAGGGGTGTATATGAGTCTAATAAGAGGACTGAAATAAAAAAATGCATTGCAACTAATGGTTGTATGTACTCTTTGAAAGTGTGGTTTAAGGAAGACCACAAACCAAATGAGACACAAGAACTTGAGGTCTCTACTGCTGGTGGTTTATGGATGACCACCAACTCTAGAACCAGATAAGTAAAGTGATATGTGCTCTTCTTCTATATATAAATCTTGAATTATAATTAATAGTGATATATATAATATGTATATATGCATGCATATATTTTTTATGTGAATTTATGGTGATTTAAAAATACATAAAATTATATTTTCTAACCTTCACAAAAATAGTCTACATGCATGAATGGCTAGGTGGTTTCCATAACTCTATTGGTTGTTTGCTTCATTGCTAATGTGATCAATTTCTAGGTATCAACATGTTACCACCCAATTTTTGGTTTTCTATATTCACTTGTGTAATAATTTCTTGAGTCAATTTTTAGTTTTCTATATTCACTTGTGTAATAATTTCTTGAGTCTACTTAATGGTCTGATTTATGTCCATGAATATTGAGTTAAAATTGTTATGAGTTTTTTTTGTAAATGTTTAAAATTCTCAGTAGCGATTGTAGAGACTATATATAACCCGAACATGGATATATGCATATATATGTTGATAGTGTGTAACAAGATTTATGTGTTTTCCTTATTCAAGTATTCTATGAGATTCTTTTATTCATGGAATTTTACATTCTACTATCTATATTTCAAATTAGATATAACTAGCACAACCACATTTACGAATATGGTTGATATACTTGGATAGACATATATCCACCAACCACCACATTAATAAATGTTAGGTGTATTTTGTTAAAAACTAACTATTTATCATCACTAATAACTATATAAATAATAATAGACACATTATTTTTTATTTATATAATTATATTCATTATATTAACATTATTTTGTATATTAATATAACCCTAGTTATTACATAAAATATTGCTCATATATTAATCGTTATATTTAAAACACATATAACATAATAATATTTAGTTATTATAAATAATATGTATTTACCCTTCACCATCATGTTATTGGCAATAATTATTATATATTTATTAATATAATTATAATTATATTTTATATATTTACTTGGATTATATTAATAATATTAACTATAAATAAGTTATATAGTAAACTAAATTAATATTATACTATTAATTGGATATATTTATATATATACTAGGGTTCATTAGTTCATGGATTTATATTAGAGTTAAGGATTAATATATGAACCCTATGAATAATATTAAATCCTAGGAATAAGAACCTTTAGATTAATAAACCTAAGAGATTGATATTATAAACCAAAGGGATTAATACTAAAAATCGAAGGGATTATAAACCGGAGAGAACAATATTAAACCAAAGGGATAAATATTATAAACCCAAGGTATATAAACCCTAAGATAAATATTATAAACCCTAAAATAAACATCATTGACCATAGTTTACCATGCTTGATTTTCATATTGAGACAATATTTGTCACAATGAGACATTGGACCATGCTTGACCATCGTTGACTATGATCATAAACCCAAAGGATATATATTAAACCCTAGGATTAATATTATAAACCTTATGAATAATATTATACCCTAGGAATATGAACCCTTAGATTAATAAACTCAAGGGATTGATATTATAAACCCAAGGGAATAATTAATCTAAGTGATTAATTATAAAACCCCAACTTTTTCGAAGGGAATAATATTAAACCCAAGGGAATAATATTATAAACCTAAGGTATGTAAACCCTAAAATAAACATGGTTGACTATAGTTGACTATGGGTTGAGCAATGTCTTTAGGCATTGATTATGGTAACTATAGTTAACCAAATATGACTATGATTGACCATGGTTGACCTAGGATGCCTATGGTTGAACATGAATAGCCATGGTTGACGATCCTCAACGATGCTAAATATTGTTAGTTATGGCTAAAAATGGTTGACCATGATAACCATAGATAACTATAGTCAAACATAGTAAATAATAGTGGTTAGAGTTGATGATAGTCGACCATGATTATACTATGGTTTACAATGTGTGACTATTGTTAAACATCACTAACTATTTTTTCACTATGGTTAATGATTTTTTGACTAGAGTTGAACATGGTTGACTATGGTTGTTCCTGTTGACCTTTGAAATGTTGACTATGTTTACCTATGTCATCACATTGATTCAGGCCAAATATGGTGAACATAGCATCGGAAAATTTTGATCAAGGTCAACTATTTAAACATTGTCTATCAAGGTTTGACTATGCTTATTTAATGTGGTTGAATCTATTCAACTATTGATATTAATCAATAATAATCTACAATTATATTTCACCAAAGTTGAGGAGTGTCAACTCTCAAACATAGTCGCACATGGTTTGGCTATGGTTGAACATGGTTTGATAATAATTGACTATGGTTTGTTAATAATGGACTATGGTTGAACATGGTTTCATAATAATTGACTATGGCGGAAGATAGTTTGACTATGATTGACCATCATTTGACTATGTTCAACCATAATATGATTGAATGTAGCTAACCATCATTTGAATATGGTTTTAGTATGATTAAACATATTTTGACTATGGTTTGTTTATAGTTGACCATGATTTAACTATCGTTGTCATTGGAATGGTGGTTGTTAATAGTTAACCATGGTTTGAGTAATAATAAACACAAGGGATTGATATTATAAACCCAAGGGAATAATAAACCCACGAGATTAATTCTGGAACCCAAATGCTTTATAAACCCGAGGGAAAAAAATTAAACCCAAAGGAATAATATTATAAACAAATGGTATATAAACCATAAATATAATATCAAACGTAAAATAAACATGGTTGACTAAAATAAACGTGGTTGACTATGGCTGACTATGAAGTTCCTTGGGGTGACTATGAACCCAAGGTAATAATATTAAACCCAGGGGATGAATATTATAAAGTTAATTTAATTAATTAAACCCAAGGATTAATATTATAAACCCTATGAAAAATATTACACCCTAGGAATATGAACCCTTATATTAATAAACCCAAGGGATTGATATTATAAACCCAAGGGAATAATATTAAAATCCAATGGATTATAAACCCAAGGAAATAATATTATGCCCAAGGAATTAATACTATAAACCCAAGGTATGTAAACCGTAAGATAAATATTGTAAACTCTACAATTATCATGGTTTACCATGTTTCATTTTCATATTGAGACAATGTTTTTCACAATGCGATGTTGCACCATGGCTGACCATGGTTAGACATGATTTATTTTCATGTGGCTGACAATATTTGTCATAATGTAACATTAGAGCTTGGTTGATTTTCATATTGCGAAAATATTTATCACAATGTGACGTTGGACCATGGTTGACCATGATTATAAACCAAGGTGATTTATGTTATACCCAAGGATTAATATTATAAACCCTATGAATAACATTAAACCTAGGAATAAGAACCCTTAGATTAATAAACCCAATGGATTCATATTATAAACCAAAGGGATTAATACTAAAAACCCAAGGGAAATAAACCCAAGGAAACAATACTAAACCCAAGGGTTAAATATTATAACCCAAAGTATATAAACCCTAAGATAAATATTATAAATCCTAAAACAAACATCGTTTACCCTGCTTTATCATGCTTGATTTTCATATTGAGATAATCTTTGTCACAATGCGACGTTGGACCATGGTTGACCATGGTAGACCATGGTTGACCATGGTAGACCATGGATGATTTTCATATAGAGACAATATTTGTCACAATGTGACATTGGACCATAGTTGACCATCATTGACCATGATCATCAACCCAAGGGATTTATATTAGACCCTAGGATTAATATTATAAACCCAATGAACGATATTGTACACTAGGAATTAAAATCCTTAGATTAATAAACCCAAGGGATTGATATTATAAGCCTAAGGGAATACTACACCAAAGGGATTAGTTCTAAAAGCCCAACATTTTATAAACATAAGAGATTAATATTATAAAACTAAGGTATATAAACCTTAAAATAAAGATTATAATCTCTAAAATAAACATGGTTGAGTATGGTTGACTATGGGTTGACCATAGTTTTTAAACATTGATTATGATGACTATGGTTAACCAAATATGACTATGATTGACCATGGTTGCCCTAGGATGCTTATGGTTCAACATGACTGACCATGGTTAACAAAGATCAACCATGCTAAATATAATCAACTATGGTTGACAAAGGTTGAACATCCTAACCATAGATAACTATGACCAATCATATTAGTAAACCAAAGTTATCACACTTGATGAAACTTTACCATGACTAGACTATGGCTGAGAATGTGTGAATATTTTTAAACATCACTAACTATTTTTTCACTTTGGTTAATGATTGTTTAACTACACTTGAACATGGTTGACTATGGTTTTTCATGTTGACCTTTGAAAGGTTGACTATGTTTGACTATGTCATCACGTTCACTATTGGAAAATATGGTCAGCATAGATTTGCCTAAGTGTGATCAAGGTCAATTATTTAAACATTTTCTATCAAGGTTTGGCTATGTTTATCTAATTTGGTTGTATTTGTTCAACTGTGAATGTTAATAAATAATAATATGCAATTATTTTTGAACAAAGTTGAAGAGTGTCAACTCTCAAACATAGTTAGACAAGGTTTGGCTATGGTTGAACATTGTTTGATATTAATTGACTATGGTTGAACATGGTTTGATATTAATTGACTATGGTTGAAGATAGTTTGACTATGTTTGACTATGTTGAACCACAGTGTGATTGATTGTAGCTAACCAACATATGAATACGGTTTTAATAGGATTAACCATATTTTCGCTATGGTTTGTTTATATTTTACCATGATTTAACTATCATTACCATTTTAATGGTGTTTGTTGATAGCTAACCATGTTCTCACTAATAATAAACCAAAGGAATTGATATTATAAACCCAAGGGATTAATTCTAAAACCAAAACATTTAATAAACCCAATGGAATAATAATAAACTGGAGGGATTAATATTATAAACCTAAGGTATATAAACCCAAAAATAAATATTAGAAACCCTAAAATAAACATGGTTGACTATGGTTGACTACTGTTGACTATGGGTTGACCAAGGTTTTTAAACATTGATTATGGTGACTACGGTCAACCAAATATGACTATGATTGACCATGGTTGTCCTAGGATGCATATTGTTGAACATGACTAACCATGGTTGATGAAGCTCAACCATGCTAAATATAGTCAGCTATGGCTGACAATGGCTGACCATGGTAACCATAGATAACTATGACCAATCATAATAAAAAACAATGATTACAGTTAATGATAGTTGACCATGATTAAACTATGGTTGAAAATGTGTGACTATTGTTAAACATCACTAACTATTTTTTCACTATGGTTAATGATTTTTTACTAGAGTTGAACATGGTTGACTATGGTTGTTCATGTTGACCTTTGAAATGTTAAACATGTTTAACTATGTCATCATGTTGACTAATGCTAACATAGAATTGAACAAGTTTGATCAAGGTCAACTATTTAAACATTGTCTATCAAGGTTTGACTATGTTTATCTAAAGCAGTTGACTCCATTTAACTATTAATATTAATCAATAATAACATGCAATTATATTTCACCAAAGTTTAAGAGCGTCGACTATCAAACATAATCACACATGCTTTTCCCATGGTTGAACATGGTTTGATAATGATTTACTATAGCTGAATATAATTTGAGTATGTCTTACACCATTTTTTGGTCATCTAACCCATTATTGTTAGATGAACCCAAGTACACCATGTAAGACCAATTTTACCCCACGTAAAATCACTTTCACCACATTTGTTTACATTTCTTGGTCATATTTAACCCAAAACAAGGTAATCAATTAAATAAATCATTATTTATTTAATTATTTCCTAAGAATAAGTTATTTAAATCACTATTTAAATACTATTCTTAGTTAAATTTGACAAAATCATTTTTAAATAATTAAATAAACCATTATTTATTTAATTATATTCCCCTCATCTCCCTTAAATAATAAATAAATCATTTATTTATTTGTTATTTATAAATAAAGGAATTGACCCAAGTCAAAAACCCTTTTCCCTCCAACAAATATAATAAAATATTCCTAAAGGGTGATTCTAGAATGTGATTAATAATATTTTATTCATGCACGAAGTTCTAGAACACCCCAATATTTTGTTATAAATAGAAGGGTTTTCCCCATTCATTAGTCACCTCCATTGCATTAGATCACACTAGATCTACTCTTGGTCACCATTTCCATTTGTTTGCATTTTGAACTCCCATTGAGTTCCATGTTTGTTAGGGTTTTCCACATTAACCAAAGAGAGGAATTTTAGATCTGAAACACCGAGGACTTCCAAGAACCCATCCCACTGAGGAGAACTGGAAAACACCTTTCTTGTTTTCCTCTCAGGTGCCCCATTCTTTAATATAATATAAGATTCTTTTTATACATTGTTCTTGTCTTGTTCATTGGATGCATGGAGCCATTTTATATCTTATCTGCTTAATATCTTTTATGCTTAGATCTAATTTTATGCAGCAAACTTGAAGATATTTTGCATCCATACTTGATGTTAGGGCTACTTGATATGCATAGCTAAAGTGATTTTTACGATGAAAGAATCATACTAACAATTGGCGACTCCACACGGGTTTTCTTTTGTGACCACTGTCGTTTTCTATCTTCCTGCATATCCAGCTGTTTCAGACGCTAGGGTTTCTCTTCCATTTTTTATTTTTCCTAAATTTTCCCATTTTTATGCTATTTTTCCCCTCTAAAACCCTCAAACATTCACATTTCTAACTTCCATGTGTTTGTGGCCTTTTTGTGCAGGTGATCAACATCAGTCGCTGCTGAGACGACAAAATTTTCTGAAATCTGTCGCCGCCAGACCCGGATCTGTAGGTCGCACTTATCGGCCCAAAAAGTGCGACCTGGCCTTGAGGTCGCATTTTTCTGCCCTAAATCTGCGACCTGGCCTGAAGACAGGCCCAAATCTGCGACCTGCAATTTTTTCTGCAATCTGCCAGCACCTTTTCTGGGTTTCACTGAAGCTTCTGTAAGGGTTTTCCAGCCTTTGTCTCCACCTGTTCAGACATGTTGCTGATATATTTCACTCACCTAAGTGGGACTCTTGCCCCTTAGGGCTTTAGTTCCCTCCACTTTTTGTGGGAGATTTTGTTGCTGTTTTCAGACATCTGAATTTCCAGAAGTTTCAGCCTTATTTCAGATCTGATACCTCCTGTTCAGATCCTCACAGGTCAGCTTTTATTCCCTTTTTATACACTGCCTTTCGCTTTGTTTGGGTTCATCTCTAGGGCCACCTCTTTGACCCCCCTCTTTTTAGCTGATCTCCTATTTTCTAGCAGCAACCTAGCCCCTGCCTCTTTGCTGCTTTCTGCACCACTTTCCAGCAAATTTCTCCATTAGATCCCAGTCCCTCCGGACCTTAGATCTATTGATCTCTTGTTAGCATGCTTTGCCCCTTCTAGACTAGTTTTGAGAGACCCACCTTCTTGGGTTCGATTGCTGCCTTTTTAGTTGCTAATTTTCTGTTCTTTCAATCTTATTTACTGCAGATTTCTTTTCCATTACGCAGCACACTTTTTCTTTTACTCTCAAAACGCTTGGGTTTAATCAATTAAAATTAACGCACGCCACACACTGAACCTAAGTGAAGAAGAGCCTAGTTAACACAGCCTGGCAAAGACTCTAAAATTAATTGACATTGCACCTCCTTGCCCTTGTCGCGTCTTGCTTTTGCACCTTGCTGCCCTTGTCGGTCTTTCTTCTTCCCGTCATCATTTCGCCTCCAAGGCGTTTATCCCGGCGACTTCTTGGCCTTCACCCTTAGTTTCTGGTTGGTCGACTTCCTCCTTCCTGTCGTCATTGAGTAAGTCCTCCCCCAAGTCCGCACTCCGACTCTTCCTCTGATTGTTCGGGTTCTCCCCGTCCTTCTGGTTCTCCCCCCTTTACCTCCACCATGTCTAGTTCTGGACATAGCCCTAACCCCAGTTCTACTGCTGGGTCCGCTTCCAGTGGAACCACTACGGGACCTACCTCGACTGCCCCATTACTTCCGTATATGGCCGGCCTCAGTCTCCCCGACTTCAATCAGCTAATCAATGATCCTATCTGCCATGATGTCAGTTGGCCTGCTATGCCAACCAAGCTCCCCTCCGACATTCCCAAGTTCGAAGGCCTTGCTAGTGAAGATCCCTCCAATCATATCCGATCTTTCCACATGTGGTGCTCCTCTAATTCCATCACCGATGACTCCATTCGTCTTTGTTTATTCCAACGCACCCTTACTGGCGAAGCATCCAAATGGTATGTTGATCAAGCCACCTCTTCCCATACCACTTTTGCAACCATGGCCCAAGCCTTTTTGTCTTATTTCCAGCTCCCTCTCCGATACGACATTGGCAGTGAACTATTGACCTCCTTTCATCAATCCTCTTCAACGCGTCTCTCTGCTCATGTCCAGGAGTGGCGAAGATGACGAAGCTTATGCCATGCTCCCCCCTTTGAAGATCGAGTTTACATGGATTGGTTCCTTCACTCTCTCTTACCTCCCATTGGCAAAGATGTCGCCTCCCATTTCCCCCAAACCGAAGAAGCCGCCCTTCAAATCGCCTTAAAATATGACCTTATCTATGCCCAGTCTGGTTATGTTTATACTGTCCTTCCTGATCTCCCCAAGCCCGGGGGCACTAATGCCTCCGGGACCTCTCTCTCTGCCAACGGTATCATCGGAGCCATGTCTCATACCTCTACTCCACCTCTTATGCCCTATGGTTTTCCTCCCAACGGGGCCAACACCTCCAGCACCTTTCCCCATCCCGGTAACATGTATCCATGCTTTGGCATGCCTCCTCCTTTTTCCCACTCTCTTGCTTACCTCAATGTTTCCCATTATCACCCTTACCCTTATCCACAGCCTGGTGTCCCAGCTCTTCCAGCATTTGGACCTCCCGCTCCCTTGCCTCCTCCACCCCCACAGTCGCACTTACTACCCCCTCTAGGGCACGTATTTGCGCAACACGGTGCGACTACTCCTCCTCCTTCTCAACGGCGGAGGAGAGGAAATCCATCCGCCTCTAGTAATCGTGGACCCAATCCTTCTAGTATTGACCCTAACACCAATACCCAGCCCCAGGGCTCCCAACCCAAGCAGGATAGGCCGCTTCGCACAAATAATCCCTGTTCATGTTGCGGTGTTTTCGGTCACTACACTCACGATTGTCCCCTCTTACCATAGATGCGACAGATGTGGGAGTCTCAGGCCACCATTCGGGGACAACACTCCTCTCCCCCTGTCCCCCCCATTACTTCTACCTCTCAGCCCACTACGTTTACTGATCCTTTCCCTCAACAAGGATTTGTGGCTACTCAATCCCCTCATGCCCCAGAATCCTCTCAACCTTCTCCTTCTAGTTCTTCTGATTACCAGATTCTTATGATGTCCTCTGACCAACCTCTCACTGTTGACCTTAACCTTCAAACTCGGTCTCGTCAATACTCCCCGCCTCCCGTACCATCTGTCTCCGAGCCCCCATCATCAACTTCTACAGAGCCTCTATCGACACCCAATGTTCCCTTACAAATCCCTCCACCCAAAGTTGAGGTTCACACAAAAATTCCTAAGGGTCCATTACGCTGAAATGCTGCCTCTGGTCGGGCTGCCCATTCCTACAGCATAGTAGATGATCTGGCGCAATCTCCAGTTGCCATTTCAATACTAGAGCTCCTCCAGTCGTGTCCTTCTCAAAAGAAAGCTCTACTATCTGCCGTGGGTGCTGTAGATCCTGTTGATGACCTATTAATTGTTTTCGACGCCCGTCAGTCAGACCATCCCCCTCTTCCTCCTTCAGTTGCTTTCCAAATCCCAGTCAAAATCCGAAATGCCAATGTCGCTCAATGTATTATTGATTAGGGGGCATTTACCTGTGTAATGTCCGCTTCAGTTTGGAAACAACTTGGATCCCCTGAGCTGGCCCCTTCCACCATCACCCTCCGTGTGTGGGATGGCCATGCCTCCCAACCCATTGGTATTTTTCGTAACTGCCCTATCACCCTTGCCGGTAAGACTGTCTGTGTCGACGTTGAAGTTATCGATGCCCCTCTCGACTACAACATCCTTTTGGGGTGTAGTTACACCTATGCCATGTCTGCCGTCCCATCTGCAGTCCACCGCAAGATTTTTTTCCCTCATAATGGCAAGATCGTCACCATTGACCAGTTGTCGTATCATGAACCTAAATCTCAGACCTCACCTGAGTCCACCATTTCTACTGTCACCAATAAGAAAACTATCGATTCTTTGACCAGTGTCTCCCCTGGCGTCTACAAAGACTCCTCTTTTCTTGGCACCTTCCCCGGTCCCCCCCTCCTCCTATCTCTGATCCTATCTCGGCGAATGTTTTCATGATGCAATCGTCTCAGGCTGCCCTCCCGCAACCTGCTCCAGCTATTCAGCAACCTCCACCTCATCCAACTCACCCTACTCCTAGCCCTTCTCCTCAGCTGTTTCAAACTCTCCCACCAGGTCCTTCACCTCCCCCTCACACCCTAGAACCTCCTTATCCTCCCGCCTCGGTTCCCTCCGGCCTCCCCCATTTAGGAACCATCCCTCCTGGCCATTAATCCGTCGGTCAAATCCCTTTCCTTGGCCCTCCCCCTGGCGTCTATTCGGTTCCTGTCATGTCCACCCTTTCCCTACCTAATTTAACTTTGGGCATACCGGTATGGTATCTTACTCCTCCAACCGAAACCCCTCCCGCCCACCCTAAACCATACATTGCTGTGACACTAGTTCAACCGGTTCCCATTGTTCCTCCCACCGCTATGGTACCTCTAGCCTCGTCGCACGACCCTCCTCATGCTGAGACTGTTACGAGTAAGAAAAGAAAAACTCGCAGGGGGGCATCCAAAGATAAAGCCACCGCTCCCAATCCTACTCCCCCTCCACCCACCAAGCCTTGCGCTTTGTGTGATGTTGTCGGTCACACCACCCATACTTGTCCTGAGTTGCCCTGTATCCAACCCATGGTCAAAGTCATGTTCCCTGAATCGTCGGCCCTGGAAACCTCTTTTTCCTCCGCCCCCATAACCAAGAACCCACAGGCCCTTCGCACCAAAAAACCCTGCGCTTTATGTGGTGTCCATGGCCATTATTCTCACCATTGTCCTCACCTCACGCATTATCGCGCCTCTTTAGAGGTCATTCGCGAGTATGAAGTGGAACAGAATCAATCCGCCTTGCCCATCCTTACTTAGTATGTGTCGAGTTTACTCGAGGATCCTCCAACCACCATTGACATCCCTCCCCCTGATGTTGAGATGTCTGAATCTGCTGCTCCTCTCTTTTACCTATCATCATCCGCCCAATCCTCGGAGTACATCCCCTCCGTATCCACTCCGCCTTTTTCATCTGATCCCCCTTCAACGCCATTCTTGGGCTCTTCATGTTTTGGCCATCTTTTTACTTGCTCTTCTGTCATCTCCCCTGATGACCCATTTCTGCGCCTTTCCTCCATGAACGATGATCTTGGTAGCTTTGCAGCCTCTTGTGGTTTCCACCACCTTCCCCTCTCTTCACCTAACCCCGATACTCCCATCTGTCTCTATGATGTACATCACAACACAAGTCCCCGATCTTCTTCACTTCTCTTATCTTGTGATGATGTTCCCTCGACCCTCTCGTCCACTCATTACATTGGTTACGCTGATGGCATGAGTCGGTATTCCCGAAACCTCGCCTCAGCCGCCTGGGCCATCTTTACCCCTGTGCATACCCTTGTTCTTGCAAATGGGGTCTGCATTGGCACCGCCACCAATAACCGGGCCAAGTATGATGTTGTTCGTGGTCTCTTAGCTGACGCTCTCTCCCATCGCATCCTCCATCTGCAAGTTTATTCAAATTCCCTGCTTATTGTCTTACAACTTAATAGCGTCTACCGCGTGCATAATCGTATCCTGTTTAGACAATATTTACGGGTGAGACTTTTGATACGGGAATTTAGATTTATTTCATTCACCCACATCCCTAGAAGTCACAATCACTACGTAGATCAGATCGCAAACCATGTTCTAGACTAGCATTTATCACACATAAGACAATAGCATCCAAAAAATACACATAAAACTCATATATATATAACATGTGTTTTAAAGTCCATATACTTTGAAACATATGACATGCCCATAGCATGTTACAAAAACCACTACTACAAAAATGGGGGGCACCACTTGCCCCTACATCACTACTAGGGGGCACCACCTACCCCACACCTAGTCACTCTCCAGAGGATCCCGAGCCAACGGCTCTGCTCCCGCAGCTTGTAGATCACGCACCGTCTACCCGGCCATCACCATGCGTCGCATGATCCCTCGCCATTCCGATGGGAGCCCAATACATAGCTCTATGTATCGGTCGTCTAAATCCTGTCATCCACGCTCTGACACACCGGTCAGCAATCCCTCACATCTACGACAGAGGTCCTCCACCAGTGCAGCCATCTCTTCATTCTGTCCTGTCCCCGATCCACTTGCACCTGTAGCACCTGCTGCTACTGGTCGTCCCATATATCCGGCCGGTTTCAGCGGAGCTATATCTGCATCCCAAACAATATAAGGATTAGTACCATGAATACTAGTCACAAACTATAAAAAGGAACATAATAGATTAGTTTCTTGTCACTTACCATCCAGTCCCCATACTCGACCAGGTGGCAGCGGCAAGTCCGGATCTCCCCAATAACTCATCCCACTATAGGGATAGTCGTCTATGTATAACGGCATCTGGTCCCAATGGGCAAAGAACTCTGGTCGAAACACCCTCCAGACCGCCCCTCCTCCTCCTCTACTCAGTAGTCGTCCCCACCGACGCATCTAGGGCTCTCTCGAGCCCCCATTAGGCGACTGTATACGAGGTCGTAAGGTCGGGATCTTCTCAAAGAAGAAAGAGCACAATACTGTCCCATACACACAATCATGATTCACTTGCCGCTTACATAACGACAACTGTCGTTTCAGCGACACCAACATCATTTGGGCCCACCCATAGTAGGTCCCACCCAACACACTCTCTACAATCATCATCTTCCCTCCAGTGATGTGATGGAGTGCCTGACTGCCCAAGATCCGCAACACTGCTGCGGCCACTGCCCGGGTATCCAACCTCTCTAGCTCCCCAATAGATATCCGAGTCCCTTTGACTCAGACACTCGGTCGAAAATGTCGCTCCACAAACTCCATAATGTTACGCCCCCGTGGTAACACTGACGGCGTATTTCCCACCATCCCCAACAGTGGGAGACCAGTCAAGAAATACAAATCCTGGACCGTCAAATCGAGCCTGTGCTCCTGCACTACAAACGCCTCCTAATCCGGATCCCAATAACTGATAATCTGGGCCAACAAGGGCTCTCCAGCCTTCATCATAGGGTTCTCCAAAAATTTCAGAACCCCATGTCTAGCCAGTGCATGACAGACACCCTGATCCACCTGGATCTCCATCCGTAGTGTACCCAAGTCTCTCTCTCTCCACTTTATTCAGATATCTTCCATATCTGCATAAAAGCATCATCTTTGTCAGCATCCAAATCAACAAAACTTCATTATCTTACACCAAAATAGAATTTTAGCCCATAACAGCACTGAAACCTCCCACACCTAGCAGGTTGCACTTTTTGGGCAAAACCTGGGCTAGGTCGGACTTTTCAGGCCAAAACCTGCATCCCAGGTCGCAGCTTTTGCCCCAAAAAGTCCGACCCGACCATAATGAGGAAGTAGGGACAGTTTCTAGAATTTTAAACCCTAATCTGCAATTCCAATCCATCAAAAACAAAGCTTAGGATTAGGCCTCTTACCTGCAACTGACAGATTGGAATTCCAACAGTCGGTTTGTCTGCTACGATTGCCGCAAGATTTAGGGCCTTCTCTCCTCTCCACATTCACCACAACTCCATAAGAAAATGAATGATTTTGGAGGGAAAACACCCTATTAGAAGAAAACCCCTGTTTTTTCTTTCGCCCACTGCGACCAAACCGTAGCCTCGTTTGACAAACCGTCTACACCATTGGAAAGCTCTCACCGAGCACTCAAATGGGTGTTTGTTCATTTTTCATGTTTCCATACTTCACGAGGACACATTTTGTCCATGAAGGACCTTTTCATCTCTCCTCAAAATCGAATTTTTTCACTTACAATACTTGTACCTGGGGGCACCACTTTGCCTCCTTACTTGTCTTTGTTTGTGTTGATTTTCGTCATGAGATACCCTCTTGTAATCATGTTTTTATATTGGACCGTTACTGTGTGGCAGCACCATCGAGTCGCCCTTGTTTAGAGCATCCTAGTTGAGTCATCATCAGTCATGGAGTCTATCTTGTGTCCCTTTTTATCCCGCTATAGTCCTCCATCCTTCATTGCTTGGTCCCTCCCTCGTGTTGCACAGTATGGCCCTCAATCCCATTGTTCCCTATCCCTCCTGATATTGTGTCAGTCGCTGCTAAGCCCTCCCTGCTTTTTATGCTCTAACAAGGGAAGTCGTCCATCCACCACTTAGTATCCCTCGTTTTCATCATCATTAGTGTCCGTCTGTTCGTCGCTCCACTATTTTCTCTCGTGCCTTAGTTGGGGTTCCCTTCTTGCCTCCCCCATGGTGGACCTACTTCTGTCGACATCAGCTCCTTTAATCCAGAAGTCAGGTCTAGGGGGCAGTGTACCTTGGTCCGAGCTCTTTTTAGCCTGACCGTGATCTATACACTTGACGGTTTAGTGATGCAGCAGCAGCTATTGGTGATACCAGGGTGTGTGTGAGATGTCTCAACCCTCCAGAGGGGGTGGCCCTGCAGGTAGCCCCCCACATACCCGGATGACTTCTTCATTCCAGCACTTGATGCAGCTCCTCTCATTTGATGATATCGGCCTCAGTCGCTTGTAGCACCTCTTCGATTGGCACGTGTCGGTCCGATTTCACGAGCCCTTCCCCGTGTGTAGGGGGAATTTGGGTATATTAGTATCTCATGTACTACCATATCATTGTATAAGTCTTAACGATTATTCCAGGCATCGCATGTATGTGGGATTCATCATTCTTGATTTCTGGCTCATGATTAGGCCAACACTGGTTTTACTATTGCGTTCTGTGGTTTTCCGGGCGCCTTATTCTTTGTACTATTGTCTCGGCGGGCATAGGTATGCCTCCCCCGCCGCCTTTCACATTGGTACCACATCATACACTTGAGACTTGTTGCACCTGTAAGTCTCGTCTCCTCAGGGTCTAGTTCTCCACCACTTTCTATTACCTTACATTCCTCTCTTTCATTTCTATCTTACTGTTTCAAGATTCAGTTCTTACAACGTACTTCAGTCATACGATTTGCTCCTAACCCTCGTACGTTGGGGGGAAATCTGTTACACCTTTTTTTGGTCATCTAACCCATTATCATTAGATGAACCCATGTACACCATGTAAGACCAATTTTACCTCAAGTAAAATCACTTTCACCACATTTTTTTACATTTCTTGGTCATATTTAACCCAAAACAAGGTAATCAATCAAATAAATCATTATTTATTTAATTATTTCCTAAGAATAAGTTATTTAAATCACTATTTAAATACTATTCCTAGTTAAATTTGACTTAATCATTTTTAAATAATTAAATAAACCATTATTTATTTAATTATATTCCCCTCATCTCCCTTAAATAATAAATAAATCATTTATTTATTTTTTATTTATAAATAAAGGAATTGACCCAAGTCAAAAACCCTTTTCCCTCCAACAAATATAATAAAATATTCCTAAAGGGTGATTCTAGAATGTGATTAATAATATTTTATTCATGCACCAAGTTATAGAACACCCCAATATTTTGTTATAAATAGAAGGGTTTTACCCATTCATTAGTCACCTCCATTGCATTAGATCACACTAGATCTACTCTTGGTCACCATTTCCATTTGTTTGCATTTTGAACTCCCATTGAGTTCCATGTCTGTTAGGGTTTTCCACATTAACCAAAGAGAGGAATTTTAGATCTGAAACACTGAGGAATTCCAAGAACCCATCCCACCGAGGAGAACTGGAAAACACCTTTCTTGTTTTCCTCTCAGGTGCCCCATTCTTTAATATAATATAAGATTCTTTTTATACATTGTTCTTGTCTTGTTCATTGGATGCATGGAGCCATTTTATATCTTATCTGCTTAATATCTTTTATTCTTAGATCTAATTTTATGCAGCAAACTTGAAGATATTTTGCAGCCATACTTGATGTTAGGGCTACTTGATATGCATAGCTAAAGTGATCTTTTATGACGAAAGAATAATAGTAACAATACGATTGACCATCGTTTGACCATTGTTTAACTATGTTCAACCATAATATGATTAATTGTATCTAACCATCATTTGAATATGGTTTTAATACGATTGACCATATCTAGACTTTGGTTTGTTTATAGTTAACCATGATTTAACTATATGTATCATTGGAATGTTGGTTGTTAATAGCTAATCATGGTTTGACTAATAATAAATTCAACGGATTGATATTATAAGCCTAAGGGAATAACAAACCTAAGGGATTAATTCTAAAACCCCAACATTTTATAAAGCCAAGAGAACAATATTAAACCCAAGGGATTAATATTATAAACCTAAGGTATATAAACCCTAAAATAAATATTATAAACCTTAAAATGAGCATGGTTGACTAAAATAAACGTTGTTGACTATGGTTGACTACAAAGTCCCTTCAGGATTAAAACCCCGAGGGACTATGAACCCAAGGAAATAATATTAAATAAAAGTGACGCATATTATAAAATCAACTTAATTAATTAAACCCAATGGATTTATATTAAACCTAATGATTAATATTATAAACCCTACTAAAAATATTACACCCAAGGAATATGAACCCTTAGATTAAATAACCTAATATATTGATATTATAAACCCATGGGAATGATATACCAAAGGGATTAATACTACGATAAATATTGTGAACTCTAGAATTATCATGGTTGACCATGGTTGATTTTCATATTAAGACAATATTTGTCACAATTCGTTGTTGCACCATGGTTGACTATGGTTGGTCATGATTGATTTCCATATGCAGATAATATTTGTCAGAATGCAATGTTGGACCATAGTTTATTTTCATATTGATAAAATCTTTGTCACAATGTGACGTTGGACCATGGTTGGCCATGATTATTAACCAAGGGGATTTATATTAGACCCAAGGATTAATGATTAATATTATAATCCATATAAATAATATTAAACCTAGGAATACAAACTCTTAGATTAATAAATCTAGGGGATTCATATTATAAACCAAACAAAATAATAAACCGAAGGGATTATAGCTAAAAATCCAAGGGAATATAAACCCGAGGGAACAATATTAATTCGTAGGGATAAATGTTATAAACCCAAAGTATATAAACCCTAAGCTTAAAATTATAAACCCTAAAACAAATATGTTTGACCACAGTTTATCATGTTTTATTTTCATATTGAGACAATCTTTATGCCAATGCAACTTTGGACCATATTTGACCATGGTAGAGCATGGTTGATTTTCATGTTGAGATAATATTTTTCACAATGTGACATTGCACCATGCTTAACCATCGTTGACCATGATCATGAATCCAAGGGATTTATATTAAAACCTGGGGATTAATATTATAAACCCTATGGATAATATTATACCCTAAGAATACAAACCCTTAGATTAATAAACCCAAGGGATTGATATTGTAATCCCAAGGGAATGATAAACCCAAGGGATTGATATTATAATCCCAAGGGAATGATAAACCCAAGGGATTGATATTATAATCGCAAGGGAATGATAAACCCAAGGGATTAGTTATGAAACCCCAACATTTTATAAACCTAAGAGATTACTATTATAAACCTAAGGTATATAAGCCCTGTAATAAACATGGTTGATTATGGCTGACTATGGGTTGACCAAAATTTTTAAACATTGATTATGGTGACTATGATTAACCAAATATGACTATGATTGACCTTGGTTGACATAGGATGCTTATGGTTGAACATGATTGAGCATGGTTGAGGAAGATCAACCATGATAAATAGAGCCAACTATGATTGAGAATGGTTGATTATGCTTATCTAATGTGGTTGACTCTATTTAAATATTAATATTAATCAATAAGAACATGCAGTTAAATTTTAATAAAAGTTGAAGAGTGTAAACTGTAAAACATAATCACGCATGGTTTGCCCATCGTTGAACATGCTTTGATGATGATTGACTATGGTTCAAGATAGTTCGAGTACAATTGAAGATCTTTTTACCATCATTTGACTATGTTTAACCAGAATATGATTGATTGTAGCTAACCAAAATTTGAATATGGGTTGTTTATAGTTGAACATGATTCAACTATCGTTACCATTGGAATGGTGGTTGTTAATAGTTAATCATGGTTTGACTAATAATAAACACAAGGGATTTATTTATAAACCCAAGGGATTAATAAATTGAAGGGATTAAATCTAAGACCCCAACGTCTTATAAGGCCAAGAGAAAAACATTAAACCTTAGGGATTAATATTATAAATCTAAGATATATAAACCCTAAAATAATATTATAAACCTTAAAATAAACAAGGTTAACTAAAATAAACGTGGTTGAATATTGTTGACTACAAAGTCCCTTTGGGTTTAAAACCCTAAAGGATTATGAACCCAAGGCAATAATCTTAAATCAAAGGGATGAACATTATAAACCAAATTTAATTAATTAAACCCAAGGGATTTATATTAAACCCAAGGACTAATATTATAAACCCTATGAAAATTTTTACGCCCTAGGAATATGAACCCTTATATTAATAAACCTAAGGGATTTATATTATAAACCCATGGGAATAATAAACCAAAGGGATTAATACTAAAACCCAAGGGATTATAAACCCAAGGAAATAATATTACACCCAAGCAATTAATATTCTAAACCCAAGGTATATAAACCCTAAGATTAATATTGTAAACTATAAAATTATCATGGTTGACCATGCTTGATTTTCATCTTGAGACACTCTTTGTCACAATGCGACGTTGCACCATGGTTGACTGTGGTTGTCCATGATTTATTTTCATATGCAGATAATCTTTGTGACAATGCAATGTTGGACAATGGTTTATTTTCAGATTGAGAAACTCTTTGTCACAATGTTTCGTTGGACCATGGTTGACCATGATTATAAACCAAGGGGATTTATATTAGACCCAATGATTAATATTATAAACCCTATGAATAATATTAAAACTAGGAATAAGAACCCTTAGATTAATAAACCCAAGGGATTCATATTATAAACCAAAAATACTAAAAACCCAAGGGAATATAAACCCAAGGGAACAATATTAAACCCCAGGGATAAATATTATAAACCCAAAGTATATAAACCCTAAAAAAAACATATTTGACCATGGTTTTTCATGATTGATTTTCATATTGAGACAATTTTTTTCACAATGAAACGTTGGACCATGTTTGACCATGGTTTATTTTCATATTGAGATAATCTTTGTCACAATGTGATATTGGACCATGCTTGACCATTGTTGACCACGATCATAAACCCAAGGGATTTATATTAAACCCTAATATTAATATTATAAACCCTATGAATAATATTATACCCTAGGAATACGAACCCTTAGATTGATAAATCTAAGGGATTGATATTATAATCCTAAGTGATTAGTTATAAAATACCCACATTTTGTAAACCCAAGGGATTAATAATATAAACGTAAGGTATATAAACCCTAAAATAAACATGGTTTATTATGGTTGACTATGGGTTGACCACATTTTTTAAACGTTGATTATGGTTGTGGTTGTGGTTTTGGCGCACAAGTGTACCAATCCACAATTGCTTAGGAGGAGTGGTTGCTGCCTCTAAGCCTTTGTCATAAGTAGATAAAGAAAAGAGTTAGAAAGTTAGTGAAAATGCTATAAAACATTAAACACACTAAATCATGATATAGTATGCATATATATAGAGAAAACAAGATGAAACTAAACATAAACACGAAATATCATAAAGAGTCAAACATAACAATAATACTAATGGTGGCAACAATGTCCCATCTTGTTGCATGTTGTTAGGAAGAAATATACTACGTTTACACACTTGCCAAGGGGCCCTTAAAACTATGGAGTTCTAAGACTTGATGCAAGGACGTTTTTACCTTCTAGCTGCTTGGTGAAAGGTCTCTCTCTCCACTCCAAAGGATTGAAGTTTTTGGATGGCCAACAACCGAATCCCCTCTCTACTTCTGCTCTAAATTGCACACTGTTGGATTGGCTCAAAGAAATTTTGGCCAGCATAACGTTATTCTCTCCCTTTGTTCATCTTTTGGTTGCCTTTTATAGATGAAGTCAAATTCTCCTTCCGTCTCTTGGTACATTCATGGATGGTGACCCAAGAGAGAGGGTTGATTCCATTATGTGACACTTGATTCCTTTGTGTGCTCCCTTGAGGTCCCAAGATGGTTTGGGCAGTTGTGCTTGGGAAACCTCAAGTGTGGGATCATTTCTTGGAGTGTGCCTTGTGGTCTCAGAAAGTGTCTTCTGCCACTCCAAGGACCGTGCGGCTTTTCAAGGGAAAGCCACGCAAAGGTGCATTTTTCTTGAGTACTTGGTGTGCAATTTGATTTTTCCTCTGGACCTTAGGGATTTTTAAAATTTTTCAGATCCTCTAATGTGCCTCAACCCTGTAAATCCTTCTGCCTGACATTTAATAATGTCATCTTTGCTTGTCTGATTTTCCAATGATAACAATTGCCCCCTAATGTGTGATGTCTATGAAGAACTATATAGCCGAAATACATTATAGTTTCTTTTATGTGTACTGTGTGGAGAGAGAGAGAGATCTGTGTATAGCTAAAAGTTGGAAATGACTTACAATGGGTCGAAGAGTGATGATGTCCTATGGGAACCCTGCAAGAAATAGTATGATACAATAAATACCTTTTTTCTACAAGGCAGGCATATCCCATTCTCGTTATGCTTTGGCTAGCTAAATAAACCTATATAAAAGATATAGATTATGTCTGTGTCACTAGTATGGTAGTGATCTGCTGATTTGGTTGATGACGATGATTTTTGATGCCATCAGAGGCTTTTTTTCTTGGACAATAGGTGGAATGTGGTGCCCATATGCGTAAGCTAGGCATGACATATAAATTCTCATTGTACGCATGGGTGTATGACTGCGACCTTCCTGTGTAATCATTGTTGAAAAAGATGCTTATAATGGCATGGGTCTTCAATGAATTTGAGCAAAGTGAAATGGTTGTAAAGTACGATACCATCTTGACATGAAATATTTTGTTGTATTTGAATGTCAGGAGGATTGATGACATCTATGGGTAATGAAGATTCCCACAGTTCCACCCGAGGATGCCCTTATTGTGGTGAGGGGCCATCCAAGGTACCGCTTCCTTTTTGGAAAATAGGAGTTGAAGTCGACAAAAAGGAAGCCTCAACTGCACGAGAGTGTCATCAATACAAGGGACCAGAGTCTTGGATTTTATGGGTTTAACATAGGTATGATGGCGAGGGGTGACTGAAAACTGATGATAGGGAATCAGTGGTCCAAGGTCGGAGTATAAAAAGGAAGCTTAGTGGCAGTCATAATTACTTATGATGAGGAAATCCCTAGGGTCGATAGGATGTCCAGGATTGGTACATGTTGGTTATGAGTGTCATGGTGGCTTATGCATGAAATGTGTGATACTCCGACCAAGGGTGACTAGGGAATACTACCATGTGAAAAAAATGGATGGATGAGTGGGGGACTTTGTTCACCATTTGCGGTCTTTGTACACTTACGAAAAGAATGAAACAATGGGATTGGATTTTACAAAACATAGAGATGAATGCCCCTAAACATGAAAGTGCTCGCTCACTGATGATGTGAGGAGGGTGTTTTAGCTGAGGGTGGAGGCCCCATTGGTTGGTCTCTTGTGTGGGGGTGATGAAGCAAATGGAAAATATCGCAGATGGGTTATGCTAATGGGGGTACGGTAGGAAAAATGCGAGGCGCGATGGTGCGCTTTCGATTTTCTTGCAAAACATGGTAGTCTGGAAAAGGGGTTTTATTTCGATATGGTAAAACTTGACTTGATGCATGGTCGATGAATGGACATGAATTCCTTCTTGGAGTGAAGTGGTATGGCCATGGTGTCGTGATTTTTTTGATGTATGGTCTACTTTGAGTGATGGGCGCCATGGAGGGGAGGCTCTACCAACCGACGAGGATTTTTATCATGTGCAAGGTGGGGAGATGATAAACATGGTCGGGTGCTTGGAACCTACGGTTAATTTCTTGTGGAGAAATGGTGTCAGGATATGCAGAGTTTTTCTAGGACTCTATCATGCTGAGGGTAGAATGATACCTGCTCTGGTACTTTTAGTGGATGGAGTGATGGAGGATTTGTACAATACTTGCAACAAAATTCCCTAAGTGAAATCATATTCTTCATTTGTATACTAAAAACATGCGCTGGATGACAAGAGGATGAGAGAGGGCATACGTGTCGGCACTGAAAAATTATTTTTCTGGAGGTGTGAGTATGTGGAGCCTCCTTTGGGCATTATGAGGTGTTGATCACTATGTTGCTTTCAGTTCTCAGATTGGGCCTCCTGAGCTCTTGTTATGGTCCTACAAACAATGTGAAAAGGGTGATATATAGGCCAATATGGCTCATTTCAGCTCATTTACGACATTTGAGTGTTTGAGGATTTGAGAGGTTAGAGGCTTTTGTGGAGTTGTTCTTATAGTTGAGATCAGCTTGAGAAACTGGGACTTGCGATTCTTGAGCCAGGTAGGCCCCATGACGTCCTGCATTTTAATTTTTTCAGTATGACTGGGCCAGGGTCCGTACAAACTTGGGCTTGTATGGAACCTAGGCAATTTTTTTCCTTGACCACGTGGGCGATCAAGGCATAGGCGCGACATTTGCACACATAATTGAGGTTTTGCGCAAAAATTTCGCATCTGTAAAGCCTTTTTGCATGTCATTTCCGCGTCTGTGCAAGAAACATGTGAGGATTTTATGCACTTGTTCGAGAAACTGGTGTGCGAAAAGCCAAAGAAAATTTTGAATTTTTTTTTGGGAAATTTATCAAGTTTTGGTGCTTTTAATGTCAGTGTTGTGTGCATGTTTGATGACAGGATGTTGTGGAGGGAGACGGACTCGCCTGACCTCCGAGTTGTGTTGGCAGGTGATGCCAATGCACACCAATAGTTGGCGAGGTGGGGTGTTCTCAAGTTCTTGGAGAATGACCTCTTGCGATCACAGGATCATTTATTGCGCTACATGATCCGATGCTGGAATAGGTAGCACAAGGTTATGGTGTTGCGGGGGTGCGATCTTGCTATCTGTCCCAAGATATATATATACTTTGTGACTGGGCTACTGCCTCAGGGTGAGGCACTTCCTTATCTGCTTCCCCCTGGGAGAGTGGATCTTCAGCAGTTCTCGGTGAACCATTATGGCGGGCTGCCTCTCATGGAGGGGTGTATTCAGATAGCCTTAGTAACTGACCTGGCCGAGCAGTGTGCTTTGGCAGCCATTGTGTGATTTATGGGGTCGTCCGTGCCCAATCGGGCGTCAAGCATGCAGATTGGTGTTCTACGCTAGCTGAGGGCTAGACACTTTTTTTATTTTTCCCGTCACTGCTACGACGAGATATTGGATCAGCTCTGAAAGGCCTATGATGGATATAAGTTGTTTACATATGCTAGCATCCTATGTAGCATAATGTATGAGAGAGTTGTGTTGGTGAGGCCTACAATGGCCATTACTGCTGGGGGTCCTCGAGAGCCTCGCATGAGGAGGTGGCCCCCCCTGATGCCTCACCATGGGGGAGGTTGGGTGGGGAATTACTGGAATGCCACTATAGAGGAGTTGTTTGAGGCCAATCCTTAGATGTTCCTTCCTTTCCCTTATGCTGGGATGGAATTTCGTGGATACCCAGACATGGGTCTTCCTGTGGGATATAAATGGGGGCTAATACGTATGTTTTTATGTTTTATTCTACATTTACTTGATTATTTATGCTCTATATGTGTATTATGATGACATTGACATAGCTTTGTTACTCTTGAAAATGTTGGTGAGGTCAGGCATCCTGTGGCTTGGTTGGTGGGACACGATCAAATCCGGAGGCCACGAGGCACTCCATGCGTAGATGATGGACAGGGAGAGGTTCCGGCACAACCTTAGGGTGGAGCACCTTGTGGGGAGGCTAGCCCCTTGGGGGAGGGTAGCAAATTGGTTTCTACCGAGTGCACTGTAGCGATCTCTCGTGCCCAGGCGGCAGAGGCTGGCATTGCAGAGGTGACAAATTAGATGGCTTCTCTAGAGTTTAGGGCTCGTGTTCTGGAGGATGCATGGGGTCGAAAGGGCCTCTTGAACCAAGGGATGCCTACCCAAGGGTTTCTAGATGACCTTGTTAGAGATACGGATGGCCCAGGAGAGGGGCTCTCAGTCGACTTTCTGTCGGGTGGCGATCTCAGTATCGACAACGGCTCTAGTGCTGGTACTGGGAGTAGCCATGGGTCCATGTGCTCTACCTAGAGGAGCACATCCCTAGAGGCTTGTTGTACACAGGGAAAGCACTCATTATGAGGGTTCTTCCCTTATTTTTTCCGACTTGTATATGTGTATTTTTTGGTTGACTTATGGGTCAGAGAGACAATCTATTTTTTGTACTCAGACATATATTTTTTGATATATATATATATATATGAGAGATATATTTTTTGCAGCTCTATATGGTGTGTCCCCTGTTGGTATGTGTATATGGATTATGTGTTTTCCTGATGGGTATCTATGTTTTTTGTGCCTTTTTTTATGTATGATGATTTATTCGAGATGCAGTACAGTTTAGGATATGGTTGGCTATTTGATCTGTTATCTGGTTTTGATTTCTTGGCACATGTGTGAATGTAATGTGATCAAATTGATGGCTTAGTATTTTTGCACGCAAATATTTTCTTAATAGATGGGAATCTTGTACCTCAAACTATTGGTTTAACTGTGACACCACTAACTGGGAATCGAGGTAGATATGAAAATGGAAAATGCCTTGATTGAAGGCATCGCTCGTGAGCCCAATGACGATGTCATATTCTCCCTGATTGTTTGTCGTTTGATTGATGCATACACCGTTGGTGAAGAATAGCGATAGGTCAGGGTGATAGATGACCCATGCAAATGTTGCTAAACTTTGAGACCATTGCGATGGTCCATCAGCGAATCCAAAGTAATGGTAGGGTTGAAAATCCGTTTGTGACACTAGAGTGCATTTTGTGACAAGTCTTTGCTCAAAAATTAAGTTTTGGTGCATGTATGTTGACTCTAGGGCTGAGCCCTCTTGGCACTTATGGTAGATTTCTTGAGGTAAAGACCATTGACGGGGTTGCTGAGGAATGTTCCATCCAGCTCTGTCAAGATGTATGCCCCTTTAGGAGACAATGTTTTATGATGTAGGGTCCTTTCCACAAGGTTTCGAAATTTCTTAGCCCTAGGGTTTATTTTACGACATTGTGGAGGAGGACTAAATGAAAAAGGGTTGATGTTGCGATTGAATGATTATTTCACCCACTTCTTTTGGGCCTCATTGTTTGGCAGCAACTATCGTCGACTTTCGTCGACAAACTCTAGTTGTACCAAGTGCTTCTCTAGAGGTTGGGTGTCATTTAGGAGTTCGATGGCGGCATGTAGATTCGGCATCTCGCATTCTATGAGAATCACGGCTTCGACCCCATACACTAAGTGGAAGGGTGTGAACCCTGTTGATGTTTTCACTGCCGTCCAGTATGCTCACAGAGCAGAGAAAATCATGTGGTGCTAGTTTGTTTTGTGGTTATTCAACATACACTGTAACATTTTTTTGAGGACTTTGTTCACAGCTTCTACCTGTCCATTGGACTGGGGGTATTACGATGATACAAATTCATGTGTGAATCCTAGATGGTGAGATAGCTCCTGAAAAAATTTGTTTTCGAAGTGTTTCACAAGGTCAGAGACTAACTCTTTGGGTACATCGAACCAGGAAATGACATTGTTAAACATAAATCATACAACGGTTTCTGCAGTGTTGTCGTATGTGGGCATAGCCTTTGCCAACTTGGTGAATCAATAGACAGCTACAATAATGTATTTGTGATTGTGCGATGATGCTGGGTTGCAGGTCATGAAGTCGATCCCCCATTTACAAAAGGGACCAAATTCTATGACAAGGTGCAGGGGAGCGGGAGGGGCTCTTACCTTGTGAGCGAAGTGCTGACATTTATCGCATCTATTGATTGTTGAAATGAAATCGCAGAATAAAGTGGGCCAAAAATATCCTGAACGTAGTAATTTTTTGGCAGTAGCCATTCTAGAGAGGTGGCCACTGCAAGCTCCATTGTGGAAGTCATTAAGGGCTTGTTTCTCTTAGCGTGGGTAAGGCATCGATGTACAATAGGGTCATTGGGTCGATGCCTCACCGCTATAAGACATCTCCCATAAGGAGGTATCGGGGGGCTTGGTGCCGAATGCGCCGACAGTCTTGATGAGTAAGATGGGGTCTGAAATTTTAGGTTCGTAAAAAGATAAGGATATTTCTGTACCAAGGTTCGTTGGTTGCTATGAGGAAGAGGTGTTCGTCTGGTAGAAAATAATTTACTAGTGATCCTTTGGTATGACTTGGGAGGTCCGTAATGAACTATGCTAAGATTAGCATCTTTTTTCTCTTGGGGGAGCGAAAATATAAGTCATATTCTTGTAGACTAACTATCCAGTAGGTGTATTTATGGTTCATTAGGTGGCGTGTGAGAAGATATTTGATGGGATTAATATTTGCAATGACCGTTGTGGTCTTTAAGATGATGTCATGGTGAAGTTTTTGGACTACATGAATTAGCGCTAGGGCAGTCTTTTCTTCGGGCTCATATCTTAATGCAGGGCTTGATAAGGTTTTGATAACGTAATATACTACGTGCTCCTTTCCATCTGGGCCCTCCTAGATCAGTACCCTAGCCAAAGAGGTCTCAGATGCTGATAGATACATGATGTAGTCTTTGTTGTAGTCTGGGGGACTGATCAGCGGTGCTGAAGACAATGTGTCTTTCAACACGTCAAATGATTATTGGGATTGGTCGTTCCATTTGAATGGGATGTCCTAAAAAAGGAGACGCAAGAATATTTGTGTGCAAGTGGCATAGTCTAGGTCAAAAGGTCTCAGAAAGTTTCCCTTTCCCTGCAAGCTTTGTAGCTGCCTGAGGGTTCGAGGTGGAGTTAACTCTTTGATTGCTTGGAACTTGAGGGGGTCCACTCTAGTTCCTTGCTGGGACATGATAAAACCTATAAGTCTTCCTGCTATGATGCAGAGGATGCACTTGAGGGTTTTCAAGTGTAGGTTGTACTTCCAGCATCGTTGGAATACTAGTCGCAGATCCTCAAGGTGGTCTAAACAATTTTTGGAACAGATGGTGAGGTCATCCAACTAGGTGAGGATAAGGTGTGCCAAGTCATGAAATATATAATTCATGGACCTCTGGAAGGTGGCTCTATAATTTTTTAGGCCAAATGGCATTACCTTGTATGTGAATGTGCCCCAGGGGTAGTGAACGCATTTTTGTATCGGTCAGTGTGACGGATTTGAATTTGATTGTACCTAGAGAAGCCAATCATGAAGAAGAGGGCCTCATGGCTTGCACAAGCATTAATAACCTGGTCGATGAATGGGGCAGGTTAATTTTCCTTAGGAAATTCTTTGTTCAAATCGCAAAAATCAGTGTTAATGTGTATGGTGCCCTGTTTTTTCATGACGGGAACAAGGTTGGAAACCCAAGATGTGTAAGTGATGGGGTAGATAAACTCGGCTTTGTGAAGCTTGTCGATTTATCATTTTATTGCTTCTGCCTTGGATGGGTGAAATTGATGTTGTTTCTGGCATATTTGTGCTACGTCAGACCAAGTGTCAATATGGTGCTCTATAAGAGGCCTGAGCATCTCCTAGTAGACCCACGTGAAGATATCTCGATACTCTTGCATAAAGTGGGTGTAAGAGGTTATCTCTTCTGGTGAACATGCTGCCCCCAGTGATATTTCTTCGACCTTTCCAAGATTTCAAGATATATTCAACTTTATGGTAGGTGAAATTTTTGACATTTTCCCTTCCTCGAATGCATCGGGCTCCGAAATGGGGTTCTTGAACAAATCAACTTTCCCTGATGGACGGAAATCTTTTGATTCAATTGCATAAATCTCTTCACTACAAGGAAAAGACCCTCTAGTGGATGTTTTTTAGGAACCCCTTATAAAAATACCCCACACATTCATTTATAGCGGAGATTACTAGAGGATTTTGGTGGGTAGAGGTTTTTGCGGATGTTTTTCGCTCAGTGCGCTTATCATCCTAAACCGCACCAGTGTGTTCAACAAGAGAAAGCACCGGTGCAAACAAAACATTAACACACCAGACACCATGCACTCCGTACACACCCACCCGATGCGTCTTATTACTATAGCACACCAGTGTTTTACAAAGCTTTCACACCGGTGCGTCATAAAACCCCGTGCCAAAATAGAAACCGCTCGGTGCAGTCTTAAGAAACCGCACCAGTGCGCCTATAAAACCTCGTGCACCAGAATAGGGTTGAATAAAAAAAAATTACAGCCAAAAAACCACATTTTTCACTTTTCTCATTGCTCCAGAGCTCTCAAGCACTGGTGTGATTTATCCTTGTTTGAGCCGCCCTGACATCGGTGCTCTCATTGCAACCATTACATGCACTGCTGCTGTGCATTTCCCACCAAACTTCAGCTTGAATTTTGCAAAATTATGGGAAATTTTTCTTTTGCAAATTCTACGGCCAATATGCCTCCTCGATGGCCAAATGTAGGGGTATTTTTCTTGTTTTTCCATAATTAAGTGTTTTAGTAGATTAGAATTTCAAATTACCACTAGCAAATTTGGCCCAACTTTCAACGGCCACTTCGTCGCTATTCCGACACATAGTCGTCGCAAGAGCGACAGTTTGAGGCCGGAAAAAACGTGGTTAGCCTTAGAGTCACAATTCCAACACTTCAATAAAGCGTCGGAAGAGCGACACTCGTTCCGACATTTGTAGACTGTCGTCGATCTTCCAACGTTATCCAAAGCGTCGCTATTTTGACGTTTTATAAGTGTCGCAATACTGACGTTTTATAAGGGTTGCAATACCGACATTTTATAAGTGTCACAATACTGACGTTTTATAAGTGTCGCAATACCGATGTTTTATAAGTGTCACAATACCGATGTTTTATAAGTGTCGCAATAATACCATTGTTTTATAAGTGTCGCAATACCGACATTTTATAAGTGTCGCAATACCGACGTTTTATAAGTGTCGCAATACCGAAGTTTTATAAGTGTCGCAATACCAATGTTTTATAAGTGTCACAATACCGACGCTTCTTAAGTGTCAGAAAACTAACGCTTATAAAAAAGCGTCGGAAAACTGACGACTGTTTAAATTTTTTTTTTTTAAAATGAAACTTTTCTTTGTTGAAGGATCGATACATCAAACGTGCATCCTATTGGAGAAAAAATGTCTGATGTAAGAAGCAAATCTGAGAATGGAATTATAACATTTGAGTTCAATCAGTTGTTGGATCCAAGATGCAATAAAGGACAAGAATGCAAGAATGTTATAGACCCATCTTCACCATTGAAGGTTGTTTGGGCTACTAGTGCCCTTTGGTCTGAGGAACACTTAATTGACAAAAATATGCATTCTCAGACAAGCAGCAGAGTAGTGCTAGTGCATTTGATGAGGGGTGCAACTGAGGCTGACCAAACACTTCTCCATGTTTTAGCGGTTCATGGATTTATGATGTTCCTAGCATGGGGAATTCTGCTTCTTGGAGGAGTATTGGCAGCGAGATATTTGAAACACATAAAAGGAAATGGCTGGTTTCAGATCCATGTATATTTGCAATATTCTAGTATATTTGTGATGCTACTTGGATTGCTTTTTACTACAGCTGAACTAAAAGGATTTAAAATAGAATCTCTACATGTAAAGTTTGGTGTGGCAGCTATATTTTTTGCATGTTGGCAGCCAGTCAATGCTTGTGCCCCAAGAAAACTGCTGCAGGGGAGAAACCTTCCTAAAAAATAATCATGTGGGAGTACCTCCATGTAGCTACTAGAAGAATTGCACTTGTGATTTGGATTATAGCTCTTATAAGCGGAATGAGACAACTTGGAGACAGATATGGTGGTGAGGATGTGAGAGGACTTAACTGGGCTCTATTTCTATGGTTTGTAGTTGGTGTTATGACTGTGGGTTACTTAGAGTACCAAGAGTCTAAAAGAAGAAAGAAAAATAGAATTCCACCCAATAGCAATTGGGTTATGGGAAACCATGAAGATGACGATTCTATAGATCTCTTGCACCAAAGTGTATCATCACCTGGTGAGCAGGGCCTTCGCCCATCTGAAGGAATGGAAGTTCAACTACAACCCTTGTACTAGTTCTGAAGTTAGTTTTGCTGCAATCGTTTGTATAGGTAGTCAGTTGTGCACACATTGTTTGGCCCTTGGAGAATTTGACATAGCTTTCATTCATGTGGCATACCAGTAAATGTTTCATCGAGGGGTCATAATGATTTATTTTAAGCATTTAATTCATAGTGAAATATTTTTTCATTTTGCTAATAAATGGCATGCGAGCATATCAGGTATGACTCGAGTCATTTAGAGATTTGAGATATAAATATTTGACATGCAATGAGGCATTTATGATGTTGAAGAGAAGCACCATACCATTTATGATAACTGGTGCTGAGAAATGAGTGAAATAGGCAGATGACTGGGTCTGACTCATGAGACTCAAAAATTCGACTTACTGAAATCAATCTAACTCATGTTTGAGTTGCATTTCCAAGCCATATTTGCAAGTCTTTATGGGATGAATTGAGGCCGATTCCAACCCAGAAACAAGTCGGCTTGGATTCCAAACAGAGAAGAGTCAAACTTGAGAATCCAACTCAAATTAGAGGGAATTCAGTAACATTGATTTGGAGACATCGTTGTTATGCATTTTTTGTGGATTTTAGATTTTCAATGATTGATTGGCATGGTACCAGTTACAAATGCGGAAAAAATGATCAGAATAACACCAAGTATAAAGGAAAAACAAAACTAAAAAGAATAAGGATAGAGGATATTATTTAATGTTTTTCTCATCAATTCTACAGAACATAATGTAACATCAACAAGTAATGCAGAAAATCCATGAACACTATTAGATAACATTTATGAATATCACAAATGTTCTTTCAAATCCTGTAATAACAAGGCCCTCTATTGCTTCTGTGCAAATTACATACCCAAAAAGATCTACATGCCTACTAAATCTTAATTTGTAGCTCCCCAACAAATGCAACTTAGTGAGTAGCCCCCAATTTACAATATATGTCAGGATGAGGTGCTTGAAACATCATTGAGTGTTTCAGATACTGACACGTAGGGAATACAACCTTTAAACATTTTAGGGACATATCAGATTCTCAAAACTGTCATTTCAGTGCTGCAAAGCCATTTTGAGCGGATTTCCTGAACATTTCAGCTACCATAAAATTTATCCAGCCAAAATGTCCATGTTCAGGCCCCAAAACTAACAATAACATATCCATTTCCAAAATTAAAATCCATGTTCTATCTCTGCATGGAGTGCAGTCCTCATGAGTATATTCAAAAAATATTATTTAAATACCCCTTTTCATATAAGTAATGTCAGGTAATTAAGCCTGGTGGGCTAGCTCAAGTAGTTGAGTGCTTTGAGCTTCATGCATGAGGTCTTGGAATCGATCTCCTAGGCTGGCTACCTCTGTTGTGTGCTTTAGAGAGTAGTAAGTATCCCTTGTTATAGTTATCCATATTATTTTCGTTAATTTGTAACAAATGTCAAAAATTTAATATTTACATGGAATTACAAGTCTGTTAGAACCTAGAATGCACTAAGTCCCTTGATTTATGAGGAACATTCCAAAGGGAACCATCACCTTGTTAAGTCCTGCTGTCCACATCCAAGTTTCACGTGTTTTCTTTTTTACAACTTATCAACAGAAAAAGAAAGAATTTTTTCCCAGATCAGAGAAAGTGCAATCTCCAGGATCATGGTATAAAATTTTGTACAGTAGTTTACACAGCTTTAGTAGATGGGTATTGCAAGTGTGGAGTTGTGACACTGTAAATTGGGCCATCTATGTAGAAACTAGTAGAGATGAGGAAAACTTGGTTATGGGTGGGACGTGGATTCATCATAAATTTTGTAGTCGTCTATAAATTACTTTTATGGCAATCATCATTAGGACGATTCCTTAAAAATACCACAATCCATTTTAAAGGTAAGCATCATTAGGACAATTCCTTAAAGATACCACAATCCCTTTTAAAGGACTTCTTGAATTGATTCATATAGACAATAGCATATGTGAGCCACTGCAAACTATATGGCATGCTGGTGCAAGGTTCTTTGTAAAATCCATTGATGATGCATCTAGTAGAATGCCAACTTATTTTCTTAACAATAAATGAAAAGTTTAGATATATTAAAAATATCTCCATCTTTGGCCAAGAATTAGACAACAAAATCTCCTAGGAAGCTTAGTGTGAAAATTATAATGAATATTTTTTCTACAATGTTTACTAAGTGATAAAGGAAAAGATGAAGCAAGATGAGAAAATTGAAGATATAGATTGTAAAATGTAAAGGTGAAAAACTTGTTCAAAAAACACAAGATGATATTTTCATTAACTTTAAGTTTCTATGCACACTCGAAATAGAAATTTGCACTTGCTCGAAAGAATAGAAAGACCTTAAAGGTGAAGACCTCTCTTAGAAGAATGACACTAAAAGATGATGTCAAGTATCTCTAAGCAAGTTACAAATCTAATGTTCCATATAGATATAGGAATTACAAACACACTAGATGTCAATGTCTACCAGAGCATCTCACTAGGGACAAACTACTACAAGAGAAACTGCTAAATTATACACTTGAGATATACAATAAAATTCATGAAGGAAATTTAAGGTCCTTACGATATAATCCTTGCTTAACATGAATTTTACCTTGATTTCTATAATAAATAGGGAAGCCAATGCTTAAATTTGTATTGTAAGATCTAGTCAACCTGGAAAGACACGCTCGCTTTTCTACAGATTAGATGTATTGAAGTCTACCTATTTTTGGTGGTCCTTGTTTTGATATAATACATCTTCTCGAAGAGGAGGTTGGAAATATGGAATTTTACTCTGTCCCAAGATGGCCATTGCTGGCTCCAAAATAAGACCCCCAGTTGATCAACCAATGGCATGAGAGATAAATGCATTTAAATATTGGGAAAAAATAAAATGAAAAATTGATGCGTAATGTAACCCTCAGGGGAATTGGGCAAAATTTTTGGTCAATGCCCAAACTTATAGCATTCAATGAAAATCAAATGCAATATAGCATGCCTTGCAGTAGGTGTAATAAGAGCACGCTATGGTGAAGTCAACTTGAAATAACACAAATGTGCCATATACTAAACACTTAGAGGGGTTTGATACCAAAAAACACGCTCAAGAAATCTGAGCTAAAACTTACAACAAGAGCTCTATGAATGTAGTGTCTTTGTCCTACTCTATCTGCTCATGTGATGTGCAAGAGGCAAAGAGGGACACTGAAAGCTGATGTGACACAAAGGGTTGTAACTTCTAAAACAAACTAGTAGTTGAATGATCAATGCAAACATGTGTTGTTCTAACATAACTTTGACATGGAGGTATTTTTCCCAATGTTTGTTGGATTGATGATTTAATGATAAGTTGTGCACAATTTTCTTATTAATAATCTCAGTATGGTCGTCAGTCTAAGACTAAAAAACATAGGGAGAGAAGCAACCTGAAGTGTATCCAAATTTGTTGGAAGATTAATTTTGCAGCTTTTGGTGCATCATTGTTATTGTTGTAGGGAATCGACAAAACGTGTTGGAAACAACAACACACTGTTATGAAGATGTAAAGATGATTATGTTGATTCGTAGACTTTACAACAATGAAATTCATTTAACTAGTTTCCGATGGTTAAGAAGGCACTGGTAGATGCTAACATATGCAAAGATTTTGATTGGGAGGCATAGACAAGCTACAATTAGAGCACTGATATATATAATCATTAATATTCCTTAGCATGATTCGGAAATATGTTGCAGAAGGAATTGAAGAGCCTCATCGATTGAACGGTGCCTTCCAAGGAGAAGGAATGAGATTCTTTGAGTAGTTTATTTAGCACCAACTAACACACATGAATAATTCAATTTGTACAATAACTTATTGAAGAGTATAATTTAGGAAAGGTAAATTCTGCAAAATGAGTACAAAATATGGATAAATAGGATAAAATAATTTTTAGTCATCATAATTACTCCATATGATGTCTAATGATTAATCTGCTAACAAATATCCCTACGAGGATGGTTGAGAAGGTATAGACTCTATTATCTCGTTTTTGGATTCATTCTGTTATTAGATAATGATGTAATTATTGTAGACATTATGCCTGTTCTGTATGGATATGTGTTTGAATTGACGAATTGCAGAATTTCAATGGTTGATGGTTTGTACGTAGAATATTTTCCTTTTCCGAGGAAGAAGTGCCACCAATGTTTAATTGTTTAAACTATGAAAAAAAATTGCTTATCATAGGTAGCATAACCTAGCTTGGCATGCAACAGGTCTTCAAAGTGATAAACCATTGGACGTTCTCCCTACTTAAGAACGGTATCTATGGAAAATTATGAGGAATTTGTCTAAAATGAGACCATGATATTTCAAACTTGGACCTTCAAGTATAAAAATAAAATGTCCTACTGAGTAGAATTAAATAAAATCTTGAAAATCTGACCACATAAATGAATATTTTTCATTCGATAGAACAAGAAATAAAAATGAAAAATGAAATCTCCTAAGTGAACCCAAACAAACTAACATTTTTTGAAATTGGTAATCATATTTACAGGCATATAAATAGATTTAAAACACCTCCCTGGTAACTTCAATGTCATTAAAAATTAATAAATTCCATCAAAAAACCAAACTTGCTAAGATCCCAAAACCAAGAGTACTTACAGATAGGTGTGGTGAGCTTAAGAGTCCTGAAGAAAATATCATAGAGAGCCTCATTGCCAAGCACCATACATTTGTCTGCATTTTCTACCAGCTGATGAACACAGAGTGTGGCATTGTAAGGCTCCACCACTGTGTCTGACAGCTTAGGAGACAGGAAAATAGAGAATGTGAGCATCATTCTATCAGGGTATTCCTCCCTAATCTTGGAGACCAAGAGGGTTCCCATTCCAGATCCAGTACCTCCTCCCAAAGAGTGACACGCTTGAAACAATGTACACAACAAAAACCCACATCATTTTAGCAAATGAAATCCCACATTTCAAAAACACAAGGTCAAGGATTCGAATCTGAAAAAGACACATACCTTGCAGGCAATCACAGTTCTCAGCCTCCTTCCTAACGACATCAAGCACAAAATCAATGAGCTCAGCTCCTTCCGTGTAATGCCCCTTGGCCTAGTTTTTTCCAGCCCCATATTGGCCAAAAATGAAGTTATCAGGTCTGAAGACCTGTCCATAAGGCCTGGTCCTCACACTGTCCATGGTTCCAGGCTCCAGATCCATGAGCACGGCTCGAGGCACAAATATTCCACAGCTTGCCTCATTGTAGTAAACATTAACCCTTTCAAGCTGTAGATTTGAAGTGCCCTGATATCTCCCAGTAGGATCGATCCCGTGCTCTTCACATACCACTTCCTAGAACTTGGAGCCGATCTAGTTGCCACATTGGCCCCCCTGAATGTGAAGGATCTCTCGCATTTTTTCTATTGAACCTACTTAGATTTGGATCAGATCTGAACTTCCCCTCTGTCGCCGCTCAATACATCAAGAATTTTTGCAGAAGATTGCTTAGTGATTAAGGTAAGAAAAGCATCATTAGGTTGCTTCCTATTTCAATAGATCTGTGTGTAACTCCTCTAGGATGAAATCAACGAATATGAAGATCACTTATTGTGTTTTTTATGCAGGACATATGGCTTCAGGTCAACATTCCAGTCTTTTAATTACATACATATTTCCTCACAAAGATAATGCTAGTCTCCAAGATTATGGATGTGATGTGACTATTATAATTGAAGTGCCAAATATATAGGTGCGATGCTTGTAGATGTGATGATGTTGTGTGCGATGCCTCAGACTTCAGAACTTGAAATAAAACTCAACGAAACCCACAGAAAGCAAACCAAAATAACAACAAAACCCCAATATCAAAGATGGCTCAGAAACCCTTTTGCAACTTCCTCTTATTTGAAAACCTTTGGCCGCAGAGCTAATAGATAGAGCGACTTTGTTTTAACCCTGAAATTCCCCTCCAAACGAGATTTTCCACATCATCCTTCCTTCCCTAGACAAACAATGCAACCGTAGGGAAATGTATGAGGGAAATTAAAACTTTTGATATTTCAAAATTTTTGACATTTTGAAATGAAATACGTGTGTTTTTTTTAAGGCCACTCAAATTCCATTAAATAAAATGTGTGAGACTTTTCTTGGGGTTGATAAGGGGTTTGGGTAAATAAGTGGTATTTTTGATTATAAATAATTATTAATGAGATTAGATCTAAGACATTTATTTAAATTATTAATTATATAAAATTGTTAAAACTTCATTTCATAAACTAGGGATTTTGGTTGATTTTTTAATCTAATTATGTGATATTAAAGATGGATTATGGTAACTTAAAAATAAGTTTTATGTGGTTAAAAGGGAAGTAGTAATGTTATGGTATGAATGATTATTTTCAATGAAATTTTTGGTTTATTAAGGATAATCAGGCTAACGATGCCACTGGGGAGCAAACGGCAAACGGGTTGCCCGAACGTGCATAAGGCACCCGGGTGGTCACAACTTAGCAAAACGGATATGGGCGCCCTCAAACGAAACGACCCGATCCGAATGCGCCCGGTTGGGCGACCTCAAATGGCACGACATGGTGCACCTGACTGAATGATCCCACAAGGGAGAAAATGGCAAACGGGCCGCTCGAACATGCACAAGGCACCCAGGCGGTCACAACTTAGCAAAATTGGTACAGGCGCCCTCGAATAAAACGGCCCAACCAGAATGCGCCCAGCTAGGCGACCTCACATGGTGCGCATGACCGAATGATGCCACAAGAGAGAAAATGGCAAGCGGGCCGCTCGAATGTGCACAAGGCACCCGGGCAGTCACAACTTAGAAAAATTGATACGGGTGCCCTCGAATGAAACGGCCCGGCCCGAACGCGCCTGGTCGGGTGACCTCACACGGCGCGACATGAAGAATGATGCCACAGGGGAGAAAATAGCAAACGGGCCACCCGAACATGCACAAGGCACCCAGGCGGTCACAACTTAGCAAAACTGATACGGGCGCCCTCGAACAAAACAGCCTGACCCAAACACGCCCGGTCAGGCGACATCACACAGCGCGACACAGCGCACCCAACCGAACGATGCCACAAGGGAGAAAATGGCAAACGGGCCACTCGAACGTGCACAAGGCACCCGAGCGGTCTTAGCAAAATTGATACAGGCACCCTCGAACGAAACGACCCGACCCGAACATGCCCGGTCAGGCGATCTCACACGACACAACACTGCGTGCTCGACCGAACGATGCCACAAGGGATCAAATGGCAAACAGGTCGCCCAAACGTACATAAGGCACCTGGGTAGTCACAACCTAGCAAAACTGATACGGGTGCCCTCAAACGAAATGGCCCGACTCGAATGTGCTCGGTCAGGCGACCTCGCATGGCGTGACACGGCGCGCCCGACCCAACGATGCCACAAGGGATCAAATGGAAAATGGGCCGCCTAAATGTGCACAAGGCACCTGAGCGGTCACAACTTAGCAAAACTAATACGGGCACCCTCGAATGAAACGACCTGAACCGAACACGCTCGGTCGGGCGACCTCCCATGGCGCGACACGGCGTGCTCGACCGAATGATGCCATAAGGGAGAAAATGGAAAACAGGCCGCCCGAATCTGTGCAAGGCACCCGGGCAGTCACAACTTAGAAAAATTGATACGGGCACCCTCGAACGAAATGACCCGACCCGAACGCGCCTTGTCGGGCGACCTCGCAAGGCACGACACGACGCACCCGATCGAGCGATTCCACAAGGGAGAAAACGGAAAACGGTCCACCCGAATGTGCATAAGGCACTCGGGCGGTCACAACTTAGCAAAACTGATATGGGCACCCTCGAAAGAAACGGCCCGACTCGAACGTGCTCAGTTAGGCTACCTTGCACGGTGCGACATGACGCGCCCGATCGAACGATGCCACAAGGGAGAAAACGTAAAACGGGCCGCCCAAAGGGATTTTGAAGGGGTTCCCCCACCTTATGTCTGGAAGAAGAGAATGGTCATTCCAAATTCTCTGAAAGTTTTGAGGCTTCAGCCAGGTCACAAGTATTGTCTGCTAACTAGGAAATATTTCCAAAGAAGTTGGCTGGCATCACTATGACACTATTACGGAATTAGAAGGGAAGATTAAGGAAAATGCTTAGATATCATATGAGAGAAGGAAGAAATTGGCAAAATTGAGATCAAAAGATGTGGAGTTAGCCGAAAAGCAATTTGCCCTAGAGATGGATAAGATAAAACTTGACAACATATTGGTCAATTTCCTTGACCCTTTATTGGTTATTCAGAAGGAGTATGAATACACCACCATTAATATAAAATTAACTAGCCCCTAGTAGATCAAGGGCTACAAGTTGTAGTTTTCGTTTGAACATCAACATACCACAACCGTGCTTACAACCAGGATATGTTTTTGAGGAGGAGAAATCTCGTCGAGATCAACATCAAGAATCCATTGCAAAAAAAAAAGTACAACTTGTGGTGATTCCATATGAGCATAGATGAATAGCTACAATAGATGTCGAATGTGGAAATTATGGAGGAAAAAGATGAAATTCATCTTCCTTTTGCATTCGAGTGAGAGGAAAATCAATCATCAATGAAAATTCAAAATTTTCAAGCTGATCAGCAAGATCAACCAAATTGGGGCTAGAGTTTGGGGAACCTTCGTAAGTGAATGGGGCCTATGTGATATGGCTACGAGTTATCTATCCCCACACAATCCGATATGCAAACAATAAAAATTGTAGGCATAGGGTTAATTAACCCCACACATAGTGGAGTTAGCACCCGAAAAGCAGCTTGCCCCAAAGATGGAGCTCTTAACTTCAATAAAGTATTAGATAAGGTGGATGTTGTGCTCCATGAAGCAGTCAATTTTGAAAATGACAAGAAATTATTTCTGTAGATGACGTTTTTGACTAGAAAGATATAACTACACATAAATAATTACACTATTGATACAATAATAATATTATCTTCAAATGGCCTTCTCACATTCATGATCTGAGTATATAGTGAATTAGACAGAAGTAAGAAAACAATTACTTCTTCAAAGCTAATTCGAATTTGGAGGGCTTAGGGTATTGGGGGTTAGGGGTTAGGGTTAGGGGCTAGGGTTTATGGGGTTAAATGGGTTAGGGTTTTAGGGGTTTAGGGGGTTAAATGGGTTGGGGGTTGGGAATTAGTGTTTAAGGGGTTAGGGGTTAAGGGTTAGAGGTTTAGGGTTTAGGGGGTTAAATGGGTTAGGCATTTAGAGGTTTAGGGGCTTAGAGGATTCAACAGTTAAGGATTTTAGCTAGGGGTTAGGGGTTAAGTGGTTAATGGGTTAGGGGTTTAGAGGTTTATGGTTTAGGGGGTTAGGGGTTAAGGGTTTATAGGTTTATGGTTTAGGGGTTAAATGGGTTAGGGGTTAAGGGGTTATAGGTTTTGGGTTTAGGGGGTTAAATGGGTTAGGGTTTAGGGGGTTAGGGGATTTAACAGTTAAGGATTTTAGGGGTTAGAAGTTAGGGGATAATGGGGTTAGGTTTTATGGGTTTATTTGGGTTAGGGGTCCGGAATTAGGGTTTAAGGGGTTATGGTTAAGTTTTTAATGGTTTAGGGTTTAAGGGGTTAGGGGTTAAGGGTTTATAGGTTTAGGGTTTAGGGGGTTAAATGGGTTAGGGGTTTACTAGGGGTTTAGGGGGTTAAATGGGTTAGGGGTTAGGGGTTAAGGGTTTAGAGTTTTATGGTTTAGGGGTTAAATAGGTTAGGGGTTTAGAGGTTTAAAGGCTTAAATGGGTTAGGGGTTGGGAATTAGTGTTTAAGGGGTTAGGGGTTAAGATGATAGTTTCATTGGTCTCTGTTTGTGCACATTAGTTGCTTATTCTTTGCATCTCAATGCAAAAATTTTGTAAGTATTGTTTCTTGTTGCCATGTCTTCTTTATTTATTAAGATATAGGACTTAAGAGAGAGGAACCCCACCTATATGGAGATGGGAGATAGGGGCACCCTACCTACCTACTAAATGTCTAAACCAAATGTGGTGTAAACGTCTGTAATGGTGGTCGATTATATGAGGAGAGGATTTTATGAGGAGGCACTGGATTTTAAGATGGTCACAATTTAGCATTTTTGATACGACCACCCTCACATGACCCAACCTAGCTCGACCTGACCCGCCCGAACGTGTTTCCTTGGGCGGCCTCATGACATGACACGACCTGACCAGACCAGACCCGACCTGACCCACATGAATGTGTTTCCTTGGGTGCCCTCACAATATGGCACGATCCGACCTGACCCGACTCGAATGCATTTCCCTGGGCGGCATCAGTACACCACTCGACCCGACTCACCCGAATGTGTAATTTCCCTGGGCCCCCTCATGACACGACTTGACTCGGTCGCACATGTTCCTTGGGCGCCCTCACATGACCCAACCTGAACCGACCCTCTCGAACATGTTTCCTTGGGCACCCTCATGGTACAACATGACCCGACCCGACCCGACCCAAACGCGTTTCCTTGGGTGACATCACACAACCCAACCCAACCAAACCCGCTTAAATGTCGAAGGCACGAGGGAGAAAATGAAAAATGGGTCGCATGAACGTGCACAAGGTACATGGGCGGTCATAAATAGCATTTTTTATACGACCTCCCTCACACGATTTGACCTGAATGAGTTTCCTGTGGCACGCCCCTCACACGGCATGACCTGACCCACCCGAGAAAAGGGCGTACGAGGGAGGAAATGGAAAAGGGATCACACAAACATGCACAAGCAACATGGGTGGTAAAAAATTAGAATTTTTAATACGACCACCCTCATACGACCTAAACCGACCTGACTCAACCCGCCCGAACGCGTTTCCTTGGGTGGCCTCACCTGACACGACCCGACGAGACCCAACTCGACCCATCCGAACACGTTTCCTTAGGCGGCCTCACACGACACAACCTGACCTGACCTGACCCAACCCAACCCACCCAAACATGTTTCCTTGGGTGCCCTTAATTACAATAGAGCACGAACCGACTTGACCTAACCTGAACTCATTTCCAGCTAATTGGGCGCCATCACATGACTCGACCCGACCCGTACGAATGTGTTTCCTTGGGCGGCCTCACATGACAAGACCCGATCACTAGACCCAACCCTACCCGCCCGAACATGTTTCCTTGAGCGCCATCAGTACATGACTCGACCCGACCCATACGAACGTGTTTCCTTGGGCGGCCTCAGACGACATGACTTGACTAGACCTAATTCGACCTGACCCGTACGAACGTGTTTCCTTGGGCGGCCTCACACGACACGACCTCACTAGACCCAACTCGACACGCTCGAACGCGTTTCCTCGGGCGGCCTCACACGACATGACCTGACTCGACCTAGAAGGGATAGTTGAATAACTGAATGATGCCACAACGGAGAAAATGGCAAACGGGCTGCCCGAACATGCACAAGGCTGCACCTGGGTGGTCACAACTTAGCAAAACTGACACCCTCGAACGAAACGGCCCGACCCGAACGTGCCCGGTCGGGCAACCTCACACGACACGACATGACGCGCCCGACCGAATGATGCCACAAGGGAGAAAATGGAAAACGGGCTACCTGAATGTGCACAAGGCACCCGGGAGGCCACAACTTAGCAAAACTGATACAGGTGCCCTCGAATGAAATGGCCCAACCTGAACGCGCTCGGTACTCGGGTGACCTCACACGGTGCGACACAGCGCGCTTGAGCACACGATGCCACAAGGGAGCAAATGGAAAATGGGCCACCCGAACATGCACAAGGCAGCCGGGCGGTCACATCTTAGCAAAATTGATACGAGCACCCTCGAACGAAACGGCTCGCCCCGGACCCACCTGGTCAGGCGGCATCTCACGACGCGACACGACGTTCCCGACCGAACGATGCCACAAGGGAGAAAACAGCAAACGGGTTGCCCGAACATGCACAAGTCACCATGGCGTTCACAGCTTAGCAAAACTGATACGGGCACCCTCGAACGAAACGGCCCGACCCGAATGCACCCGGTCGGGCGACCTCACACGGCGTGACATAGTGCGCCTGACCGAATGATGCCACAAGGGAGCAAACAAAAAATGGGCCACCCGAATGTGCACAAGGCACCTAGGTGATCACAACTTAACAAAACTGATACGGGCACCCTCAAACGAAATGGCCCGACCCGAACGCGCCTGGTCAGGCGACCTCACAAGGCGTGACAGGGCGCACCTGACCGAACGATGCCACAAGGGAGAAAATGATAAATGGGCTGCCCAAACATGCACAAGGCACCCGAGCGGTCACAACTTAGCAAAACTGATACGGGTGCCCTCGAAAGAAACGACCCGGCTCGAACGCGCCCGGTCGGGTGACCTCACACGGCGAGACACGACGAATGATGCCACAAGGAAGCAAACGGCCAACGGGCTGCCTGAACATGCACAAGGCACTTGGGTGGTCACAACTTAGAAAAAATGATATGGGCGCCCTCGAACGAATCGACCCAACCCGAACGTGCCTGGTCGGGCGACCTCACACGGCGCGACACGGCGCGCCCGAACGAACAATGTCACAAGGGAGCAAATGGAAAATGGGCTGCTCAAATGTGCACAAGGCACCTGGGTGTTCACAAGTTAGCAAAAATTATACAGGTGCCCTCGAACAAAACGACCCGACCTGAATGCGCCTAGTCGGGTGACTTCACATGGTGCGACACGGCGCGCCTGGACGATTAACGATGCCATAAGGGAGAAAACGACAAACAGGCCACCCGAATGTGCACAAGGCACCCTGGCGGTCACAACTTAGCAAAACTGATACAGGCGCCCTCGAACGAAATGACCCTTCCCGAATGCGCCCAGTCAGGCAACCTCAGACGGCACGACATGACGCGCCTGAACGAACGATGGCACAAGGGAGAAAATGGAAAACGGGCCGCCTGAACGTGCACAATGCACCCGAGCGGTCACAACGTAGCAAAACTGATATGGGCACCTGCAAATGAAATGAACTGACTCGAACGCGCCCGGTACTCGGGCGACCTCACACGGCGAGACACGACGCGCCCGAACGAATGATGTCACAAGAGAGAAAACAAAAAACGTGCCACCAAAACGTGCACAAGGCACTCGAGTAGTCACAACTTAGAAAAATTGATACGGATGCCCTCAAACGAAACGGCCCAACCCGGATGTGCCCGGTTGGGCGACCTCACACGGCGCAACACGGCGCTCCCGACCGAACGATGCCACAAGGGAGAAAATGGAAAACGGGCCGCCCGAACATGCAAATGTCACCCGGGTGGTAACAATTTAGCAAAACTAATACGGGCGCCCTCGAACGAAACGGCCCGACCTGACCCGAATGCGCCCGGTCGGGCGACCTCACACAGCGCGACATGGTGCGCCCAACCGAACGATGCCGCAAGGGAGAAAATGGCAAATGGGCCACCTGAACGTGCACACAACACTTAGCCAGTCACAACTTAGCAAAATTGATACGGGCGCCCTCGAATGAAATGGCCTGACCTGAATGCGCCCGGTTCGGCGACCTCACATGGCATGACACGATCACCAAAAATAACTCCCAAACCCTAAACCCTAAGATTGTTCCTAAACACTAACAACACTTGCCTCGTAAAAGTGGCAATATAGATACTTGACACAACTGTCGCAATACCAACCCTTCTTCTAACTATCGCAATACCAACAGTAATCTCTGTAACGTCTCAATACCGATGCTTTGCCCCAAACCGTCTCAATAGCAACACTTATCTCTTTGTAACGTCCCAATAGCGACACTTAGCTCTCTATAACATTGCAATAGCAACACTTAGCGTCCATAATGTCGCAATACTGATGCTTTTCCCCCAAGCATCGCAATAGCGACACTTATCTCGAAGTGTCGCAAGACTGACACATTCCACCAATATGTTGCAATTCTGACACTTTTCTACAAGCGTCACAAGACCGACACTTACCTCTAAGTGTCGCAATACCAACACTTGTATCCAAATGTCGGTAAAGCGATAGTTGTGGGCAGGATTTGAAAAATTGATAAAATTTGGGGAAATTTCTGACATTTGGTCAAAAGTGTCGGAATTTCCACCAAATGTACTAGTGTACCTTAAAATTATTCATTTAAAAGGAAAAAAGAAAAATTTGTTGGGTGGTGCGCTGGAGCCATTCGACTCGCACTGGTTCGCAGTGTTTCTTGTAAATTAAAAGGCCACATCGCAACTGGTGCCAATGGTATCTGCATTCGTTTTGGGTCGGTACCGAAAGGCGCACCGAGTTATTTTAAAATTTCAAAAAGGGTGCGGTATAGTCGGTTACCCGATTGCACCGTTGACCATGTGGAATAGAGGCAATGCGGTGTGTTGACTTAAATATCTACCCGAGGGTGGGTAGTTCTGTCAGTGTACCACATTCCACATTTACAGAGGGTCAATGGTGTGGCCTGGTAAAATACCGCACCAACCGTTGACTATGTAATGAAGTCAGGAGGTCGGTGCAGTAACTGAACTATACGCCCCGGGGCGTAGATTTTGGTCATCACACCGTACTCTTGACACCATCCATAGTCAATGGTGCACTAAAAATTTTCAGATGCACCGCTACCAGTGCACTGAATATTTTCTGGTGCACTGCCGCTGGTGCACGACAAGAAAAGATGCACCGATACTGGTGCATGCCTATTTTTTGTGGCGCACTTATTGTTTTTTTTTTTCCAAAAAAATTGTAGATGTATATTCCTAAATACATGTCTGATTTAATAAAAAAAATTTATTAGACATGAAAGGAGAGAAGAGGGGGAACAACAACAACAACAGGCGCACTAGTATAGCATGGTTCTCCTGTGGGAGGCACGAGAGAGGGAGAGAGATGCGTATCGTCACCCTATTACAGCATCTACCCAGGGGCTCCTAAGGTAGGTGTGCCTCCTCAAGTTCTATGAGGAGGCTAATTCCCTAAAGAGCCATGGTGTGTTTTTGGGACATCTTATCTGCAGGTGCAATACCCACCGAGAGGCTTTCCGGGTTGGTCCTAACTAGTGGTATGCTCCCACTAAGGAGGAAATATATTTCATTACAGGGCTATCAAGGAGAGGGGTGGATTTTCCCTCGTTCCTAGAGGTTTCAGTTGGATATGCAACAGGGAGTCAGTTGGTGTACTCCTAGAGATACATTAGTGCATATATACTGTCTCCTTCAGATTTTCAGGTCTTCGAAGGTCAGTTACATATTGGTGAATTTGGTAGTCAGGAGGTGAGGTGCCTCTCACTTATGATTTTGACCATTTCACACAACACTAGTGACGAGAAATGCATTAGCTGCTCGCTTCTATATTATGTTTGTTGTTTAGTACAGGAGCCACGACTTGTCAGGTGGTCTACCATTTTTTTAAGGCAATTCTGTACAACCTTAGATAGATGTCATGCTCATGCACAATGGAGGGTCAAATTCCGTTTTTCTTCAAAGCTTTTATTTTTTATTTTTTGAGAGGTTTCTAGAGACGAGGCCTACCTTTTTTTCGGCAGCCTCGTAGGCTAATGTTGGAGGCATGGATGCACATGAGGGGACAGATGATGCCCAAGAGGGGCGAGATTGAGTTTTTCGCGAGCATATTGCATGATGCACTGGAGTTGCTAGCCAACGTTGACAAGCATTCCTTCATTATGGTCCCCTGTCCTAATTATGCTGGTTTGGATTGGTGAGGGTGTGCCAACATCCTCTTCACAGATGATGAGCCATCAGATGATAGAGGTAATATTACTGTTTTATTTAAATTTATTCTAACATGTTATTTAACTTCTTTTTATTAAATTGTGTAATGAAATTGTGTAATTGTTGCTGTGTGTTGGAAATAATGAGAGGGAGGTGAATAAATATTTCTTTTCAATTATTAATTTTACCAGTTAGATCACTTATATTTAGAACACAAAATGAACAATGATGGAATAGATAATTTTATTAATTTCTTCTTTACATTAAGTAAAGTACAATAATGATATAAGGCTCCAACCCTAGATGAAGACTCCAATCTTCTAGGCTCCAAACTCTATTGTAACAAGCACTGACTTGGTCTTTCCAAGGCTCCAACCTTGTCAATTTGAGGCACCAACCTCGTAAATTTTGAGGCACCAACCTCTAGGGCTCCAACCCTATCTCTAGTACAGGCTCCAACTTGGTTTCCTGAGGACTCCTATCCTCTAGGGCTCCAACCCTATCTTCCAAGGCAAAAACCTTGTCTCTATGAGGCTCCAACCTCTTGGGCTCCAACCCTTAGCTTCACTTCATCAAAATATGTTTGGTTATTCTTCATGGCTCCTAATGTCTTATTCAAAGAGCCCTCACAATCTTCAACAATGCCTTCACTTAGTCTCCACGTCACATCATCAATGACAACCTTGTCTTATCATGAAGGTGTCTCCACTGTTCTTCATGTCACCCAAATGATCACCAAGGTCACCTCATGATGACTTTCAATAATACATTATGGTCTTCAAGATTAAATCCAAGGTTAGTCAACGCTTCTCAACAAGATGTCTACAATAGTCTTCTCAAATTAAGGTCAAATTAATACTCTTCAAAAGTTTGTTCCAAATAAACCTTCAAGATAACCTCCAACAAGATTTCAACTCCACAAAGGCTGTTGCAGAGTATCTTCTCGAAATAGATCTTCAATAATGGTCACCAACAAGTTTAGGTCTTTAATATTTTCTTTAGTTTGTCCCAAGAATGCTCCACATATTTCAATATGCTATATCTTCAAGACACTTCAAAGCCCAAGGGTCTAATCATTGTCCATGTATTCTCATCTTATTCATTGTCTTCAACAATGATCACTAAGTTTGGTTGTCTACTATAATTCAGGTCCGAGGTGAGGTCTTGTCCAAAAATTCAAGGATAAATCCATAGATTAATATTTTCTAGCCACAGGTCCAAAGCATATAACAAGACTGTTTCACTTAGTTCTCATAACTATCACTGCAATCTGAGCTGACTGTCCAATTCTTCAAAGTATATTTACTATCCTTCGATAGGTGACTAGTTACATACAATGATCATAGGTTTCAACTTCAGGCCTTAGTTTTTTTGATCAACAATCTGAACCAACAATCCCAACTTTAGATCTTAGGCACACTCCACAATCCAAAATGTAATATGACCATACTTTGTATAGTTGGTCAAGACAAGAAAACACAGGTCCGAAATAATATATCACAGGTCCAAACTGTATGGCAACTCCTTTTCACATCTTGAAGTATTTTCAATTCTTTGTTACAGGTCTGAAGGTATTATAGACAAGTCTTAAGGCTTTTTGAATGAGTTCTGCAGTTTAATCATAGAATTTAAGCCAAAAATGAAAATAAAATTATCCTCAAGTTCTTTCAGCCTTCTCCAATTCACTAGGTGTGAACTCCTTTCTATTTTTGTCCTCTGAGATATCTTCACCGATTTTTTTTTTTCAAAATGAACAGTCCAGCCTTGTATTTAGACGAATTTTGGCATTATAATGAAGGGACATGTCATATGGAGGTAGGCCGACATGAATTCCAAAGTGTAGGTCAGCTCACAATTTATTATATTTTTCTTATCTTAAAAATTCAATATCTCATCAACCATTGGGAGTTTCAAGGAAAGTAAGGGCTCATTAGAAAGAGGAAAAAGTCCTCTTTAAGATGGTATAGAACTTATTGTGTGAATATTCCTCCAAGTTGTCCAATTTTTTTTTTTTTATGACTGCTCCTGAATTTTTGAGGGTGATTAGGACAGCAAGCTCATTAGGCAAAAATTGTGTAGAGGGTGATTAGGATAGCAAGGTCATTAGGGCTCCTTCTTTGTTACGACTCCAAGTTCTTCATCATAGTGTGTTATGATGTTTTTCATCAATGTCATCTAAGTTATCATGATAGTGTAGCATCCAAGTCATGTCATCTAATAGTGCAATGATATGTCATCCATATGTCAATGTGCAACATCCATTAATTTTCCATAAAGAGAGCTTCAAATTAGTCTTCCAACCACCATCCATATCATAAAATGAGATCTTCGAAAAATTTCATCATATGCCATCAAGTGATCTCCAAGTCCTTAATGTCACGCAATCATTGTCCATGTCATCAAATGGTCCTCCATGTCATCATATAGTTTCAACCATTGTCATCAAGACCTTCATCAAGAGGCCATCATCAATTGTAGTAATTCATTTAGTGTATGACATCATCAAGTGTATGAATCCATATGTCATGAAGGGTTAAGTTCTAGATCATCAAGGCACATGCAACATTATAGTTAGTTCAAGGACTTCTTCATTAGTGGTTTCACATTTTCGTGGTTGACATCTTCATTGATGGCATCCTTGTCAAACAAGAGTTATGTCATCATCATCTAGAATGAGGCATCTCAAGAATATTTTCCATCTCAAATAGTGCCATATTGACATCAATGACAACCTTGATTAACAATCTCCCCCTTTTTCATTGATGGCAATATTCTTTCCCTTCAACGTTCTCTCCCCCTTTGACATCAATGGCAAACGGGGTGCCCAAGTACTCCCCCTATCACACTGCTTCATGTTGCTCCCCTTGCCATGGTGCTCTTTCTTCTAGAAATGTAGTCCATGATATATGTGACCACATTTCTTCATATGATGAACCGAATCCCCTTGCTTGCATAAACTCTTCTAGGTCAAGAAAGATTTCTTGCTTTGTGATCTAATGGAAGACAATTTCAACAATGGTCCATCGGATGAGAGGGGATTATGTTCTTCAATGCTCCCAAGAGATGATCTAAAAGATGATTTTCCACATAGTGCCCTTTCACAGAATGATCACAAACTCCCCCTAATTGTATGCATGGTCTCCTTTTTGGCAGAGTCTCACCATCAAATACTTGGAATATCAAGGATGACTTCATCAAGTCAACAACATGTGTTGTTGGCTAGAGTCTTCAAGAGAGTTTCAAACCCAGTTTGCTTCTTTCTCCATACTTCTGTAACTTTCTTTTCTGGCTTGGTTGTCATGGTTCTAGCTTGTGTGGGGACCCAAGTCAAGTAACAATCACGTGCCATATGTCCAATAAAATGGCAATTGAAACACTCTATCTTGTTCATGAATAAGAAATCATGACTTCTTCTTGCAAAATTGCTTCTAGGAGATTGAAGGGTACCATTATATTTGTATTTGTGATATGCCCTACAGTCTTTTGCCATGTGCCGAAAGTTTGTACAAGAATAGCAATAACCAAGAGATATACTTTAGTACCTCGGAGATCGAGTTTTCCTTGATGTACTTCTGAAGTCTTTTTGCCTTGGGATTCTTTGATGATATTCATTTCCTTTTGTATTCTTGACACCGTCAGCAAGTCTCCTTGGAGAAGAATTTCTTTCGTTGTTTTCTTGATTCTTCTCCTTGCCTTTGCTGGAACTGGGAGCATCAACATTTCTTTCTAGGTTCCTCACATCTTTGTTGTTTGAAGCATTATCATTATTTCTTGAGGATTCACCTGCATATCCAAGACTTGATTTATCAAGGGGAGACCTTTGATGACTTAGGATTTCATCTAGGGTTTGAGAGCTTTTCAAGTTCTTATTTAGCAAGTCAACTTCCTTTTTAAGAAAGACAATTTCTCCTTTCAACTTTTCACAATATTCATCTTTCATAACTAGTTGCTTCTTCATTTCTTCCATCATCCTTGTTGCTTCATGTGATTCGATTTTAAGGGAGAAGATATTTGATTTCATTATGAAGACTTCTTCATTCTCCTTTGCTATACTGCTCTCCATTTCTTCTTTTATTCTTGTGGCTTCGCATGTTTTGGCCTTAAGAAGATTGATGTCTGATTTTAGTTTCAAGATTTCTTCATCCTTTCTTCTAGTTGGCATATCATGGTGTTTCTCTCCTTTTCCGCTTCATTAACTTGTCCTTCTATGAATGCCAAATTTTCCATCACCTTCTCAGCTCCTTGCTCTTGTTTCCTTGATTCTTCTAGTTGAGATCTAAGAGAAGAGAACTCTTCCTTGTATTGACCAATCTCTGCTTCAAGATTGTTCAAGCTCTTAAGTCTTTGTTCAAGGTGGCTTGACAAAGTTTCTTCCCTTTTATTTTCCTTATCCAATTGATCTGTCATAGATATGACTTCTTCATGATGCTTTATTTTGTTTTGATGAAATTCCTCTTTAAGTTTGGCAAGCTCCTCATCTCTTTCTTGTACTTGAAGCTTGACAAAGTCAACTTCCTTCCTTGTCTTGTCTTGGTTACCATCTTGTGCTTTCTTCTTAAGTTCCTCATTTTATTTTTTCAAACTGTTAATCTCTTCCATGGAAGCCATAATTTTATTCAGGAGATATTCTTCAAAGTCTTCTTCGTTCTCTTCATCTTCTAGGTCTCCTTTAGCCTTGTTGTCATCTCTATTATCTTCAGCTTCCTTGATGGATTCTAGACTTATTTCTTGTTTCCCATCATCTTCTTGGCTAGATATCATTGTCAGCACTCCTTTTGAGTTAATATCATGAATTTTGTCCCACATGACTTTTGCCGATGAAAATTTTTCAAAATTGGCCTTCACAGAATTTGGTAACCCATTCAAAATTGTCTTCATTACTTTTGTATTGTACTCCTTGGATTCTTCGTCCATCGTGTCATTAGTAATCATTGATTTCCAAAATTCAATTCCATGATTCTTCAAGAAATTCCTCATTCTTGCCTCCCATATATCAAAATTTCCATTGAACAATGGAACCTTTGCAAATTGATTGACTTCAATTTCGATGGTTGAGGAAGACACATCTTCAGGAGCTTTGGAGACTTTCTTCATTGGATTTTTCATTTGTGTTCTAATGATCAACCTTCAAGCTGTTAGGCTTTGAGTGAAGGTACTGGCTCTGATTCTAGTTGTTGGAAATACTGAGAGGGTGGTGAATCAATATTTCTTTTCAATTGTTAATTTTACCAGTTAGATCACTTATATTTAGAACAAAAAATGAAAAATGATGGAATAGATACTTTTATTAATTTATTCTTTACATTAATTAAATTACAATAATGATATAGGTCTCCAAACCTAGATGAAGACTCCAATCTTCTAGGCTCCAACCTATATTGTACCAAGCACCGACTTGGTCTTTCCAAGGCTCAAACCTTGTCAATTTGCACCAACCTCGTCAATTTTGAGAAACCAACCTCTAGGGCTCCAACCCTATCTCTCGTACAGGCTCCAACTTGGTTTCTTGAGGACTCCTGTCCTCTAGGGCTCCAACCCTATCTTCCAAGGCACAAAACCTGTCTCTATGAGGCTCCAACCCTCAGCTTCACTTCATCAAAATATGTTTGGTTATACTTCATGGCTCCCAATGTCTTCTTTAAAGAGCCCTCACAATATCTAGCAATGCCTTCACTTAGTCTCCACGTCACATCATCAGTGACAACCTTGTCTTATCATGAAGGTGTCTCCACTGCTCTTCATGTCACCCAAATGATCACCAGGATCACCTCATGATGAATTTCAATAGTACATTATGGTCTTCAAGATTAACTCCAAGGTTAGTCAATGCTTCTCAATAAGGTGTCTACAATAGCCTGCTCAAATGAAGGTCAAATTAATACTCTTCAAAAGTGTGTTCCGAAGAAACCTTCAAGATCAGCTCCAACAAGATTTCAACTCCACAAAGGTTGCTGCAGAGTATCTTCTCCAAATAGATATTCAATAATGGTCACCAACAATTTTAGGTCTTCAATATTTTCTTCAGTTTGTCCCAAGAATGCTCCACATATTTCAATATGCTATATCTTCAAGACACTTCACAGCCCAAGGGTCTAATCACTGTCCATGACTTCTCATCTTATTCATTGTCTTCAATACTGATCACTGAGTTTGGTTGTCTACTACAATTCAGGTCCGAGGTGAGGTCTTGTCCAAAACTTCAAGGATAAATCCACAGATTAATCTTTCCTAGCCATAGGTCCAAAGCATATAACAAGACTATTTCACTTAGTTCTCACAATTGTCACTACAATCTGAGCTGACTGTCCAATTCTTCAAAGTATATTTACTATCCTTCGATAGGTGATTGGTTACATACAATTATCATAGGTTTCAACTTCAGGCCTTAGTTGTTTTGATCAGCAACCTGAACCAACAATCCCAACTTCAGATCTTAGGCACACTCCAAAATCCAAAATGTAATCTGACCATACTTCATATCATTGGTCAAGACAAGAAAACACAGGTCCGAAATAATATATCATAGGTCCAAACTGTATGGCGACTCCTTGTCACGTCCTAAAGTCTTTGCAGTTCTTTGTTACAGGTCTAAAGTTATTACAGATAAGTATTAAGGATTTTTGAATGAGTTCTGCAGTTTAATCACAGAATTTAACCCAGAAACGAAAAAAAAATTATCCTCAATTTCTTTAACCCTTCTCCAATTCACTAGGTGTGAACTCCTTTATGTTTTTTTCCTCTGAGATATCTTCACTGAATTTATTTTTCAAAATGAATAGTCCAGCCTTGTATTTATAAAAATTTTGGCTTTAGAATGAAGGGACATGTCATATGGAGGTAGGCCGACATGAATTCCAAAGTGTAGGTTGGCTCACAATTTATTATATTTTTCTTATCTTAAAAATTCAATATCTTATCAACCATTGGGAGTTTCGGGGCAGGTAAGGGCTCATTAAAAAGAGGAAAAAGTCCTCTTTCAAATTGTATAGAAATTATTATGTAAATATTCCTCCAAGGTGTCCAAAATATTTTTTCTTTGTGACTGCTCCTAAATTTTTTGTGTAGAGGGTGATTAGGACAGCAAGGTCATTAGGCAAAAATTGTGCAGAGGGTGATTGGGACATCAAGGTCATTAGGGCTCCTTCATTGTTATGACTCCAAGTTATTCATAATAGTGTGTTATGATGTTTGTCATCAATGTCATCTACATCATCATGATATTGTAGCATCCAATTCATGTTATCTAATAGTGCAACGATATGTCATCCATATGTCAATGTGCAACATCCATTAATTTTCCATCAAGAGAGCTTCAAAGTAGTCTTCCAACCACCATCCATATCATCAAATGAGATCATCCAACAATGTCATCATATACCATCAAGTGATCTCCAAGTCCTTCATGTCATGTAATCATTGTCCATGTCATCATATAGTTTCCAACCATTGTCATCAAGACCTTCATCAAGAGGCCGTCATCAATTGTCGTCATTCATTTAGTGTATGACATCATCAAGTGTATGACTCCATATGTCATCATGGGTTAAGGTCTAGATCATCAAGACACATGCAACATTATAGTTAGTTCAAGGACTTCTTCATTAGTGGTTTCACATTTTCGTGGTTGACATCTTCATTGATGGCATCCTTGTCAAACAAGAGTTATGTCATCATCATCTAGAGCCAGGCATCTCAAGAATATTTTCCATCTCGGCTAGTGCCATATTGAAATCAATGACAACCTTGATTAACATTATGTACTTTTATATATTTTGCAGACATTGGGTCTTTTGATGGCGAGGACATGCTAGCACCACCACATGATCCAGGTGTGGATCCTGATGACAATCAAGATATGCTAGATGCCAAGGATCATCAGGAGGCCGGTGCAGAGAGAATTGCTCCTCTTGGTGCGCCGGTACTGCATTTTGCTAGGCGCGGTAGGCTTGATAGCATATTCAGGATGGATTTGGGCAACCAACTCACTGCATTTATTGTTGAGGTGGGAGTCAGGCCTGCTACTATGAGAGACATACAAGCCAACGGTAGGCTGTTACATATGTCGAGAGGCATGCTGCATGACATGTACAGCCTGATGCGACATGTCGTAGGATATACGAACTTAGTTATGCAGCTGAGGAGGACCATTGCACGTTATAGGCGTGGTAAAGACGCAACACGTGATCGACATCCCACAAGCAACAACACATCATCTGATGATCGCTTACCTCACACCGCACCAGATGAGAAGCCTCCACTAGCATTGAGCATCAATCATCATGGAGAGCAAGCTAGACCATCGGCCACATCCAGTCAACAGCCTGCAACATCCAATAGTACTCATGATCATGAGTAGGATGGACCATCGACCATGTCGAGTTAACACGATGAGCAGCCGATAGTTGATCATGATCAGCATGAGGCACCAATACCATATCATTAGGCACATGCTGATCATCATGTATATGAGCTTGTCAAGGCTGCACCATTAACTGAGCAGGTCTCGACTAGTACTATTATTGATGATGTACCACTAGCTGATCCATGAAATTTATATTACAGTTGCATTTTTTGACATTATATATATCTATATATATATATATATAGTCCATGTATTTTATGTTCATGTTGCAGTTGTACTTAATTTACATGTTGGTGGTCATCATGATGTGTATATTGTTAGGTCATCTTAGATATGTTCATTTAATGTGTAGGTTGCAGATAGATGTGTATGTGATAGTAGTTATTTCACATGGGATGTATATTTGATGTTTGTGTTGTGATGATGTTATATAATGCTTATTGTGTTTTGTTAGATGATCATGATTACGATGATGTTAGCGAATTTGAATGTGTTTTTTAGTCAAATATGATGTTTGTACGATGGTTATCATGAACGTGATGTTTATTAATTAATTTAATATTAAATGATCATGAGATTGCAAAATTGTAATATTTTTAATTCTAGTTGTACGTAAAATTCTAAAATTGTAATTGTATTTATATTAATTGTAATTGTATATATGTAAAATTCTAAAATTGTAATTGTAATTGTAATTGTAAATTTTAAATTTGTAAAATTGTAATTGTATATATGTAAAATTCTGAAATTGTAATTGTAAATTGTAAAATTCTAATTCTAATTCTTATTCTAATTCTATGTAAAATATTTGTAAAATTTTAATTTTATTCATGTGAATTGATTGTAATTGTAATTGTACTTGTATGTGAAATTGTAAAATTTTAATTGTAATTGTATCTAAAATATTTGTAAAATTTTAATTTTATTCATGTGAAATGATTTGATTAAAATTTTTAAATTTGTAAAATTTTAAATAATTGTAAAATAATAAATCTAGAATAATATGAATTATTCTAACATAATAAAGGATGGAAAATAATGCAAATAAAGTCATGTACTTTAGAATTATCATTATTTTATTATGATCTTACATACAAAAAAAGGAACTTTATACAGTATGCCATTGTTTTTGAGATCAACATAATAGAAAATTATCATGTGAAATATTGATTTTGACATTAACACAATGCAAATTACCAATTAATTCAAAATACATATTGTAATATTCCAAAAAATCCATCTTAAAAAGTATAAATATTGATGAAATAACACATGTACCATATCACTCTCCGTTCTCATGATCACCCTCATTATCTTCTAGCTTGCGTGGCATGATAACACTATTGTTCTCAAAAATATGTTTTGATCTAGGGTCATGTCTAAATACGAACCACCAATCCCTATCCAACACATCTGGGTAAGAAAACACCTGGTTGCAGTGTTTGGGGAAAACATTGGGCTCCTTAGCTTCATCCCACATCTTTCTAGAGTTGATACATATCAGCTTACTATCGAAATCTTCCTTTACATTATTCTGATCAAAGGTGTCCCACTACTTTCACCTAAAAGTTACATATCAGAAAGAAAAGAAATCAACTTCAATTATCTCTTGTACCTTTTCGACGTAACCTAAAGTCCCTTGTACTATGTTTTGATCACAGTGGCTAGATCGAATAGATTGATCGAACTCAACTTCCACTCCACAGTCTTGTGTGATGTTTCCAGCATCGGCATTTTCTATGCGAAAATGGTGTCCATATGCCCACATAGATGGGAACAAATGCACCTATTATAAAAAAGTTAAAAAAATCATAGTGTCATGTGTCTTATAATAACCCAACAATTAAAATATGAAATATAGATGTCTTATAAGTTTACAATTTACATATAAATTAAATAGATTATTACCAAGTAGCTACACACAATCCCTACTTTTAGCGCATCCTCTCCAGCACGCGGGTAACGACTGGTTGCACCGTATTTCTCTCTGACTTGGTCAGCAACCCAACTGTTGGGGTATATTTTGGCATATTTTCTTTTAAATGATCGGGTAAGGCACACTTCTACCATTCAACCCTCTAAATTATTTCCTATCACTATCTCATTTCATCTTCTTTTGTTTGTACAATGTGACCCACGGTTGTGTCGCTTTAGAATTGTAAAGAACGGATTTATTGATTGCTTCAATTTTTGCATTTGTTGATGAAATCAAACTGAAATTATATAGTACTTAGAGATCAAAATATACATTATATCAAATTTCAACATGAATATTTACTTTGTGTAAATTTGAAAAATTATAAGTCGCTTACTCTTTATCAAGCGTTTTTTTCCACTCGTTTGGAGCAACTCCCGTTCTCTTTTGTCTTCATCCATTTCATCGTCCCAAATAATTGCACTTGGTGTATTTTCAATTTTCTTGATGTAGTCACTGGCATAATAGAAAGACTCAAACGATATGTACCCCTCTGCCATAGACCCCTTGGGTTTTTCCCTTTGTCGAACAAAACCTTTCAATTTATTCATGTACCTCACTAAGAAGAACATCCAGTGACAAGAAACCACCCCAACTAATTCAACCTCATGTACTAGGTGGATTAGAAGATGAACCTGCAAGTCCATGAAACTCGTCGACAGTTCCTTCTCAAACATAAAAAGAATCTCAACTATCTCTTGACGCCACTGTGGAATGCTAACCACATGAATCTTCGTTGATGTGATCCAACGTACAAATGCAGGTAATTTAGATGTGACACATCTTAGGTCTTGAGGGAATTCATGTCTCACACACCCACTCATGAACAAAAGATAATGACACTGCAAATTTATAAACACGTGAAATAATATACAAAATTAGTTATGTTTTATGATCCCTGCATGGGATAAAATTTATTAATATAACAAATAATAAAAGCATGCTTTTAACATTATACATACTCTTATAAGATTCAAATGGTCATGAGATTTCAACCTCGACAAATGGTCATCCACGGTGAAGGAGTGCCATAGTGAAGACCCATATGACGTTGGCACCCTCACACCCATTATAACTTCATTTTCCAAAGAAATAACATTTTTTTTTTTAAATCCATGGGATATCACCTTCTTTTAAATACCATGAATTAGAGGGACCAGTGCCTGCCTCTGATCTCATACTTTCTAATCGTCTTGGCCGATGTTTCTTTTTAGTTTTGAAGTAATAAGATCTTTCCTAGCAGCCAATGTGTCACTTTGTCTTGATGATATGTGCCTCTATAAAGAATATGAAACATTTTTAAATATATGCATGAGATCTAATAAGTGGGTAATCTTAAGATGCTCCAAATATGGGAGGTCATAAAAGATAGATTTCCTTTTCATCCCAATGGGAAATTTCTCAACATAGGTGTCGAATAATTCTGGATCATCGAACATAGGCTCCTCATTTGAATCAAAAATTTCTATGAACTCCTTCTCCTTCTTTCTCTCATATGCTTTAAGCCATTTAGTTGGTTTCGTTATTGGAGGCATTTGGGTTCTTTCTCTTTTACCATTGAAAGTGGATGTTTCTCTTCTGTAAGGGTGTTCTTCTAGGAGGAATACCCAGGAGAAATCATACACTAGCTTTCATAGGTCCTTGGACCATCTAGCGTTCAGAGAAGGTCCACAACATTTACATTCAAAATACCCTTTTGTTACAAGACCTGCAAGATTATTGTATACAATTAATATGCATGGCACGTTAAATAATATCATGAAGATCAGAACAATTACAACGAATTAAATAACTAATATGTGAAATAATACGGTGACATATATAAACAAATCAATAAATTAAACATGTAATTTACCAGAGCAAACTCCTAAGCCTGGATAATCATGTGTCATGTAAGCACATATTCCATACAACGTAAAACTCCTCTCTGCTGTGATGGGTCTTAATACATCGTATACATTTATCCTGTCCCATAATTCCTTCAATTCATATACCAGTGGTTGTAAGTAGACATCCATATTCTTCACTTGCCTTCTAACAGGGACTATGAGAGCCAACATAAGATGTTCATTGTTCACAGATAAACATGGAGGGATATTGTTATTGATCACTACCACAGGATAAATAGAATAGTTGGTGTTATGGAGGGAATATGGGTTGACGCCATCCATGGCTATGCTGAGTCGTAAAATTTGTACTTCGTCCTTGAATTTTTTGGGCCATGTAACCTTTATATGCTTCATGGCTATTGAATCAGTTGGGATTCACATAACTCCCAAATCACTTCTATGTGAGGCATTCCATCCCTGCAACATAGCTAATTATTTACAACGAAAGAGCCTTTAAATCCTTGGGATTATTGGCATGTGCCTCAATATCTTAAAAGGAGGACCAATACATGATTTACCCTTCTTTTTTTATTTATCATACCTTTCATGCCCACATTTCAGACATATCTCTTTGTCTACATATTCTCCTCTATATAGAATACAATCATTTGGAAATGCATGATATGATATGTACTCAACACCCAACATTTTCAATAATTTCTTTGCCTCTTCGCAGCTACCGAGCAAGACATTATCACTCGGAAGAACCTTATCCTTGAATAACCTTTAGTTTGTGATGATGGAAAAATAAATTAATAAATGTACATTAATTCTGATATAATTATTAACGTTCATAAAATTTACCATTTTTAATGTTCATTGTGTACTAATTATATTTCTCAAATTTATATAAGGGAGGACTTTATGGTAACTTACCTCAAAATTTTTGACAAACATGCATTCGACAAGCCAAAATTTTCTTTTAAGTTGTACAATAACATCATTGTCTCCAACTGGGTAGACTTTGACTGACTTCCAGGTCCAAAGAGAGGGGTCGTGGAAGAAAATTTAAGGCTTTCGAAAAAGGTGTCAACGATATGAGCATCATCCCCTAGCTCGTCATCGTTTGGAATGCACCTAACAAGATTGTCTCAATGGCAGTCGTATCCCTTAAGTAATCATCCTTACCAACCTCTATTTTATTTCCTCCATTACCAGCTTGTGAAGAACTACTATTGTTGTATCCATTCCTAATTGGTGAATCTGGACGTAGCGGGAATTGAACTGATGGTTGATTCAACCATTCTTGGTATCGTTCCTCTCCGATTTTTTTCTCCTAATTAAGACTTCTCTCGATTTGAAATTGTCGTGGGGTGCAACGGAGGATGGTAGGTAGGTCACTCATCATCACTAGAATCCTAATAATTTAAAAAAAAATATTGGAACAAGATTAGTACAAAATATATGATATCAATTATTAACCATGTTGACAATATTGCATGATTAATTGGTTTGATGTTGAAATAATTACATTAATCAATATACCAAAAAACTATAATTATTACCATCATTGTCCCAGGATTGTGGCTAGAAGATGCAATATTTTTACAATTGGCACGGTGAAGTCACTGTCCATTTTCATCTAACAATGCGCCTTGTGATATGCTGCCCCTGATAAGAGCTTCCGACGTTTTCGAGCTGTTTGAATATTTTGTGCATGTGAACTCGATACTGTATCTGCATGAACCTGCAAATTTGTATACATTATAAAATTAAGCTGTGCATGATTGACATGGATAAAAACATAAATTCAATTAGATAATGAAAATATAAATAAAATTTGAAGTAAATATTACGTCTTGAGATGGATAAGGAGAACTCCATGATGGACTTTGAGAAATATTATGGAACGAGTTGGATTTTGAATAATTATCCATTTTATATAATTATGATACTTTCTCCCTGCATTTGAGAAAAATCAACAATAAATTTTGGTGCACACACCTAAAATTAATTTTGGTGCCTTAAAAATGGATTTCTTGTTATCAGTGCTAATGTACAGATCACTGCACCGATGTGTTTTTGTTTCTGTGCACCGGTGCTATTTTATAAATAGATGCACCAGTGCGAAGCTATTAAGTGATGCACTAGTGATGAATAACTGCAAATAAAAAAGTGCAGCTCTATTTTCTTTCAGTGAAAAAAAAGCGGTAAATTGAAAAATGGGCAGCAAAATATTTTTGAAAATCTAATTTCATAAAAACAATTCTTTAAATACTAAACACTTTTCATTATTTCACTATTTTTGCAAAATGTTTTAGCCAAATATTTGTAGGAGACATACCTGGAGCAACAAAGCATGAGAGCACTGTGGAGCAGCAAAATACGTTCGAACAGAAGTATTTAGACAATCAGAATTCCCAACCTCTGGTGATTCAAACCCTATAGCATAGAATTTCAATTGATATCATGATTAAAGTTTATTGTTTTCTTTTTATTTTTCTGCAGTTTTTTTTTAGTAAGAAAAAAATTTCAATGTTTATTGTTTTTTTTACTTTTCTGCAGATATTTTTACGCAGTAATAAAAAAATTCAATTTCTTTTTCATTTTCAGAAACAAAATAAATAAAAAAATCCATTTTTAGCCTAAACCCTACATTCTTTTTGTTTATGCCCTTTCTTCTCCCCGTTTCTGTGATTTCAGAATTAGGGCTTCTCATTTTAGATTTATAGTGTGTGTATTTCTATATATAGGCCTAAGACATCCAACCCATGTGACGACTTGCATAGTTGGATCCCAATCCATGTCGGCCCTTGCGTGAATTTAAAAAAAAACAGATTTTTTTTATCGGTGCAACTGGCGTAAACTAGTGCACCGGTGCATTTTATTATCCCAGTGCACCGCGAAAGTAATATGTGATAAATAATTCAAAAATATTTTTTTTTAATTAGTGTGTCAAATGTAAAATAGGGCACCAGTGTGCTTTTCATTATGGTGCACTGCGAACGTGTTGTTTCGCAAAAAAATGTTTTATTGTGTTAATTGGTGCACCATGTAACATATAACGTATCGCACCAGGTCTCATATTTGACAAAGAGCACTGTATGGCAGTCCATTGTTCGCTCGGGGCGTTTATGCTACAAAAACTAACATTGGACTATTTTTGTTATTTTCTCTGTGTAAATCAGTGTGGTGGTTAACATGTAATGCACCGGTTTCCTTGTTGACATAGAGCACTGAACTATCTATTATACTATTTTTGCAGTGCGTTTATAAGACCTCCACGCACCAACATTGGTGCATATACCACGAATGGCGCACCAGTTGCTTGAGATTTTTTTTTACCTGAAAAGTTGACAATTTATTAATCAATGATATGGTAAAAGTTTCAGATTGATAAAGAAATTCTTGACAAGAGATTAAGTAACAAAAATAATGATAACACATAAAGAAAATATAAAAAGGAAAGTTCTTTGTAAATTCTTTACAAAAAATATTATTTTTGAACTATATATAAGTTTAACTAATATGTATTGTTTACTATGTATCATGCAGAGCCACAAAATGACGAAGCTCGATAAGATTATTTCTGATCTAGGACTAGAAGAGTGTAAAATCTTGATGGAAAAATTGCAAAAGGATTAATAAGGTGAATGAAAGAATACTATCGATCCAATATGAGTTTCTTTTTTTAATTTTCATTAATAATATACTTAAAATTATTAGATAACATGTGTCAAAAAGTATATTAATTCACATCTGTTTAATGTTCTATAGGGACCAACAACTCAAAAAAGGAATGTTGTTCTAATAAAAGAAAAAAAAATAGAACATGAAAATGAAAATGAATTGCTCTTTGGCTAATCTAGAGTGGTGTTGGAGGTTAATGAAAGGGGAAAAGACTTTTACAAAATTTTGAGGGATCTAGTGGAATGAATGTATAGACATTATTTCCACTTACAATACAAAAATCAATCCAATGATTTCAAGAACCCAATTTTCACTAAACTTCAGGAAGAGTTTCCAAAGAATTGGTCAATGATACATGTCAGACTTTTAACAGCAAAAACGTACAACAACAAAAAAGAAGGAATGAAAAAGTAATATCCCTTTAAATGTTTGTCTAGAATTGTTTATAAATATCATTTTTGTTATATTTACTTTTCATATATCAATACAAAAATTAAATAGTTTATTGTCATGTTACATTTTCAGGAAGATTATGAAAATCTCAAAAGACGAACGAGCTGATATCCGACATATGCCAATAGGAATGTCCAAAAAGGTGTACTAGGAGATGGTCAAAGAAATGGAAAAAATTGCATCGCAGGAGGAGCCATCTCAACAAAAATGTGCTTTAAATGTAATATGTAATCACTGAATTTTTTGATCATTAGGTACAATAAATAAAAAATTTAGCATTAAATATTAATTTTCAAGTATTTTCTTGCAGAAAAGAAAATAAAGTGGAACCCATTCAGCATATAAAACAGGACGACAAGGAAGAAAAGGGTTGATATCTAAGTTTGTGAGTAATTGTTACTTCCTTATAAAAACTTAACTAGATTTCATTGTTGTATTTTTTAAGTTGTGTTACAAAAATCATCATTGAATGTCTTCAAATAGGTGCTAACATACAAAGAAGAACCATAACATGAATATATTGAAATTGGGTTAAATATGGGTCGTGAGTATATGTTGGCATATCAGAAATTAATTGTGGAATTTGTAAGAATCTATCGATCTTGTTTTACTTAGTTCCATCTATAATTAATAGAACAAAAAAATATTTATATTAAATATATGTTTTGTTATGGGGTATAAAACTTGCAAGAAACAACGTATGGAACTGCGCCAACAGATGAAATCTTGAAAGATGGAATGGTACATGGTTTTGAAAGAATGTGTATAGTTTATGAGTTAATTGTTGCTATGGTACGTCATTTCTTTTCAATTTACATTGATGTATATTATTTAATATTGCAATTTTCATTATTCTCACCAATGTATATACACTCATTACAGTTTATTTTTATGTTTGTATATGGAAGGTGAAGAAGAAGAAAACAATCAACACAATGAACAAAACATTGCTAAAAATAACCCAAGTCATGGAAGTAGCTCTAGTAGTGATATCAATTCAAGTGAAGAATGATGATCACTATGTTTGGATATCAAAGCAAGGCATTGTATTTTTTGAAATATTTGTCTATGAAATCAGTCATCTTGTTTAATGTAATGGACATAGTGTCCTAATTGAAAGACAAAGGGATACCAATAACTGTCCCATTTTGTATGACAAAGACTGTCTTATTCATATATATATATATATATATATATATATAGATATATATGTTTTAATTTATTCTGTTGCGTTCTCCATTGTCCCTGTGAAATGTAACACCACTGACTAAATTTATGGATGATTAAATATTATAATGAAGGGATGTGAAATTTGATGATATGATATAACAAATTAATCCAAACATCACATTCAAATGCATTAATAAAAATTTAATTAATATGAATAATGTTATAAGATGTGTTGATTTTTGATGAATAATGAATTTTAAAAAATCACAATAATTGCATTGTCACAGGTCGATGTTTCTAAGACATACAAAATGAATACCAGTGTGTGTCAGTTACTGTACACCGATGCGTTTGTATGGTGAAACACTCCAATGCATTTCTACGACCTATGGGCACCACAAAAATAACAAAACCAATTAAAAATATCGGTGTGTTTATGCGATACTACGCACCAGTGCGTTTATGTGAGACTACGCACTGGTGCATTTGTACGACCTATGGGCACCACACAAATACCAATACCAATTATAAATATCTGTGCATTTTTCTGATACGGTGCACCGGTGCATTTCTATAAATCTATGTACCGGTGCATTGAGACGAACTATGGGCACCACACAAATTAAAAGACCAATTAGAACGGCCCCGTGCGTTGTATCACCAACACTGCGCCTGGTGCAGTTTTATACCTTGACGGCCTGATGCATGCACCTTCGACCACCCCGGGCCACCTTCTAGATGACACACACCAGTGCGTTGAAACCTTAGTAGCGCACCGAGGAAGAAAACATATGTAATAACCTCCGGCCGCCCAAGTTTTTTAGTTGTGTTTAATTTCGGTTAAAAGCTCCACCAAAACCTCCATAACCATAAACAGATGTTGTAGCAAATGTTTTTTTGACAATTTTGGCCAATTTTATAACACTAAAAACCTCCTTTATTACCTCTGCTAGAGGGTCTTTTCCTTGTAGTGCTTGTTCCCCTGTCTTCTTAGGACTGAAATTTTTTCTAGGGAGAAAAAAATAGTGGTGATGCATTGCATTCCATAGATAATCTGGCTCCATCATGGCCTCGAGCATGTCCTAATCTCAATGAAATAAGGATCCTAAGGGGGATTGATTTTGCGCAAGGCTGTGAGGAAGAGGTTCAATCCTAATGGAGCTGGTTGACAGAAACGAAAAGGATTCCATCGTCGATGTGGTGGAACCAGACGTGGTCGATCGGTTTCATACAGATTGGGTTTGCATCGTTGTTGGTAAAACTACTCTCGTAGTTGCAGCTGACTCAACACCTATGACAGACGAGCAGACAACCCAAGTCATGGTTCCGATACACGATGATATGAATCTTATATGGTGTATCATGTCATCGACATTTGGTGGGGGAGGAATTTCCATCATGGGAGCTTGCGTGAGTGCAAGGCTAGATTCCTCGTTAGGCTGGGCACATTCAGGGAGTTGGAAGTTGTGCCTGGTACAAAGGTGCCTAAATTTTTCCATTGATGGGAACACCTCTGGTTCATGGTTATGGATGGTACAAATGGTGCACCGTACCACTGTTCCAACTGAGTATATTGTGTGGGAACCAATACTACTCTTTGTCCCAGAAGTGGATGATCGGAAGGGATCAGGCATAGGGGAGATGGTCCTCTACTGCCATTTTTGAGTTTTTGGCTTGGGTATGTCCAACTCTCTTGGGGGGTGTAGACTTAACGCTGCTATTTCCGCTCTAAGCTTGGGGAGGTGTTCACATTTCATAGTATGGTGAAAATGTGAGCAGATCCGACAATAGCAGTGTGTTTTTTTCTCTTGGTTAGAGATATTTATTTGTGGGAGGGAAGAGACTACTCAAAAATTGTTTGCGAGGTGCTTCAGTTATTTGCACTGATTGACCTGGTCACCAATTTTTTCGCATAGCCTGCATGTTGTCCTAAGTTAAACATGGGCCGTGTTAGGTTGGTGCATCTTCTTAACTCACCCAATATGATATAATGCGTATGTATTAGACTGCCGGTGGCCGATCTGCCTTTCATTATGGATTTTGGGCTCTTTACTGATGAGATCCTGGTGTTTCATATGTAATAGATGTATCATGTCAATTAGAGTGCGTACTTTCAGGATATACGCACAACATTGCTCATGGTGGTTTCCGTGAAACACTAGGCAAAACAACCTTACATGGGGGTTCTCGCCCTATTCATTTGGTGATGTGATCGGGTACCAGCGGCATAGTGCTTCTAGGGGCATGTGGTGACCACATGATTCTGTGTGCTACATAACGCACATGTTGGTCTTCTCCATGGAGTCTGGTTGGAGGTGACAAAGGGTTCCCCGACTGGCTGCTTTTCGCCAAGGAGTGGTTTTAACTCGTCAAGCTCTAGGTAGATGTGGGTAGGGTGGCCTACTATGTCGCATATGGCGCAAGGTTGTAATTCCCGTTGCATGGTGGGATTTTATACCTTCTTCCCCTTTTTACTGGTGCTCTTGGTCGAAACATGAGTTTTGCGATGGGAATTTCTTTCGAAGGGATGTTTGTGACAATATCCTTAACAGATGGGGCCTCCTCTAGTATGAGGGGGTTTAACCCTATAGATGTGATGTGTGTGAGTCTCATTGTGGTAGGTGGGGCTAGGTACCAAAATGGAATTGCGAATGATAAGTCTGGTAAGACCACTATGGCTAAGACTGTTGGGATACAAAAATGGATGGGGAGAAGAGAAAAGGAGTTTGGGAGGCGGTGTAGGCTAGAGAGGTTGTTGTGGCTGAGGTCTCAGTGTCGTTACTACTTTCCTTCGTCTCCTTGCTAGCTTCAGTGCTTGATGTAGACATCATGCACACTGGAGCCTCTGCGATATCAGATTATGATTCTGGTATAACAGGGGGATCTCCTAGAAATGACCCAAGGATAGATGACAATTTGAACTATTAGGGGCCATATTCTTGGTACCGTGTAAGCGTCTCGGCAAATTTGTTTACATAAGGTAGGACAACATTAGTATTTTTTAAGGATCACTTGTCATGGTATATCAATTTTTCGACAATAATGTTGTGATCCTCATGGGTGAACATCATGGTTCGGAAGACGGAGGAGGTTATAGCTAACATGGCATACATATAACTTCACCCAAGGAGTATATTGTAATCCAATTGAGCATCCAAGACTTCAATATCTATAAGATCGTCTTTCCGGCTAAGTAGATCGGGACATTTTGGTAGAGACCGATGGGAACAGATGGGCACTCGTCATATGCTTTGAGTGTGATGTCCGATGGCTTTAGTTCAGGAGACCCTAGCTTCTACCAGATGTTCTTTGACATGATGGCACCCTCGTCAATGATACAACGGTGAATGGCGATGTTTTGAACTGACACTGGTATCTAAAAGGCGACCATCGAAGGAAGCCTAGGGGTGGCTTTATCTATATCAAAATCCATTAGGCATGAATTGGTAGGGTCGATGGCGCCTAACGCAGAAAGTAGGGCTTTCCTTTGCTTTAGGCATGATTGTAATACCTCAAAAAATGACATGGAGGCAGGAAATTGGGCTAAATATTCCACAATGCTATAGTTATGGGCTGCTTTGGAATGGTTTCCTACTCACCTATTTGGTCCCTTAGTCATATTTGGAAAAGGTTCAATAGGTATCTTTGATATAGTCAACGATGTTGTTGGAGCACTCGTGCTTGCCCCTGACGAATTGGTGTCTGGTGGGGTATCATAATTTTGGTTTTGTGTCTGAAAAGACATTTCTTCGCCAGTCATGTATATCTCATTGCTTTTTTTTCCAGAATCATCGGGAGTTTTTTTTCTCTTGTTGGTTGCTAACTAACCCTTGGTGGGGGAAGGGCTCCTACATGATGATTTTCTACTGCGAGGATCCCCCTTGTCCTCGGTTACCTTGAAGCTTCTTCATCTCCGGGAGATAGGGACAGTGATAAGTGTAACGGTCGTATTCACCACAGATTGCGCGAGAGTGGTTGGTTTGAATATTTTCCCTCTTGTTCTGCCCTTTTATTTGGCTCTTGGTTTTTATTTTGGTTGGAGTTGCCTCTAGCCTAAGATTGCAGAGGGCATTGTTGATTGTTGCCACCTGTCTAGGATTTCCCTTTGGTTTGTTTTTTTATTTTTTCCTTTCCACGTTAGGAGGATAGCTAGGATTCTCCTAATTATATGATTGGCGCGGTTTTTCTTGGGAAGGTTGCACAAAGTTCACTTGTGCATTATTCTTCATGGGTGGGTTTTGTGCTAGGGACTGGGAATATTGTAGTCCTTTTCCCTGGTTTTTTAATGGTTGTTGGGGGGGAGCTCTTTTGTCAGCATGTCTAGCTGTGTATTGGGTCCCCTGAGCTAGAGCATATGGACCTCCTTGTGATGATGGTACGACTACGCCCTATTGGTCATATTATGCAAAGGTGCATGATGACTTTAGTAGCTGGGTTGCGGGATGTTCTGGTTAGTATCATACGTGTAACCGGGTTATTGACTACTGTTGCCTAGGTGATTTTGGGTAAGTGACCCAATTACTCCGTCTGCAGAGTTTGACGTGCCTGGAAATTCTTTATAACTTTGCAGGTGCAGGGAGTTAGGAAAGATGTTGTAAATGTATCATGACTGTCTGTAAATCAGCTCGAGCTACTGGGATTTACTTATGGCATCCTCTTCAGATGTAGGTTTTTGGGTTGCTACATCTTTTGAAATCTCTGTAGTGAGAGTTTTTAGGAAGAGGTCTAGCCGAACTCGATCATCGAGTTTGGCTTTGCACAAACTACGACGTCGCTACCATTCATGGAGATGGTCTGAGATATGGATGATTATTGCCTGTGTAAAATGTGTCAGTAATTCCATCCCGGAATCATGGTGGATGGGTAACTAAAGATACATGAGGAACTCGGTAGTGATGGCACTAAAGGTTCCATGTGTAGCAAAAGGCTTCTCCACATACCATTTCGTAGCTGGTCCGGTTAGGGTGCATTGAAATAGTCTCAGCTAAATAGTATCATCAATGATGTTGTTCGATGAACACCACAGATGGAAAGTCATTATGTAATTTTATGGGTCTTCCGCTTACTTCCCTTCCAACTTTGGAATCTCCAAAGGTAGCTTCGTGGGCATGGGGGGACATGTTGGGTTGTGAGAAATAGGGTTGTTCGTTAACTTGGTTAGTTTGGGTAAGTTCAACGATGCTAAGAACGGTGACTATGGGTTGAGAGCCATTGCACACTATGAAGACACAATGTTCTAGTTAGATATGGGGTTTGTTTGTGACGTACCTGGCTGTGTGCTCACTTGGCTTCCTAAATGGGTAGCACTCCTCTACCCCCCAGGGGTTGTGGGAGGAGTGGTATGTGGTGACCTTGTGGAGGATTCCACTAGTGTGGCGTTGGGTGACCCTTGCGGGTTCCTAAAAAAATATGCCCCGATAAAGAATGAACCAATAAGGGTGACAATGTTCTGTCTTTGACGCCTAAATGGCGAAAGACCTAGAACCCATCCTGGTAATGGGGGGAGGTCCAAAAGACATTTAGATCAATGAAGTATCGTTGGGTCCATTATGGTGTCGACTAGGTATGGTTTTGGAGAAAATCTTCAGTTATATGAGAGGTGAAGTATCAAAGCAAAAATGGTGACCACATACATAAAACAAAGAAAAATCAAAAGTTAATTTTCATTTAAATTATTTCTATGTGATCAATCAATCAAAAAGAGATTTTGGTTGTTTTTTGCGCGTGATACTCAAAATCCTAGAGACCTAAAGCGTCCTCACACTCTCAATTGTAACTGGGCCTTACGAAGATATCTTCGGGTTGGTATTGGGGCTAACGTCCCAAAAGAACTGGCGATGCCTTCCAGCAGCCAAAGAATCGACCGAGGTAATGGGTAGAGGATCTAGTGTTGCCTGCACTGTCACCTATAGGCAAGGATACCCTAGAATTTTCCACTAAGTACCGTCGTCCCACGTGAGCGTTCGAGTCTTGAGATTCTTGGTAAATTAGCTACGATTACTGAACATTAGATGGGTCAGGTAGCCCCAAATAATACCGCACACACTGGGCTTAAGTTTAACCCCTTATGAATCGAGTCTCTTTGGTGCTCGGGTTTTCTTTTCTGTGGGTGGATAGAAGAATTTTAAAGCTCCCAAATAAGTCAAATTCTATGTATCAAGATGTAAACTGACCATGGTGGCTTATTGGATCCCTGCCCCCATGGTCCTAACCTGAACTAACAAAAAAAATTGTGGCCCCTGTGGGGAAACTTAGTGAGCTCAGTTAGGTTAGTTTTAAGGATTCTTTACTTCAATTATGGTGTGGAAGTGTGTGAGAAAAAAGTGAACAATCACACAGTTTTAAGATTTGGATATGCGGTGATCCTTTGCACGTCCCTTATTAACCTATGTTTGATTGTTCCTTGCTATAAGAAAATCATTTACAGATAGTGGGCCACTTAAAAGTTTTCCTAGTTAATCTAAGTGATCAACTAAAGGGAGATGAAAAATTATCAGAAGAGAGCTTTCATATGCTTGCCTAGGGTCACAAAAAGGTGCAAAGGTAGAAAATATTACTTGCTTCTCTTAAGATAATTAACTTCTAGTACCAACTCGTAGTGCGAAAAATTAAGCTAAAATTAATGATCTAACTAGGAAAAATGAAAACTAGCTAAGCATATGTGGATTAGGGCCACTTACTCTAGATAATTATATATGTATTTTTGGTGTCTATTTTCACAAAAATAAGCTATTTCATATTCCAAGTAAATTTCCCCCTACTTAAACTATGTGTTTTTTTGTGAAGATAAACTTTGAAATTTAAAACTAGAAACTAGAAATATTCAAACAAAACCAAAAGCAAGTTCTAAACAGTTGTGGGACACCTCACACAGTCCTGGCAATTTTTCTCTGGGCTGCCAGCCACTTGAAAAATGGGAAATTGAGGAAAATAGCAGATATTTTTTGTCTCTGGTTTCCGCGCGCAAATGTCTCACACAGGTGCGAAATTTTGTGTGCGGGTCAGGGTTGCACGTGCGCAGTAGGACAGTTATATCTGAGTGAAATGAGCATGAATTTCCTGCAAAAAAAAATTCCAGAGATTTTGAACTTCAGACTTTCACTGGTGGAGAATGAGCAGAGAAGAAAAGAAGGGGAGTTGTCCAAGCAACACTCAAGAGAAGAGAAAATTTCCCTGCAACAACTGCAACGAAATTAACTAAAAAAGTAAAGCTAGTGGAGTCGCCAATCCTGTGGTTGTGGTTTTGGTGCACAAGTGTACCAATCCACAATTTCTTAGGAGGAGTGGTTGCTACCTCTAAGCCTTTGTCAGAGGCAGATAAACAAAAGAGTTAGCAAGTTTTTTTTTTTTTTAAGTAACACTAAATCTATTAATATTTAACATAATGATACAAAACTGCTGCTGTCTCAGCTGAGGAAGCCTGAGTACAGGGCTTGACTGCCATGAGAATTCATAGTTTGCACTGCCCACAGTGGGGAAACCAATGCTGTTAGATTAAGATTCGCCGTCCTCATAGGGGAAACTGGATTTACATCCAAACTGTTTGTCAAAAATACCAAAACTATAACATGCCACTCTGCAAGCAGAGGGTGAAAAAGCAAGAAAACCAGGATTAGCTTAATGACCTTGTGCTTGAAGAACAGAAACCTCTATGGCATCTTCAGACTACTGTGCATTGGTTGGGGAGGGCGGTTCTTCAACGATTCTACATCCAAACTCGTCGCTGCACCTCCCTTCATTAGCCGAGGAGGGCATGTTGTCTTTGTCCACGCCTTCCATGTTCTGGACCTGCATAGAAACGTGCGGAGCAATATTTAACTGGTCCAAGGTGTCCTTGGCAATTTCTGCAGGAGCGGGGCTAGGTGCAGTGGGGCTATGGAAAGCGACCGAGGGACCAGGAATAGTCGACGGAGGTGGCACCAGGCGGGAAGATTCTTCACAAACCGTGACCGTGACATGTGCTTTGAGGACCGGTCTATCAAACAAGAAGTCAAAGGTAAACTCTGCGCGCTGAGAGGACTGACGAAGGGAGGAAGAGGAGTGTGGGTGGGGAATGGAGGGAGCAGCAGAAGAGTGGACCGGAGGCGCATGGGAGAAAACAAATGGAGACGGAGGATGCACAGAGGGAGGAGCGGAGATAGGGCCACGAGGTCTACCCTTGCGACCTCTAGTTTCCGAAGTGAAGTTGCAGGGGAAATCTTCTGACGAAGAATCCGAGCTGGGGGAAGACTGAGAACGATAAGCCCGACCACGACTGGAGCCATGGCGACATCGCATGCGATGGCGCAGTCGAGGCATGGCGAGGGGGAGAGGTAGATGAAACGGGTAGAGGAGAGGAGGCAGCGAAGAGCCCGGAGAGCTATATAGAGAATTTGAAAAACAGAATTTACTGTGCGAGTAATGGAATTCCGGAATAGTCTCCAGACAACACAACAGCTCACACTGTCGGCCTGTCTGCGTACGAGCGCTAGGCTCAGCACAGGCGGATGGACAAGAAACATGATGAAATGCAGAAGCAGAGCAGACGGGGCAAGCGCCATGCAAATGATTACAGTCCATACCAAGAGCCGAGGTGAGCCAAATGAAAAATGCGCTGCAAAGACAGTTCTAGAGAAAGAAATTAAGGTAGCGTGGGGTGGCATATTGAATGCCACTGTAAATGAAAGTGTGGGAGGCCACATGGCCAGTCCAAAGGGTCTGCCTCGGGAGGCGACGAGGGACGAGAGTCCCATCATGAGCTGGAGGCAACCGCATCCGGTGCTGAAGAGCCCTATTGCACCAGAGTGTTGCATTCCTGAAGTTTGGTTTCTTCATTGATGATCCTGAGCGGGCCATGGATGAAAGTAATAGAGCTTTCCACTCCCATATTAGCAAGAAAGTCAGCAACTTTTTTTCCATCACGCCTGATATGAGAGAAGGAAATGACATTATAACTTTTGAGCCAGGTTTCCGTCAGTTCCAGTCTGGCAAATAATCTCCAACAAGAGGATATCTTGACAGCAGGGGAGCCTATGAGGAGATGTTGAGCCATATTGATGAGCACTTTGGAATCTCCCTCAACAACAAGTGGAAAGAGGTTGTGGAGTTGAGCTTAGTGGTGCCCTTGCCAGAGACCCTCGAGCTCCGCAGAATTGTTGGTGTCCCATCCAAGATGGCCAAAGTAAATGACAAGAGGAGTCCCTTCAGAATCTCTGAAGATTCCCCCAAATCCAGCGCTCCCCGGATTGCCCTTAGAAGCCCCATCAAAGTTTAATTTGACCACTCCTGAGGGGGAGGGAGTCCAATAGACAGGAATCCGTAGGTTATTCCTGGCTAGAGAAGAAGAGATAGGAATGATTTTGAGTTGCCAATTCTCCTAGATGGCATGTTCCTTAGTCTTGGATGGCATGTCCTCTTCTTTCGAAGTGATAAGAGAAAGAGTCTCTTAAAGGTTGCTGCAAAAGGTGTTCCAGATAACTTTCGTAGGCGAGGATTGATTTCTAAAAACTCTTTTGTTCCGTTCCTTCCAAATCATCCAAAAAAGGAGTCCTGGAATAAGAAGCCACAGGGTGTTAAGAAGTGCACTGGTGAAGGGAGACATGGGCCAGTTGCGGATGTGGTGGATTAGATCTTCAGTGGGTTTGCTTTTTTGACTACGAAAACATACTTTCTCCCAGAGAGTGTTAGCCAAATTGCAAGAAATCATTAGATGCTGAGCAAACTCAGTGCTTTGGTTATAATTGGGGCATCGAGATGGCCCAATGAATCCCCTTCTGAGCAAGTTATCCCAAGTGAGAATCCTTTTATGATTGAGAAGCCAGAGGAAAGTCGAGACTTTGGGCCATATTCTAGGAGCCCAAACACGCTACCAGATAGGATCGCAGGGATTGGAGGAAGAAAGGAGGAGAGTGTAGGCTTCCTTGGTGGAGAAAACCCCCTTAGATGAGTGCACCCATCTAAGAACATCTGGATCCTCAGTCCATTTGATCCTTCTTTGTCTTAGTTCAGTGCTAATGGTAGCTGTGATGTTGTCCTGAGCACGAGGAGCAATGAGAGTAGCTTGCTTCCACTGCCTATATCCATTGACATTTTCTATGAGCCAGTGTTGATTGACTCTATCTTCTTGTTGAAATCTGACATTTTCCGTATATAGATGATTGAGGATCTCCGAGATTTTTGGTTGCTGTTGCGAGGAATCCGTCCAGAATCTGGTTGTACCTCCATTCTGAATTTCCCAGAAGCTATGTTGTTGGATCAAGTCACTGTGCTGCTTGGCGGCATTCCATATAAGAGAACCGAGGGCTTCAGGGAAGAGTCGGATTAGTTCTTTAGGAGGCCGATTATTGGCATATTTTGTTGTCCAGAGTTTTGCCCATGGCGTGTTTGGATTTGAGGTCCATTTCCACCACATCCTGGCCCCCATAACTATGTTGCTATGAGTAGGGTCCCTGAGACCGAGGCCACTAGCTTCTTTGGGAGTGCAGACAATATTCCAATTGACAAGAGCCCATTTCTGGTTTTGTCCAGACGATCCCCACAGGAATCTACGTTGTAAAGCTTTGATTTTCTCAAGGACCCATTTCGGAGAAGCCAAGACAGAGAAAATATAGAGAGGCATAGACTAAAGGACAGATTTAATGAGAACAAGCCGACTGGCCATGTTGAGGGCTCTGAAAGTCCAGGAGGAAAGACGGGCTTCAAGCTTCTCAAGCAGGATGTTCCAAGAGGAATGTTTGATGGCAGAATCAATAAGGGGGGCACCCAAGTATTTGGCAGGAAGGGAGGCTATGGGGAAGCCTAAAATCTGAGCTATGCTAGCTTGAGTGATAGCAGGGGTGTTGAAGAAAAAGATCTGAGATTTGGCAGCGTTAACAGAGGTGCTCGAAGCTTCAGAAAAAATTTTCAGTAAGGATTTAAAAGCTTGAGCTTCTTGCACAGAAGGATGGCCAAAGAGCATATTGTCATCCACGAATTTTTGATGGGTAGTAGGAGGGAGACCATGAAGAGAAATGCCTTTCAGATGCTGAGCTCAAGTAGCATTTTGGATGAGCCATCCAAGGCCTTCAACTATGAGCACAAAAAGAAAGGGAGACAGAGGGTCTCCTTGTCTAATGCCCCTGGTGGGAGTGAAGGGTTGAGAAGGAATCCCATTGATAAGAATAGAGTAAAAGGTGGATGAGATAAGGTTCATGACCCATCTTATCCACAAGTGATTAAAGCCAAAAGCTTCCAGGATCCTCTGAATATAGGTCCAACTCAAATTATCAAAAGCCTTAGACAGATTGATTTTGAGGAGCATACCTGCTTTTCTGCTGACCTTTAAGGAGTGGATGACTTCATGAGTTAGAATGATGCCATCTAGGATTTTCCGACCTTCCACATAACCGGTTTGTTCTGGAGAGATGAGCATGGGTAAGAGAGGCTTGAGGCGATTAGCTATAACTTTTGAAATGAGTTTATAGATCACATTGCATAAGGCAATAGGCCGGAATTTATCAGGTTTTCTCGGTTGGTCCTCTTTTGGAACCAAGGAAATGAAAGTAGCATTGATGGATGGAAGTAACCAATGCATGGTTCTCGATTCTTCAACAAGATGCCAGACTTCAAGCTTGATGAGATCCCAAAAGTGATGAAAGAAATTGGAAGTGAATCCATTCAGACCTGGAGCCCTACCAATTTTAGTTTGTGCTAAGGCTGTTTCAACCTCCTGTAAGGATATGGATCTTAGTATCATCTGATTGTGTTCCTCCGTGATGATATTGGGAATAATATGGGTGATCTGGTCAATAACTGATTGCCTGCCGAGCTGAGGTTCTTGGAGCACGTTTCTGAAATGATTCAGCAATTCGCGCTCCATGTCTTCGTGATTTTCTAGCCTCTCCCCTTGCTGATTTGTGATGTGACTGATGTGATTGTTCATTCTTCTTTGTATAGTGGAGCAATGGAAAAATTTTGTATTGCGTCCGCCCTCCTTAAGCCAGCGAACTCTAGATTTTTGTCTCCAAAATATTTCTTCTTACCTGTATCTTTCATTCAACTGCTGCTGAAGTATTTCTTCCTGGCTGTTAAGGACCTCTGATCTCCCTTTTTTAATAATTTCAAATTGGATCTCCGTCATTTTGAGTTCAAGGACTTTCTTTTCCTGAAAAATGTTCCCAAAAACTGAATGGTTCCAACTTTTTATTTGAGATTTTAGGAACAAGAGTTTTTGCTGGAATTGAAACATCTTAGATCCTTGAGGAGGAATGAAGCTTTTCCAGGTGTTATAAACCATGTCCTTGAAGGAGGGGTGATCAAGCCAGAAGGCTTCAAAGTGGAAGGGCCGCTTTAAGTGTTGATTAGGCCCTTGCCATTGAAGAGCAATGGGCCACTGGTCTGAACCTGTAATGGGCAAAATAGAAGCTATGATGTCCCCTCCCATGTGGATAGCATTGTCAGAGATCAGGAATCTATCTAATTTGGAAGCAATGTGATGATTTTCAGATCTTTTATTGTTCCAGGTGTTCATCCCATTGGTAAAGGGAAGATCAATCATCCAAATTCTGCTTATGAAATCTCTAAAGTGGACGCTATCCTGATCCAGTCTCGCACGCCCTCCAGTTTTTTCTTCCAGCTTTGTTATCATGTTTAAATCTCCCCCAAAAATCCATAAGGGATAGGTTCTATTGGAATTTAGGGCCTCCATCGTGTTCAGAAGCGCGGTCTTGCTTGCTAGATCTTGTGGAAAGTAAACATTTGAAAGGTGACCATGAATATTGGTGCCTATGAGATGAAAAGAGGCTTGGATGAGGTTATGGGCTGCATGGAAGTCCCCAAGCTCAATAGCTTGCGTGTCCCATATTATAGCTAGTCCTCCGGAGAATTCGGAGGCATCAACAGCAACAAAATGACTATTAGGCCAGGCTTTTGAAAGGATTTTACCAAGGGCCTTAGAATTGCATTTGGTTTCTTGAAGAAAGATAAGCTGTGGTCTTTCTTGCTGTATCATACTCTTGATCATTTTGTACTTCCTGGGGCTATTCATCCCTCTTACTTTCCATGATACGAGCTTCATGAGGAAAAGTTAGGAAGGGGTTTGTAGAATCTCGTGAGCTTGGGGTATCGACCTGATTCCACCAACATTTCCCCTAATATGATGGTGCGTTGCCAGTCTAGTTTCTGGCCTCTCTTCTTTGACTCTTTTGTAATCTTTAAACCATCCCAGTGACTTCCTGGTTGAATCCCTAGTTTTTTATGCTGCTGTGCTTTGGATAACACAACCTCCAAAGTATCTATCTGGTTGGGCTTTATATTATCAAAGTCCTGACGAATGCAAGCGTCTTCTAAACTTGGTAGATCCAGTTCTCCCAATTCAAAGCCTTCATAATCTTCATCCATGAGAATGAGATGACAGCTCTCAGGGTTTTCAAGAATAGAGAGGTTTGGGTTTATCATGGCATTGTCAACCTCCATTCCTTTAGAATTAGCATCTGCAGAGTTAGACTCGTGGGATAGCTTGTGATTCAAGGATTCTTCTTTTTCTGAGTTTGCAGGATTAGGAGATGGGTGAGCAGGATTCGGGGGAGCAGCATGAGTGGCATGGTTAGGTGAGAGAGCAGGGGAGGCAGGGGTGGGGGTTCCAGAGGGGTTTGAATGGGCTAGGGCTTCAAAACTATTACTGGTATAAGGTGCAGTAGCTTGCGGGCCGGAGACTTTGTTACCAGAAGGGGGATTTTTATGGTGCTTCTTTCGGCTGGAGACCTTGGTAAACCCATCTGCCTCCGACTTGTTGGCTGCATCATTTCTCTTGGCTGCAATGTTCAGAGGGAAATATCTAAATAAATGGCCATGGGCATGACATCTTCGGCATCTGAAAGGAACATGCTCATAATCAATGGGTTGAATCCCTTCAAAGTCATAATGAAATAAACTTACCGCATCCGGAAGTGCTCTATCCAGTTGCATGTAGACACAGATCCGTACATAAGAGGCGTACCTTCGAAGCTTGCTTTCCTCAGCAATTTTAATGAATTCTCCTAACCCTCTTCCTATGGCTGTGAGAGATTCTTCATCCCAGTACTCTAGAGGAAGCGAATATAGCCTGATCCATACTGGCGCCCAATTGAAATTTTCCTTGCCCAGGTTGAAACGTTCGACCCAATCTCTGAGATAAAGTCCGGCTGAGTTGAAGAAATAGGGACCCCCATCTAAAACCCTATTCTGATCTTCTATGTAGTTGAAGACCGCGTTAAAGAAGCTAGCTGAAGTGTGACATGGCCTTTAGGCTTCCATTTAGTGGCTATCCATCCTTGCAGTGCTTTTTTTGTAGGCCAGAAGCCGATGAATTTCCCGATGAGTGCATGGTCTCTTATATATTGGATCTGAGCATTTATACGGTGACTCGGGAGATCAATCTTTGGTCTTTCCGCAGCAATGGGTTTGCATGTTACTGAAGTAGCAACAGGAGGAATCCGAGTGGATTCAGAAGCCTGTAGATTGGTCAGATCATTTTTTAGGTGCGTCTCCTCCGTGCCAGGATTATGCCCGTCCCGTTCAACCTCTTCTTTGTTCTGAAATTCTTTGGTAGGGGGAAGCTGAGTGCCTCCCCCCGTCGTGGAAGCCATGGCCCGTGCTCAGATGCGACAGAATGATTGTGCCTTCTAACCACTAAAGCCTCAACGTGGACTTGTCGGCGGGTACAACGCCAATGCAGTAAGTACTGTTGCAGAAGGAGGAAACCCTAGCGCACTCGACAAGGCATCTATTTCCGCATGCCATTTTTTCTTGATCACAATTCACACATAAAAGAGTTAGCAAGTTAGTGAACATGCTATAAAACATTAAACACACTAAATCATGATATAGTATGCATATATAGAGAGAAAACAAGACTAAACTAAACATAAACATGAAATCTCATAAAGAGTAAAAAATAACAATAATACTAATGGTGGCATCAATGTCCCTTCTTATTTATTGTTGTTAGGAAGAAAGATACTACGTTTACACACTTTCCAAGGGGCCCTTAAAACTATGGAGTTATAAGACCTGATGCAAGGACATTTTTACCTTTTAGCTGCTTGGTGCAAGGTCTCTCTCTCTACTCCAAAGGATTGAAGTTGTGGAATGGCCAACAACCGAATCCTCTCTCTACTTCTGCTCTGGATTACACAATGTTGGATTGCCTCAAAGAAATTTTGGCCAGCATAACAATGTGCTCTCCCTTTTTTCATCTCTTGGTGGCCTTTTAGAGATGAATTCAAATTCTCCTTCCCTCTCTTGGTACATTTGTGGATGGTGACCCAAGAGAGAGGGTTGATTCCATTGTGTGTCACTTGATTCCTTTGTGTGCTCCCTTGAGGTCCCAAGGTGGGTTAGGCAGTTGTCCTTGGGTGGCCTCATGTGTGGGATCATTTCCTAGGGTGTGCCTTGTGGTCCCGGAAAGTGACTTCTGCCACTCCCAGGACCGCGTGGATTTTCAAGGGAAAGTCGTGGAAAGGCACGCTTATCAAAGTAAAATGAGCGCAAAAGTGCATTTTGGCTGAGTACCTGGTGAGCAATTTGATTTTTCCTCTATAGCTTAGGGATTTTAAAATTTTTCAGATCCTCTATTGTGCCTCAGCCCTGTAAATCCTTCTGCCTGACATTTAATAATGTCGTATTTGCTTGTTCGATTTTCCAGTGATAACAATGGTGACTATGGTTAACCAAATATGACTATGATTGACCATGGTTGACCTAGGATGCCTATGGTTGAACATGAATGGTCGAGTTGACTAAGCTCAATCATGCTAAATACAATAAACTATGGTTGACAATGGTTGACCTTCTTTGAAATATTTCATAAAAAAAACTACATGTGTGACATAAAAACTATATAATAAGTTAGTTGCAAACAAGGGTGCGAGAAATTTGACAAATTACATGTAATGAACAAGGTTTTAAAACTTGCGAGAGGAAAAATGATAAACATCCCGTAATTGCATTAGCTTGGTGACATTTTTCAACCATATAAAATTGGATCATCAATCTTGTTTAAAAAATAATAATTTACATTTGAAGCCATAGAAGCCGATACTTCGTAACCATATCCGCAAATGGGGAGAACCATAGAGAAAAATCATAGGTCGTTACTCCTCTACCAGTAGAAATATCACAATTGTTGGAACGAATTTAGAATAGATAGATGACTTAGATTAATAAAGGATTAAATTCCCCTTAGTGTCAACAACTGACATTTGAGAAGCTTCATCCTAGTTGTGACAAAAACCCTAAGTCATAACCTAAAACCCTTGCATAGTTTTCTCTTGTTAATGGAAAACTCCATTGATTAAATTATTAATCCCACACCTATGGATATTTTAATAACTTTGAAACAAGAACGAGAAGGGAACATAATTAACATTGAAAACATTATAGCGATGGTGATAATGTGACAAGGCTCTACAACTCATGCCATATAATATATTATAGGAATGAACAATGCGTATGTAATGAGGTGTAAGAAGTCATATACTATTGTTCCTAGGTAACAATGCAATGCCAATGTCGAAATTATGTAATTAAGAGTAGAAAATACATCATTATAAAAAACATAATGGGTTAAGGGGATCTTATGGTATTGTAACACCAATTTTTAAGTGATAAAAAAAATATTTTAAAGGTAATATTCAAAAAATATATATATAAAAATTGTAAATTATAAAAAACAAGGTATTTTAAACCCAATGGAATAACATTAAACCCTAGGATAAAGATGAAACCATACTAATATAAACCATAAGACTAATATTATAAACCTCATTGTTGGATGTTGAAATTAACCACCTTTTCTTCTTACACTTACCCCTTTTTACCCACTTTATATTTATGAGGTAAATTTGTGTCCCAACTAATGGGAAGGTATATTATAATGTCATGTCTTCTTGAGTTGTTAATTTATGAAGCGGTACTCATAGGGGAATCATACTTAGATGATTTGCTAACAAATATTCCCTACAAATTACCCAATAAATCGCACCGGATAATGTTCGATGAAACATGGCCTATCCTGGTACTATTGACTATGGATTGGAAGCACTATTTAGAGGACTAGACCAACAACTGTCCAAATTTTTCTAATAACCGAATAACTTGCAAATCTAGTGCTGTCTATATCTTTCCTTTTCTTTTTCCCCATGGAAATAATATTATGCCCAAGGAATTAATATTGTAAACCCAAGGTATATAAACGCTAAGATAAATATTGTAAAATCTAGAATTATCATAGTTGACCATGGTTGATTTTCATATTGAGATAATCTTTGTCACAATCTAACATTGCACCATGGTTGACTGTGGTTAGCCATGATTAATTTAGATATGAAGATAATATTTATCACAATGCAACGTTGGACCATGGTTAATTTTCATATTGAGAAATTATTTGTCACAATGTGATGCTGGACCATAATTGACCATGATTATAAATGAAATGGATTTATATTAGACCCAAGGGTTAATATTATAAACACTATGAATAATATTAAACCTAGGATTAAGAACCCTTAATATACGCAAGGGATTCATATTATAAACTAAACAGGATAATAAACCAAAGGGATTAATAGTAAAAGCCCAAGGGAATATAAACCCAAAGTATATAAAGCCTAAGATAAATATTATAAACCCTAAAACAAACATGTTTGACCATGATTTATCATGTTTTATTTTCATATTGACACAATATTTGTCACAATGCAACGTTGGACCATGCTTGACCATGGTAGACCATGGTTGATTTTCATATTGAGATAATCTTTGTCACAATGTGACATTGGAAAAATCTTGACCATCGTTGACCATGATCATAAACCCAAGCGATTTATATTAAACCCTAGGATTAATATTATAAACCTTATAAATAATACTATACGCTAGGAATATGAACCCTTCGATTAATAAACCTAAGGGATTGATATTATAACCCCAAGCGACTAATAAACCTAAGGGATTAGTTCTAGAACCCAAACATTTTATAAACCCAAGAGATTAATATTATAAACCTAAGTTATATAAACCCTAAAATAAACATGGTTGATTATCGTTGACTATGGGTTGATCACAATTTGTAAACATTGATTATGGTGACTATGGTTAACCAAATATGTCTATGATTGACCATGGTTGACTTAGGAGGCCTATGGTGTAACATGACTGACCATGGTTGATGAAGCTCAACCATGCTAAATAGAGTCAACTATGGTTGACCATGATAGCTATAGATAACTATGGTAAATCATAGTAAACCACAATGATCATAGTTGATGATAGTTGACCATGATTAGACTATCGTTGACAATGTGTGACTATTGCTAAACATCACTAACTATTTTTTCATTATGGTTAATGACTTTTTGACTAGAGTTGAACATGGTTGACTATTGTTGTTCATGTTGACCTTTGAAAGGTTGAATATGTTTGACAATGTCATCACGTTGACTATTGCTAAATATGGTCAACATAGAGTTGACTAAGTTTGATCAAGGTTAATTATTTAACCTTTTTCTGTCAAGGTTTGACTATGTTTATCTAATGTGGTTGACTATATTTAACTATTAATGTTAAGCAATAATAATATGCAATTCTATTTGAGCAAAGTTGAAGAGTGTTGACTATCAAACATAGTGAGACATGTCAATATTAACGCCATAGTTACCAAATTGAATCGTACTGATTTTGTTTTCTAAATTCAAGTCTTCGATTTCGTTCGTGATTCACAATAAATTATTAATTCTTCATGGCCTACCTACTTTTGAAACACCATGATATGGTATAAGTTTGCCATTAACTAATCATAGGTTAATGGTTTTTTAATCTTTATATAATGAATATTTTAGGGTAATTCTTTTATTAAGGGTGTTAATTAATTTAGTCATAGTTTATGGTTTAAACATTAATGGGTTATAATATTATCAATTTGTTTAATTAGAAATTTAAATAAGTATTAAATTGTATAATATTTTGTATTATAAATTAAAAGGTGGTTGAATCATATTAACAAATAATTAAAAATAATCTATGTTAATGTTAATTGTTACAAAATAGTTTAATAAATGAGTAGTAATAATTAATAATATACATGTATATTTTGAGAGAATGTTTATACGCATCTAATATATGACCACATTCCAACATGAACCTAGTTGGTAATCTTGAATCTATATTATGTGCTATAATGTGGAATTTGGACATCATAAAATATAGAGTATAGTTAGAAATATAGATGAATACATAAATTATCACAAATTCCTTATTATGATGTAAAAATATGCAATTTCAAAAAAAATTGAAATTTTCAATATTATAAAGTTCTATTTTTTTTTTAAATATTAAAAAAGTAATAAAATATTAAAATATTAAAAAAATAATATATTGAAGTATTTGAAAAATATATAGCCCAATCATTTTGGTATCAATTTTTTTTTCAGTATTAACAGTACTTTTTTATAACTGTAATTAACACATCCTACAAAACTCTTATACTACTCCATAAACACATACCACGAGTGCATGGTCATTCTAAATGTAGTGACATGTGAGATTACAAAATTTTACTGCATGAAATTGTCGGCGTGCCCCTCTAAATCAGGGAAAATTTTAAGGATGGAAAATTATCTTGAAGTTTAAAACATTGGCGAATCTCACTAGTCCATAATATGAAAATTATAAAATATTTATAGATATATTTGTAAAATTATTCAAAAATATAATGATTTTATATATAGTATCTACATAATGTTGGCGATTTTTAAGGTAAAATAATTTCATATTTTAAAATTTGGGCGAATAATTTTTAGAAAAATGGGAAATTGACGAATCTTTTTATTTGAGAAAATCATGGAAAATTAGCCCACCTGCGAATATTAGCCCCTAAAATTTTCCATGGTCTAAATCAACTCAAGCCTCATTTGTTTCACTTTTTAACGCACATGCATCGCAGGCATTGGTATGTAATTTTGGCCAAAGTCATACCCATTTTTTTTATATATATAGAGCGTTGTATAAAATTTCATATATGATTGTTGTATAATTGTTTAAGTATTTTTTTTTTTATATATTGGGAGTTGTATAAATTTTCATATATGATTGTTGTATATTATTTAATTATTATTTTGAAGAATGTGGCTTGAATTAGAACTAGGATTGAGAAATTTCAAAATTTTAAATTATAAATAATCAAAAGTTATTAATTTGAGAATATTTTTTATTTAATATACCTTATGTTTAATAGTATATAAAATCTGCCCAATCTTTAATTTATTACAAAATATTTTAATTAAAAAATTCATTTTTTTAATGTTTCATTATAATTTATTGAAAAATGAAAAGTAATTGTCTTTCCAGTCTAAGCGTTTCATTAATGCGCATCCATTCAATTCATTTGTGGCATATGCAGTTCTACTCAACTTCATATTTCAGATGGGAATTGAAAATGAACGGGTTTGGCTAAGCTTTCAGAGTGGAGGCTGCACGCTAACGGGTAAGATTCCAAAGTCAATGGGTGACAGTAGGCATTCTTATTTGGGCAGGTAATTGTTATGAATTTTATTATAAGATAATGAAGTTGTTTTGTTGGAATTTATGAAAAATTCGAGAACACTAAATGGAGAATAAAACTCTCCTCTTTAACACATAGAAAATATTAAAATTTCATTCACAGGAGACAGAGTTTTCAACGCTGTAAAACTTCTATTCCTTAAAAAAAGAACTATTACAAACTCTTTCTCACTCAGAGGGATTACAAAAATAGTTTGACTGCTGCAAATGCAGTGCAAAAATATCACTCTACCATTCACAAGACAACACTCTGTCTTCTAAAACATACGTTGTTGTGTATTCAAAATATGCACTCTGCTGTGCACAAAAAATTACTCTCTGTCCCTATGTATTACATTACACTTCTCTTGTGTAAAAACAAAAAAAAAAATACATACAACAAAGCCTTTTCAGGGCTTTTTCATTTATATGTTGCAACACATATTCAAAGCTATATGTTAAACCTTTTTTTTAAATTAAAAACTAAAACTAAACTTTGCAATGCCTTCGAGCTATGTTAAAAAACATATGTCGCAGCATAATTTTTAATAACTTAAAAACTAAAGTTAAAAACATATAGACCTGTGGGTTATGGGCCCACATTACAATAGTGTTAAGGTTTAAAACCTTTTGTGTACGTGATAACAAAACACTTTAAAGTGTGATAACAAAACACTTTAAACAAAAAAATTTAACAAACGTAAGTTAAAACCTTTTAACAAATCCTTAATAAAACTTTAATCGATCCTCTGCCTGGACTTCAATAGAAAATTAAACTGCAATTCATGAACCAAATTCGCGTTTCAAAATGGGACGCTGATGTCAGCCTAATTTGTGACGCGAAAACTCAATATAATTTTCCTTATAAAAATTCGGGTCCAATTTGGCCTTGGCGTATGGAGGGAAGACTGTGACGTGATTTCTCAATCAAATGTAGCTTAATCTTTTTCGGTTCCGAAAAATTTAAATGCAAATGGGCCAAGAAATCTGTGTTTAAACTGTGAGAGGGACTGTTCATTGATTTGGAAACTTCATGGTGCTGTCACAAAATACAAACAGATTTGGAAAGCGGTCCTGTGTCAGTGGTTTTGAAAACAATTTTGGAAGGTGGCTCATTGTACAGGGTTGCGGTTGAAAGTAATATTTCAACACTCCCCCTTTCTTTCAACTGTTGGGTTATCAGTCATACCCAGAAATTTCCTCAAAAACTCAAAACTCTTCTGTCCCAATGGCTTGGTCAAAATGTCTACAAACTGCTCCTGAGTTCTGCAGTGTTCCAAAACAATTTCTACATTGTTTACCAATTCCCTGATGTAATGAAATTTTGTGTCAATGCGTTTCATTCTCTTTTGAAACAAAGAATTGTTGGAAAATGTCATAGCTGAGATATTGTCACAATAAATCACTGTTCCTTTTGTCTGCTCTTGACACAAACTTCTTAACATCCTCCTCATCCAAATTACTTGACAAGCTGCTACTGGAGCTGCCACATATTCTGCCTCTGCTGTAGACAATGCTACAATGGGTTTTTTTTTAGAAGCCCATGAAATGGCTCCTGAACCCATGTGAAAAACATAACCAGAAGTGCTCTTCCGATCATCTACACTTCCAGCCTAATCACTGTCAGTGTATCCAACTAAATCTGAATATTCTGAAGCAATATATAAAATACCAAACCTTTTAGTACCTTTAACATACCTCAGAATTCTCTTCGCTTCCTGCCAATGTGCATCCTTTGGCTTCTCCATGAATCTGGAAATCAAACAAACAACATGCATTATGTCAGGCCTAGTTGCAGTCAAATACATGAGCCTACCAACTATGCTCTTGTACAAGCTAGGATCAAAATTCTTGCTGTTGTCCTCTCTGCTGAGTTTTAATCCCATTACTATGGGAGTGATTGCTGCTTTGCTCTCCTGCATATTAAATCTTTCAAGCACTTCATTAACATATTTTGTCTGTGAGATAAAAATCCCATTTTCATCTTGTTCTACTTCTATTCCTAAGAAGTATTTCAACAAACCCATGTCAGTGATTTCAAATTCTTCTTTCATGACTATTTTGAAATTTTCAATAAGGTAATCATCATTACCTGTGAAAATAACATCATCAACATATAAAACCAAAATCAACCATCCTTTTCTTTGATGTAGAGGGTGGGTTCTCCCTCACACTTTTCAAATCCATTTTCTAGTAGATAGGAGTCTATTCTACCATACCACGCTCTTGGCGCTTGCTTCAGCCCATAAAGAGCTTTCTTCAACTTGCACACTTTGTGCTCTTGGCCTTTATTTTCATAGCCGAGAGTTTGTTCAATGTAAACCTCTTCCATTAACACTCCATTTAGGAATGCTGATTTCATGTCCATTTGGTAAACTTTCCACTTGTTTTGTGCTACTATGGACAACACTGCTCTCACGGTTTCCATTCTGGCAACCGGTTCGAAAGTTTCCTCATAATCTATTCCATGCTTCTGCTTATAACCTTTGACAGCAAGTCTGGCCTTGTGTCTCTCTATTTTTCCTTCAGCATTACTCTTGGTCTTGTAGACCCATTTAACTCCAATGATATCTTTACCTTTTTGGAGTTCAACCAAATCCCAAGTCTTGTTTCTTTCTATGGCATTTATCTCCTCATCCATAGCTCCTATCCATTTCTTATCTTTAATAGCTTCTTCAAAGTGGATAGGGTCATCAACATGAAAATATAAAGAAAACAAAGAATTGATACCTTCATTTGCTGCCTCTTGTTCATAAATGTCATTCAAATTTCTGAACTTCTTACCTCTTTCATTAGGTGTACAAGTGCTTGAAGAAGAACTTGAATTTCCTCCTTGTGGTGTGCTTGGAGAAGCACTTTCATTTCTCATCAAAGGTGTGCCTTGCTGCCCTTGTGTTGGTGCTGTTTTTTGGGGATGTATTTCAGCCAACTCATCATCATTTTCATCATGAGATAAACAATGTTTAACATTCACTGTTTTCTCTATGCTTCCATCCCAAGCTTCCTCTTCAATAAACTGAACATCTATGCTCACAATAAACTTCTTGGTGGATGGGTTGTATAACTTGTAAGCCTTAGATTCCTCACTATATCCAATGAAAATACATTTCTACCCCTTGCTGTCCAACTTCTTCCTTAGCTGATCCAGTATGTGTGCATAAGCCACACATCCAAAAACCTTCATGTGTGTGACACCTTGCTTTGTGCCACTCCATGCCTCTTCTGGATGTGTGCATAAGCCACACATCCAAAAACCTTCATGTGTGTGACACCTTGCTTTGTGCCACTCCATGCCTCTTCATAATTTCTTTTGTAGGGCACCTATTCAAAATGTACGCTGCACAATGTACAACTTCAACGCAATAATCATTAGGCAAATGCTTTGCTTTTAACATACTCCTTACCATGTCCATTATGGTTCTATTGTTCCTTTCAGCTACTCCATTTTGATGCGGAGTATATCTAGTTGTAAACTTCTTATGTATACCATTTTGTCTACAAAAACGTAGAAAATATTTAGAGATATACTCACCTCCTCTATCAGTCCTTAGGACTCACAAGTGCTTCGAAATTACAAAATCTTTCAAACACTTCACTTTTGTTTTTCAAAAAGTAAACCCACGTTTTTCTTGTAAAATCATCTATGAATGTTAACATATAGTGGCTGCCAGCAAGTGATGGAGTTTGCATTGGTCCACATAAATCTGAGTGGACAATCTCTAAGGGTGCCTTTGCCCTTATTCTTTTCCCGGAAGGAAAACTTTCTCTGTGTTGTTTCCCCAAGATACAACCTTCACAAAGGCTGTCCTGTTTCTCTATCAATGGTAAAACTCTTACCATTCCTTTTCTATTCAACAAGTTAAGACCTCCAAAGTTGAGATGTCCAAATCTCAAGTGCCACAACCAATTTTCATCTTTTGGTTCGCTTTGGATAGCCTCTTGTGTCATTGCTGCTATCTCTTCTTCATTTTTCAAATCTGCTCTCATTCTGAGAGGGAACATCCTGTTCCTTGTCATCTTCACTTCAGTAATACATTGTTTGTTGGGTGGTTTTTCCATGATGGTACAAACATCATCCTCAAAAAATACATTTTACCCCTTTTGAACAAGCTGTCCAATACTTAAGAGGTTACACTTCATTCATGGAACATAATAGACATCTACTATGGATTTCTTTTCACCTTTCCTTGTTAAAAAATTTACGTCTCCTTTTCCCGTAACAGAAACTGTACTATCAGTCCCTAGTGTGACTTGTGACTTCACACTCTCATCTAGCGTAGAAAACATTGCTATGTTTCCTGTCATATGGTTACTACAACCAGAGTCTAGAAACCATAAGTCTTCATTCTTTTCTTCAGCCATATTACAAGCTAAAAACAATTTGTATTAGCTGATTTTTTCTCTAGTAAAATTTGCATTTGTTCTATTTCCCATATCATGCTGCTTCTTTCTACATCCATTAGCATAATGACCATATTTTTTACAATAGTGACATTGGACATTGGACTTATCATACTTTTGTCCTTAAGCATTCTGCTGACCACTTTGTTGGTTGCTGCCTTGGCCTTGATGTTGATTTGGATTGCTGCCCCTTCCTCGAGCATTTGTTGGAATGTTCCTTCCACCTCTGTTTTGGCTTCTGCCTCCTCCTCTTTTGTTTCCTCTACCTTGCCCTCTTCCTCTTTCGAAAGATATCTAGGTCTTAAAAGCATGTTCTAGAGATGAGTTTTCACTCCTACCCAATCTCTGCTCATGGGTCATCAGTAATGCATGTAGTTCATCCACTCAAAAATTTGTGAGATCCTTACTCTTCTCTATGATGGTGACAATCACATCAAATCTTGAGGGCAGACTCCTCAAGAATTTTTCCACAATCCTCTTCTCTTCAAGAGTCTCTCCATGAGACCTTATTTGTGTGACCATTCCAATCACATGAGTGAAGAATGAGTCAATAGTATCTGACTCTTTCATACAGAGAGTCTCAAAGTCTCGCCTCAGCAACTGAAGTTTTGTTGTCTTCACTTTTTCCATGCCTTGATAGGCTGTCTTGAGAGTTTTCCATGCTTCTTTGGATCTCTTAGCTGCTGCTATCCTAGGAAACACACTCTCGTGCATTGCTTGATACAAAAAGTAGAGGGCTCTTGAATCCTTCTTCTTATTGCTCTTCAACAGTTCCTTCTCTGCTTGTGTTAAATCATCAAACTCATTTTCATTTGTTGGCTCATAGAAGCCATCCTCAACAAGTTCCCATAAGTCTTGGGAAGCAAATAAAGCTTTCATAGTTATTGACCAGTGGTCATAATTTTTCCCATTAAATTGTGGGAGCTGGGTATTTCCAATACCCATGCTAGTGCTGGCTAGAGCCATTCTTGCACTCTTAAATATGCTTCAAAAACACTTGACTGTGTATATAAAATAACTGACTATTTTGCAACAGTAACTCAATAAATCTGTATAGAGAAATACCTTGAATTCCTTTTGGCTGAGTCTTCACACTGCTGGAGAAGCTGCTGCAACAAAGAACTCCTTTCCTTCAGCTTCTTTGACCTTCAAAGAGCCTGGACTAGCTCTGATACCATGTTGGAATTTATGAAAAATTCTAGAACACTAAATGGAGAATAAAACTCCCCTCTTTAACACAGAGAAAATATTAAAATTTCACTCACAGGAGACAGAGTTTTCAACACTGTAAAACTTTTATTCCTTAAAAAAAAAAACTATTACAAATTATTCCTCACTCAGAGGGATTACAAAAATAGTTTGACTGCTACAAACACAGTGCAAAACTATCACTCTGTCATTCACAAGACAACACTCTATCTTCTAAAACATACACTGCTGTGTATTCAAAATATGCACTCTGATGTGCACAAAAAATTACTCTATGTCCCTTTGTATTACATTACAATGTTGTTGTGTAAAAACAAAAAAAAATTACATACAACAAAGCCTTTTCGGGCCTTTTTCATTTATATGCCGCAACACATATTAAAAGCTATATGTTAAACCATTTTTTAAATTAAAAACTAAAACTAAACTTTGCAATGCCTTCGGGCTATGTTAAAAAACATATGTCGCAGCATACTTTTTAATAACTTAAAAACTAAAGTTAAAAACATGAAGGCCTATGGGTTATGGGCCCACATTACAATAGTGTTAAGGTTTAAAACCTTTTGTGTGCGTGATAACAAAACACTTTAAACAAAAAACTTTAACAAACGTAAGTTAAAACCTTTTAACAAAACCTTAATAAAACTTTAATCGATCCTCCGCCCGGACTTCAACAAGAAATTAAACCGCAATGCATGAACCAAATTCGCGTTCCAAAATGGGATGCTGACGTCGGCCTAATTTGTGACGCGAAAACTCAATAGAATTTGCCTTATAAAAATTTGGGTCTGATTTGGCCTTGGCGTACGAAGGGAAGACTGTGACGCGATTTCTCAATCAAATGCAGCTTAATCTTTTTCGGGTCCGGAAAATTTCAATGAAAATGGGCCAAGAAATTTGTGTTTAAACTGTGAGAGGGACTGTTCACTAATTTGGAAACTTCATGGTGCTGTCACAAAATACAAATAGATTTGGAAAGCAGCCCTGTGTCAGTGGTTTTGAAAACAATTTTGGAAGGCGGCTCATTTTATAGGGCTGCGGTTGAAAGTAATATGTCAATAGTTTTTAGTATGATTTTTTGGATTTTTTTGGTGTTTAAATTGTGATTTTTTGGATTTTTTGGTGTTGAAATTTGGTCAAAAAATTTAAAATAAAATTTTGATTTTTGTTATTTAAATTAGTTTTTTTTTTAACTATTTATATAGATTTAGCACCCTGCAAAAATTTTAGAACACTTTAATTGTGCAAAAATTATCTTTATAATTTCAATAAATTCAATATATATATATATATATATATATATATATATATATATCCTAAAACAACATCGTGAATAACCTCATGAATAGAATATAGGAGTTTTCTTTTCATAATTTTTTTTTACCTCAACTAAAAAAAATCACTATCCAGTTCAAATATAGTGGAATTAAGGAACTACAACCGTTTTTCGTTTCGTTTAATCTAATATATACCGAATATTTTTCCAATTTTTAGATATAGGTTCAAATCTAAATATATGTATTTGAGGAGACTCTTGAAATAAATTAATATTTTATTTCATATTTGCTTATATATATGACAGATGTCGTTCCAGAAAATGTAGTCTAACTAGGAAACCATCAAAATGGTTTTGACATAGGAACAAAGGGTCGGCTACTTGGAAAACCATTTCCATGTCACTGCAGCTTTCTAACGTAGAGCTAACCTAGATCTACGGAGGCCCTATCCTTGATTTGGACTCTGTAATTTCTTATTATTCTCTGGTGTCTACTTCAAAATGATTTCGCATTCTTGTTGGAAATTAATTCCAACTGCTGAAGTCAATTAGCAGTAAATGCAGAGTAAATGATCAGCGGCACATTGAAGCCAAGGCTAAGGCGGTTGCCTGCTGTCTTGGACCAATTGCAAAAGGATTGGAAAGCTGCACAGGTGCAGTACAGAGCAGATGGGATTTGATCCCTTTGATATTCTATCAAAGGCGGTAGTTGTTTTTATTAACAGCAGAGTTGAATGCCAAATACTTTCGTGGCTTCATAGCACGGAAGAACAAATTTATTTAAAACAGTCACTTCGGGCTTTTAAGCCCTCAACAACCAAAATTATGAAAATATTGTTTAAATAGCGGAAGATTTAAATTTCTGAAGAGGCAGGACAAGTGGTCTCTGGCACTTAAGCGCAAATCGCAGATCGCAGTTGTTGAAGTATAAGTGTCTTGTTGATATGGAAGGTTGCAATGTGTGATTGTCGCACCATCGCACCATCGCAATACCGCATATTCATTGTGTTACCTCTGCCATATGTCACCGCCGTCAGGCCGCGATGCGATCGCGCCATCGCAAATCGCAACATCGCAAGTTTTATTTGTTCCGCCATATGTTTGATCGCATATATTTGCAATGCGATCCCATCGCACATCGCAATATCACACAATCACAATTTTTATTTGTTTATTTTATGTTTTAAGTCGCGTACCCGACGCATATATGTTTTATATTTAATATTTTATAATGTGCGCGCCACTTATAAAAGAAAGGCCCGAGAGGCTATAATTGTAATGTTTTTTGTTTTTACACAAAAAAACAGAGCCGTTTGTATGCACAATAGTGCGAATCAAAAATACACAACAGCGTATTTTCTCTAAGAGACAGAGAGTTTATTTTGAGAGACAGTGAGGTCTTCTCTGTGCACTATGTGATAGTAGCAGTCACATTTTTTTTTAATCCCTCTGTGTGAGGAAGAATTTGTAATAGAACATTTTTTTTATGAATAAAAAATTTGTTTTCTGAGTTGAAACTCTATTTCTTGTGAGTGAAATTTTATTAATTTCTCTGTGTTATAAAGGAGAGTTTATTCTCTCTATTATTGTTCTGGAATTTTTCAATATTCCAACATGGTATTGGAGCTAGTCCAGGCTCTTTGAAGTTCAAAGAATCTAAAGGAATGAGTTCTTTGTTGCAGCAGCTTCTCCAACAGTGTGAAGACTCAGCCAAAAGAATCCAAAGGTATTTCTCTATACATTTTTTGTGTTACTGTTGCAAAACAGTGAGTTATTTTAAATACACAGTCAAGTGTTTTTTTTGAATCATAGTTAAGAGTGCAGAATGGCTGGAACCAACACTGGTATGGGTATGGGAAATATCCATCTCCCAATGTTTAATGGAAAAAATTATGACTACTGGTCAATAACTATGAGAGCTTTATTTATCTCCCAAGACTTATGGGAATTTTTTGAGGATGGCTTTGAAGAGCCAGCAAATGAAGAAGAGTTTGAGATGTTAACACAGGCAGGAAGAGAACTGTTGAAGAGAAATAAGAAGAAAGACTCCAAAGCTCTCTTCTTTTTGTATCAAGCAGTGCATGAGAGTGTGTTTCCAAGGATTGCAGCAGCCAAGAGATCTAGAGAAGCAAGGGAAACTCTCAAGACAGCTTATCAAGGTATGGAAAAGGTGAAGACAACAAAACTACAGTTGCTGAGGAGATACTTTGAGACTCTCTGTATGAAAGAGTCAGATACAATTGACTCATTCTTCACTCATGTGATTGGAATGGTCACTCAAATAAGATCTCATGGAGAGACTCTTAAAGACAAGAGGATTGTGGAAAAACTCTTGAGAAGTTTACCCTCAAGATTCGATGTGATAGTCACCACCATAGAGGAGACTAAGGATCTCACAAAGTTTTCAGTGCATGAACTACATCCATCACTGATGACCCATGAACAAAGATTGGGTAGGAGTGAAAACTCATCTCCTGAACATGCCTTTAAGACCCAGATGTCTTTTGGAAGAGGAAGTGGGCAAGGCAGAGGAAACAAGAGAGGAAGAGGCAGAAGCCAAAACAAAGGTGGAAGGAACAACCCTTCACATTCACATGGAAGGTGCAACAGTCAAAGTCACAGCCACGGCCAAGGCAGCAGCCAGCAGAATGGTCAGTATAATGCTTAAGGACAGAGGTATGATAAGTCCAATGTCCAATGCTACTATTGTAAAAAATATGGTCATTATGATAATTAATGTAGAAAGAAGCAGAATGATATGGGAAGTAGAACTAGTGCAAATTTCACTAAAGAAAATATCAACCAAAATAATTTTTTTTTAGCTTGTAATATGGCTGAAGAAAAAAGTGAGGATTTATGGTTTCTAGATTCCGGTTGTAGTAACCATATGACAGGAAACATAGCAATGTTTTCTATGTTAGATGAAAGTGTGCAGTCACAAGTCACACTAGGAACTGATAGAAAAGTTTTTGTTATGGGAAAAGGAGATGTAAATGTCCTAACAAAGAAAGGAGCAAAGAAATCCATAGCATATGTTTATTATGTTCCAGGAATGAAGTGTAACCTCTTAAGTATTGGACAGCTAGTTCATAAGGGGTATAATGTTTTCTTTGAGGATGATGTTTGTACCATCATGGACAAACCACCCAGCAAACAGTGTATTGTTGAAGTAAAGATGACAAAGAACAAAATGTTCCCTCTCAGAATGAGAGCAGACTTGAAGAATGAAGAAAAGATAGTAGCAGTGGCACAAGAGACTTTCCAAAGTGAACCAAAATATGATAATTGGTTATGGAACCTGAGATTTGGACATCTCAATTTTGGAGGTCTTACTTTGTTGAAAATAAAAGAAATGGTAAGAGGTTTACCATTGATAGAGAAACCAGACAGCCTTTGTGAAGGTTGTATCTTGTGGAAACAACACACAGAAAGTTTTCCTTCCGGGAAAAGAATAAGGGCAAAAGCACCCTTAGAGATTGTCCACTCAGATGTATGTGGACCAATGCAAACTCCATCGCTTGCAAGCAGCCACTATGTGTTAACATTCGTAGATGATTTTACAAGAAAAACTTGGGTTTATTTTTTGAAAAACAAAAGTGAAGTGTTTGAAAAATTTCGCAATTTCAAAGCACTTGTTGAGAACCAGAGTGGGCTGCATATCAAAGTCTTAAGGACTGATAGAGGAGGTGAGTATAAAGATTTTCTACATTTTTATAGAGAAAATGGTATTCATAAGCAGTTTACAACTAGATATTATCTGCATCAAAATGGAGTAGCCGAAAGGAAGAATAGAACCATAATGGACATGGCGAGGAGTATGTTAAAGGCAAAGCATTTGCCTAATTATTATTGGGCTGAAGCTGTACATTGTGCAGCATACATTTTGAATAGATGCCCTACAAAAGCAGTGATGAACAGAGTGCCGGAAGAGGCATGGAGTGGCACAAAGCAAAGTGTCACACACATGAAGGTATTCGGATGTGTGGCTTATGCACACATTCCAGATCAGCTAAGAAAGAAGTTGGACAACAAGGGGGAGAAATGTATTTTTATTGGATAGAGTGAGGAATCCAAGGCCTATAGGTTGTATAACCCATCTACCAAGAAGTTTATTGTGAGCAGATATGTTCAGTTTATTGAAGAGGAAGCTTGGGATGGAAGCATAGAGAAAACAGTGAATGTAAAACACTGTTTATCTCATGATGAAAATAATGATGAGGTGGCTAAAATACATCCCCAAACAGCAACACCAACAAAAGAGCAGCAGAGCACACCCTTGAGGAGAAATGACAGTGCTTCTCCAAGCACACCACAAGGAGGAAATTCAAGTGCTTCTTCAAGCACTTGTACATCTAATGAAAAAGGTAAGAAATTCAGAAGTTTGAAAGATATTTATGAACAAGACATAGAAAATGAAGGTATCAATTCTTTATTTGCTTTATATTGTCATGTTGATGAACCTGTTCATTTCGAAGAAGCTATCAAGGATAAGAAATGGATAGAAGCTATGGATGAGGAGATAAATGCCATAGAGAGGAACAAAACTTGGGATTTGGTTGAACTCCCAAAAGGTAAAGATGTCATTGGAGTTAAATGGGTCTACAAGACCAAGAGTAATGCTGAAGGAAAAATAGAGAGATACAAGGCAAGGCTTGTTGTCAAAGGTTATAAGCATAAGCATGGGATAGATTATGAGGAAACTTTCGTACCGGTTGCTAGAATGGAAACCGTGAGAGTAGTGTTGTCCATAGCAGCACAAAACAGGTGGAAAGTTTACCAAATGGACGTGAAGTCAGCATTCCTAAACGGAGTGTTAATGGAAGAGGTTTACATTGAACAACCTCTCGGCTATGAAAAGAAAGGCTAAGAGCACAAAGTGTGTAAGTTGAAGAAAGCTCTTTATGAGCTGAAGCAAGCACCAAGAGCGTGGTAGAGTAGGATAGATTCATATCTATTGGAGAATGGTTTTGAAAAGTGTGATGGAGAACCCACCCTCTACATCAAAGAAGAAGATGGAAAAATATTGATTGTAGTTTTATATGTTGATGATGTTATTTTCACAGGTAATGATGATTACCTTATTGAAAATTTTAAAACAATCATGAAAGAAGAATTTGAAATGACTTACATGGGTTTGTTGAGATACTTCTTAGGAATAGAAGTAGAACAAGATAAAAATGGGATTTTTATCTCACAGGAAAAGTATGTTAATGAAGTTCTTGAAATATTTAACATGCAGGAATGCAAAGCAGCAATCACTCCCACAGTGATGGGATTAAAACTCAGCAGAGAAGACAACAACAAGGATTTTGATCCTAGTTTATACAAGAGCATAGTTGGCAGCCTTATGTATTTGACTGCAACTAGGCTGGATATAATGCATGCTGTTAGCTTGATTTCCAGATTCATGGAAAATCCAAAGGATGCACATTGGCAGGCAGCAAAAAGAATTCTGAGGTATGTTAAAGGTACTAAAAGCTTTGGTATTTTGTATACTGCTTCAGAATGTTCAGATTTAGTTGGATACACTGACAGTGATTGGGTGGAAGTGTTGATGATCGAAAGAGTACTTCCGGTTATGTTTTTCATATGGGTTCAGGAGCCATTTCATGGGCTTCTAAGAAACAGCCCATTGTAGCGTTGTCTACAGCAGAAACATAATATGTGGCAGCTACAGCAAAGTGTGTCAAGCAATTTGGATGAGAAGAATGTTGAGAAGCTTATGCCAAGAACAGGTAAAAGGGACAGTGATTTATTGTGATAATAGCTCAGCTATTGTATTGTCTAAAAATTCAGCTTTTCATAAAAGAACAAAGCACATTGACACCAAGTTTCACTTCATACGTGAATTGGTCAACAATGGTGAGATAGTTTTGCAGCATTGCAGAACAGAGGATCAATTTGCAGATATCCTCACAAAGCCACTTGTGCAGAAAAGCTTTGAACATTTCAGGAAATGCCTGGGTATGCAGAAAAACCCAGCAGTTGAAATTAAGGGGGAGTGTTGGAAATTAATTCCAACTGCTGAAGTCAATCAACAGTAAATGCAGAGTAAATGATCAGCGGCACATTGAAGCCAAGGCTAAGGCAGTTGCCTGCTGTCTTGAACCAATTGCAAAAGGATTGGAAAGCCACACAGGTGGATGCACGGAGTTGAATGCCAAAGACTTTCGTGGCTTCATAGCACAGAAGAACAAATTTATTTAAAACAGTCACTTCGGGCTTTTAAGCCCTCAACAACCAAAATGATGAAAATATTGTTTAAACAGCGGAAGATTTAAATTTCTGAAGAGGCAGGACAAGTGGTCCCTACCACTTAAGCGCAAATCGCAGATCGCAGTTGTTGAAGTATAAGTGTCTTGTTGATATGGAAGGTTGCGATGTGCAATCGTCGCGCCATCGCACCATCGCAATATCACATATTCATTGTGTTACCTCCGCCATATGTCACCGCCATCAAGCCGTGATGCGATCGCGCCATCGCAAATCGCAACATCGCAAGTTTTGTTTGTTCCGCCATAAGTTTGATCGCATATATTTACGATGCGATCCCATCGCACAATCGTAATTTTTATTTGTTTATTTTATGTTTTAAGTCGCGGACCCGACGCATATATGTTTTATGTTTAATATTTTATAATGTGCACGCCACTTATAAAAGAAAGGCTCGAGAGCCTATAATTGTAATGTTTTTTTTTTTTACACAAAAAAACAGAGCCGTTTGTATGCACAACAGTGCGAATCAAAAATACACAGCAGTGTATTTTCTCTGAGAGACAGAGAGTTTATTTTGAGAGACAGTGAGGTCTTCTCTATGCACTGTGTGATAGTAGCAGTCACATTTTTTTTTAATCCCTCTGTGTGAGGAAGAATTTGTAACAGAACATTTTTTTTTATGAATAAAAAATTTGTTTTCTGAGTTGAAACTCTGTTTCTTGTGAGTGAAATTTTATTAATTTCTCTTTGTTATAGAGGAGAATTTATTCTCTCTATTATTGTTCTGGAATTTTTCAATATTCCAACAATTCTCGCCATTTCTGAGAAGCTTTTCAAGTTTGAAATTTTGAGAAGCTTTTAAGTTTGAATTTTGGTGTGTATGATATTAATTTTAATTATGGTTAAATATTTTCTGAGAAGCTTTTAAGTTTGAATTTTTTTCGTATGATATTAATTTTAATTATGGTTAAGAATTTAGTTGGTATGATATTAATATTTATTTATGGTTAGAACTTTATTGTGTATGATATTAATTTTATTTATAATTGTGTGTATAAAATAAATTTGAAAATTTACAAATTGATTTATAAAATGATTAGTTTTTTATGGTGTTAAATACATTAATTTTTTTTTTCAAACACCCCAATTATTTGATTTGATTTTTTTGGTTTGAGTGGGTTCAACCTTTGGCGTGGCTCTTGGCCATTAACCAGAAAATACATAAGAACAGTCACAATTTGGTACGTCCATTCGCCCCATTTCAAAATTAATTATTTTTAAATTAATCAAAAAATTATAAAAATAAAAATAAATATTTAAATAAATAAATATATAATAATAATTAATATAAAAATAATGATTATAATAATATATAATAATGATTATATAAAAATAATATTATTATATGTCGAGGGTTTACATTTGACTCTTTAATTAGTCTATTTCAAGTTTTATTTCAACTTATTAGATAACACTATCGTTTATGTAATCGCAACTCGACTCGGTCTACTGCACTTGCCTACCATCGCTTTGTCTCAGTTGCATCAGTCTCTATCATAAAAAATAGTAAGACAACATGTGGAAAGTTTACGTTTGACACTTTAATTAGCAGATTTCAAGTTTTATTTCAACCTATTAAATGACATTATTTTTTATGTAATGGTAAATTCCATGTCGGATAGTTAAAATTTAGTTTCTCTTTACAGGGAGGAAATAGGCACCGTAAAAGTTCATAGTTACTATAGTTATATGAATATATTATTATAAACACATTATTATAAATAAATAAAAGTTTGGGAGTTCTACTTGGACTGTGTGGGACAACTAATCTACATGATACATGTTTTCGGAGAATTTACATTTTGGACCACCTAGGTGTCTGCCATCCAAGAAACTAGAAAGTAAGAATATTTGGGAAATGAACATATTCTTATAAGCAAAAAAAAGTTAGGGAATTCCACAACTAATCTGCATCAACCTCTTTTAGAGTCGTGGAATAAAGATTGATAAATTCATAATTAAGAGAGAATATAACATGGACAATCTGTATTGACTTTAAAGACCCTCAAGAAATCAAAGATAATTGATGAGAATATTTCTTTGTGTGTGTAGTGTGTGTAAAGAAAGAAAAGTGAAAGGATATGTGCAGCTAACACACACAATTGGCATGGGGTTACTTTCCGAGTAGACAGTCTCGTGGAAACCATCCGCTCTTAACAATCCCCAGCTTGTTGAGTTAGTGTCTACTAATTTCTAGTAATCCGAGAAAACGTTATGTTCATGAAAAAAACTAGATAAATGCCAATTATTTAAATGATGCATTGAAGGAAAAAACTGAACTGGATAAATGCCAATTATGTAAATTATGCATTGAAGGAAAAAATGGGTGTATTTTTATAGAGAAAGAAAAACATACAAATCTTCTAGTAGATGCTTTAGTAACCGGTGAATTGATATTCTAATGGGAAAAATAATAATCACGAGAAAATATCAAATAAGATAATTAGCCCATATTTTAAATATTGCTTTTTTTTTTAGCTATCACTAAGTAAAGTGTACACTCAATAAAAACCCATACAACCTTATTGGGTAGGGTGATAACAGAAAAACTTCGCATCAAAAGGAAAATATATGAAATGTGTTAAACTGAACCATTATAATATAGGAAAAAGCTGGAAATATAAATGGAATACATTGCATAGAAAGACTATGAGACAACATATGTACTTAATTGGCGTTTTGAGTTTTCTTTTAATAAAATTTGTATATTGAAATATCCATGCAACGAAAAGTCCCTTTTAGGAGCTGAAATTAGAAGGTAATTTAAAAAAAATAAATCCAACTTGTAATAACTCCAGGTATTTAACTCTGTTGGTTTGGCTTTGTTGATTTCGATAATTGTTAAGTTGGGCAGTAGTTAATAATTGAGTTTAACCTTTGAGATTAAATTTTTAGTTTATTCATAGAAAAATATTTTATTTAATTTTCATTTTTCGTAAATGACTAGTCATATAGTGTAGGATATTTTGTAGAATAAATGGAATTTTTTCGGTAGAACTAAAGTCCAAGCGGACAGAGAAAACAATTAGAGTTGGTTACATTCTTAGAAAAAAAAGGAAATAACCAAAAAGGACAAAATCTCCAAGGGGATTTCTCTTGCGGAGAGACTAATCACCGAACATATCTGATGAGAGAACTAGTGTACATTCTAAAAATTAAATATTTAGCTATCATTGATTAAAGAATTCACTTAGTAAAAAAATAAAAATAAAACCCATGTAGCAATTCTGGGTAGGGCGATAATACAAAAAGAAACTCTACCTAGATGAAAAGTTTACATGCGCAAAACAAAAATATTATAATAAAGTCGTAACTAAAACTTTAAAGGAAATATATTGCACAAAAATATTTGGAAACAATACAAGTACTAACTCATGCTTCGGTTTCTAGAAAATGTCCATGTAGCAAAAAATCACTTCTAGGAACTATATTTTCGAAGTCATGAGTATTGTAAATTTATACCATTCAACTTGACTAGTCGATGACCATCAAAGATGTTGAAAGTTAAACCCAATTGTAAACTGGCAAAAATGACGAAAGTTTAACACTGATGGAACACCAGAGGACCGTGAACAACAGTTGAATTTTTTTGTTTCGTTTACACTCCATCTCGCATTGAAGTTTTGATTTGAAGACACCTGCAAGTTCATTTTTGTTAAAAGCCATAGCCATTCTCTGCAAAAGAAATTTCGTGTCAATCGACGCCATCCAGCATTCAAGTTTCTGAACCTACCACCATTATACCATTCACAAACCAGTTTGTGTTACAGCACATTCCTTTTATTTTTGAATGCACCCACGTCCAATGCTGTGGAGCCCACGACTCCACGCTGTATAACCGTCTACCAATGGCGAGGTTATCGCAAATGCCGATGCCTACGTCAACCGGCCCATCAATGGATGCAATAAGATTTTAAACAGTTTTGCATCAACCTTTTGAAGTATGCCACCGTGTCAAGGCTTAACCAATGAGAATGCTATCGCAAATTTAAAAGCACAGTCAGCATGCCCATGGATGGATGAGATAAACTTATTAAAAAGGATTTGCTTTGAAGTTTTTGAAATCCGCGATGAATGTATTTGTTTATAAGGTTTTTAACCTTGGTTTAAAATATTTTTAATGTTTTTGATTAGTTTTATAAATCACCGCGATAAGTTTCATTACATAAGGTTGAAGACTTAGGATTATAAATAAGTTTTAATATATATATATGTTATTAATATATATAAAACAACAGTGTGAAATGTTGTTATGTGTAATATTTAAGTAAAGCATATAAAAGCTCGAAGGCAGTAAGCTGCGTAGTGTTCACTGTGTATTAAAACAGAGAGACAGTGAGAATGCTTGAAGGCAGAAAAGGACTATTTTGAAGAGCTGTTTGTTGTAGTAGCAGAGCATAATTTTGATTGTAAATTTCAGAACTTAGTTGTGATGAAACATTGTTTTGTAATGTCACTGTTGTTTTAATGAAAGAGAGTTTTACTCCATCTCTCACTGTGCATAAAATTCTTTTATTTAATTCTTTGTGTTTGTAGAGAGATTTTTTTTTATTTCTCTGTGTTAGGAATTATTTAGAAATTCCAACATGATATCAGAGCTAGTCCAAGCTCTTTGCATTTGCCAAAGAAACTGAAGGAAGAAGAAGGAGTTGTTGAAGATTTTAACTAGTGGTGTGAAGTCTCATAAAAACAAAGTATTTACAAAACAAAGTTTTGTGTTTGTTTTAAAGAGTGCAGCCTAGAGAAGTCTTTTAGAGACAGAGTGTATCTCTCAACAGTGAGAAGATTCATTTCAGAAACACAGTCAGGTTTTTAGCATAGTTATGTAAGCTAGATATGGCAGTAGCCAACACAAGCACGAGTATGGAAAATAATCAACTCCCACAGTTCAATGGGAAGAACTATGACTATTGGGCAATCATAATGAGAGCTTTGTTTTCATCTTAAGATTTATGGGAGCTAGTTGAAGATGGTTTAGAAGAACCAGGAGATGAACATGCATTTAATGCCTTAACACCGACAGAGAAAGATTTGCTGAAGAGTAATAGAAAGAATGACTCAAAATCCCTATTCTATATTTATCAAGCAATGCATGAAAGCATATTTCCAAGAATTGCAGCAGCAAAGAAGTCCAAGGATGCATGGGATACCCTCCAGACATTCTACCAAGGTATGGAGAAAGTAAAGACAACAAAGCTTCAATAAATGAAAAGGGATTTTGAAGTCATTTGCATGAAAGAGTCTGATACAATAGACTCATTCTTCACATTGTTGATTGGGTTGGTTACCCAAATGAGATCTCATGGAGAGACAATAGAAGAAAGAAGAATAGTGGAGAAAGTATTGAGGAGCTTAACCTCAAGGTTTGATGTGATAGTAACAACAATTGAAGAGACAAAGGACCTCTCAATGTTTATTTTTGTTGAGATTCATGCATCATTTATGACACATGAACAAAGATTGAGTAGAACATCAAACTCATCTTTGGAGCATGCCTTCAAGACCCAAATTTTCTTTGGAAGAGGAAGATGTCAAGGCAGATCAAACTTCAGAGGAAAAGGAAGAGGCAGAAGCCAAAACAAAGGAAGAAACAGCCCTACAAGTACTAGTGGAAGGGGCAGCAACCAAATTCAGAATCAAAGCCAAGGCAGTAGCCAACAAGGTGGACAAAATCAAGCACATGGACAACGGTATGATAAATCCCAAGTCCAATGTCGTTACTGTAAGAAGTATGGGCATTATGCCAATTAAAGTAGGAAGAAATAGAGTGACGTGGGTAATAGACCCAGTGCTAACTTTACTAAAGAAACTCTAAGTCAAGATAATTTATTTTTATCATGTAAAATGGCTGAAGAGAAAAATGAATATACTTGGTTTCTAGATTCAGGATGTAGCAACCATATGACTGGAAACATTTATATGTTTTCCATGTTAGATGAAAATGTGAAGTCTCAAGTAATAGTGGGGACAGACAGTAAAGTATCTATCATGGGAAAAATCAAAGTAAGTGTTTTGACAAAGAAAGGAGAAAGGAGATCCATATCAAATGTTTACTATGTACTTGGTATGAAGTGTAATCTTTTGAGAATTGGACAACTCATTCATAAATGCTACAATGTATTCTTTGAAGATGCTGAATGTAACATCATGGACATACCACTAAGCAATCAAAGGATTGCACAAGTGAAGATGACAAGAAACAGAATGTCTCCTCTCAAGATGAGAGCATATTTGAAGAAAGGAGTTGCAGTAGAAGTAGTGACACAAGAGACTTACCAAAGAGAAGCAAAGGATGAAAACTGGTTATGGAATTTGAGATTTGGACATCTCAACATTGGAGGTCTGAATTTGTTGCATAGAAATGGAATGGTAAAGGGATTACCATTGATTGAAAAGTCAGACAGCCTATGTGAAGGTTTCATATTACGAAAACAACACAGAAAAATCTTTCCATCAGGAAAGAGCATAAGGGCAAAGGCACCGTTCGAGATACTCCATTCTGATTTTTTTGGACTAATAAAAACACCATAATTAGTAGGCAGCCACTATATGTTGACCTTTATTGATGATTACACAAGAAAAACATGGGTTTATTTCTTGAAGTTGAAGAGTGAAGTGTTTGAGAAATTCTGCCACTTTAAAGCTCTTGTTGAGAATCAAAGTGAGTAGCATATTAAAGTCTTAAGGACAGATAGAGGAGGAGAATATATCTCCAAAGAATTTCTACATTTTTTTCAGAGAAAATGGAATTCAAAAGAAATTTACAGCAAGGTATACACCACAGCAAAATGGAGTTGCTGAAAGAAAAAATAGAACCATCATGGATATGGTAAGAATCATGTTGAAGGAAAAACATTTGCCAAATGAATATTGGGTTGAAGTTGTACATTGTGCAGCATATGTTTTGAATAGATACCCAAAAAAGAGTGTTATGAATAGAGTTCCAAAAGAAGCATGGAGAGGCATAAAATATTTTGTCACCCACATGAGAGTTTTTGGTTGTGTGGCTTATGCACACATTCTAGATCAACTAAGGAAGAAGTTGGATAGTAAGGGGGAGAGGTGCATATTTGTAGGATATAGTGAAGAGTCAAAGGCATACAGACTGTATAACCCATCCACCAAGAAGTTTATGATAAGAATATATGTACATTTTATTGAGGAGGAAGCTTGGGATGGAAGCATTGAGAAAATAGTGAATGTAAAAACATGTTTGTCTCATGATGAAGATGAGGAAGAAATGGTTGAAAGACATCCCTCATTAGCAGCACCACCTCCACCAACACAAGGACATCAAGGGACTCCACAAGCAAGTATGAGAACACCCTTGAGAAGTGATGACAATTCTTCTTCAAGCACATCACAAGGAGCATATTTGAGTGCTTTTACAAGCACAAGTTCAACAAGTGTAAGAAGAACTAGATTCAGAAGTCTGAATGAAATTTATGAGCAAGAAGAAGGTAAGAGATATTTGTTTTAATTTTATTGTCATGTAGAAGATCCTATTCATTTTGAAGAAGCAGTAAAAGATAAGAAATGGATAGGTGCTATGGATGAAGAAATAAATGCAATAGAGAAAAATAAGACATGTGAACTAGTTGATCTCCCAAAAGGCAAAGAAGTAATTGGAGTAAAATGGGTTTATAAAACCAAAAGGAATGCTGAAGGTAAGATTGAAAGGCACAAGGCCAGACTTGTTGTCAAAGGCTACAAGCAGCAACAAGGAAGAGACTACGAAGAAAATTTTGCACCAGTTGCAAGAATGGAAATAGTAAGATCAGTGTTGTCTATAACAGCACAACACAAGTGGAAAGTTTACCAAATGGATGTGTAATCAACATTCCTAAATGGAGTATTGATGGAAGAGGTATATGTTAAAAAACCTCTGGGATATGAGAAAGAAGGCCAAGAGCACAAGGTATGCAGATTGAAGAAAGCTCTGTATGGGCTGAAACAAGCACCAAGAGCATGGTACACTAGGATAGATGCCTATCTACTGGAAAATGGGTTTAAGAAATGTGAAGGAGAACCCACATTATACATCAAAGAAAAGGATGGAAAGATGCTCATTTTTGTCTTATATGTTGATGACATGATATTCACAGGTAATGATTCTTACCTCATTAAGAATTTTAAAACAATCATGAAGGATGAATTTGAAATGACTGATATGGGATTTTTGAGATACTTCTTATGAATAGAAGTAAAGAAAAATGAAAATAAGATTTTCATTTCTCAAGCTAAATATGTAAAAGAAGTTTTGGAAATATTTAATATGCACAATTGCAAGGAAACAATTACTCCTACAGTGATGGGATTGAAACTGAGCAAAGAAGACAACAGCAAGGATTTTGATCCAAGTTTGTAAAAGAGCATAGTTGGCAGCCTTATGTATTTGACTGCAACTAGGCCAGACATTATGCATGTTGTAAGTTTAATTTCCAGATTTATGGAAAGGCCAAAGGAGGCACATTGGCAAGCAGCAAAAAGAATTCTGAGGTATGTGAAAGGAGCAAAGAGGTATGGAATTTTATACACCACTTCATAAAATTTTGAATTGATTGGATATACTGACAGTGATTGGGCTGGAAGTATAGATGATAGGAAAAACACCTCTGGATATGTTTTTCATATTGGATCAGGAGCCATTTCATGGGCTTCTAAGAAAAAACTGATTGTGGCTTTATCAACAAAAGAGGCAGAGTATGTGGCAGCTATAGCAGCAACATGTCAAGCAGTATGGATGAGGTGAATGTTAAGAAGTTTGTGTCATGAATAGGTAAAAGCACAACAATTTATTGTGATAATAGCTCATCTATAGCTTTATCCAAGAATTCAGTGTTTCATAGGAGAACAAAATACATTGATGAAAAGTATCACTACATCAGAGAGCTAGTGAGCAATGGAGAAATAGTTCTGAAGCATTGCAGAACAGAAGAGCAGTTTGCTGATATTTTAACAAAACCATTGGGGCAGAAAAGTTTTAACTATCTCAGAAAATGTTTGGGTATGCAATAAAGCAACAGTTGTAACTAAGGGGGAGTGTTGGAAATTAATTCCAACTGTAAACGGAACAGAAGGAGGACGAAATTTCAATTTTGATGGAAATTTAAAGGACAGAAGGCAGCAGCAAAATTTCTTGTTTTATTGAGCACTCAATCGTGCATTCAATTCTTGTTTAAAACCTTGCAAATTGTTTTTTTTCTATGAAGGCCATAACCCTTCTTTGTGGTAAAATCTGTGGTTCAAACACCACGCAACCCCGTCATTTAAACCACAACACCTACCTACCATAACGCTCCACCAACCATTTAATTATCGTGCCAATTTCGCATTTGAAACTCTCCACGTCAATTCATGTGGAGCCCGCTAGGTCCACATCACCATTCCCATAACCAATCAACAACTATCGCATCCCTTTGAAGCCTCGTCACCATACCGTGTACCTGTGCGATAAACCTTGGTCCCACTGTTCCACGTTGACAATCCTCGACCAATCAGAACCATATCGCATGGTTTGATGCCTACGTCATCCCCTCTCCAAAACTGCACGATAAGTGTTGGCCCACCATCGCCACATCATAAGTGCTCAGCCAATAGCGGCTTATCGCACAACTCCGGTGTACAGTTAGCCGACGAGTTAATCAATGCAATAACTCATCGCATGACATTTGATATGATTTGTGAAATAATGTTATAAGGTTTTTAAACCTTGGTTTAGTGTTTGAAATGTTTTATACGCCACAATATAAGTTTCATTAAGTTTTAAACTTAGTATTAAATGATTTAGAATATATTGTAAACATGCAATGTTTACAATATATATACATATTAATGTAATGTAATGTTGTAAGCAAGTGTAGAATTGTGTGAAAAATAGTGAGAAGACTCTATGCAAAAAGAGGAGGAAAATGCAGTGTATGCTCGAAAGACGAAGAGCAGTAATCTGTGTGAGTAGAAGCATATGCCGAAAATAAAGGATTTGTGTTTTGTAGTAGCATAGGAGTGTTTTTTACTGTAATCCAGAACTGTAGTTTTGAGGAAGAATTTTATTTTGTAATAGTTTAGGGTTTTTAATGAAATAGAGTTTTACTCCATCTCTGTGTGCACATTGTTCTTATTGATATCTCTGTGTTAGAGGAGGAATTTTTTTTCCTCTCTGTTGTTCTGGAATAATCATAAATTTTAACAGCTAATCCATCGTATTCCTCTATATAAAATATGTAAGCATGTGTGCTATCTCCCACATGCTAGGCCTATCGACACGCTACTCTTATGTGCATAACAGAGCCACGAAGAATATGTGCATGGCTTCTCGCATTGGGAAGTTGCTAAGCCTCGGATTTATAATCTGCATAAATTCTTCTCTTTTCCAATTCTCAACTTCTTCACTCACCCTATTATATTCATGCCTTCCTTAAATTCACATTCACCCACCGCCTGCTTACCCATAATCAAATCAAGCAGAACCACACCAAAGTTGTATACATCACTCTTCTCGTCCAGCTTCAGAGTGTACAGGTAATATGATAATTCATTAATCAACGTTAAGCTGAATGTTAGATTCAAAAACAAATTTAAAATAAGATGAAAAATAAGAATGGTTCCACTTTATTGAAATAATTTTTTTTCCAAATCTTCCACACAAGTCTGGAAAGTAAAACTGAAATTGGATATGGACTATAGTATATTAGTTCAAAAATCAGAAAACGTTTGATACATCGATTTACCAAGAGCTATATAGCCAAAGGATCATGGGATTGAGGTGATGCATTCAGAGGTACTAGAATGATGCAATAACTTGGCCAGGCAAAAATCTACAACATTTTCTTCAAAGTTGGAGTCCAAAAGAATGTTGTTAGATTTGACATTGCGATGAATGATGAGAGGTTGGAAATGATGGTGAAGATAACACAACCCCTCTGTAGGCTCCACTGCAACTTTGTACCTTTTATCCCAATCCATATGTCATCCATTATGTGCATGAAGCAGCTCTGCTAGGATTCCATTAGACATGTATTCATAAACTAGAATATTGGCCTCATGGTTGGAGAAAAAAGCTAGCAATCTAACTATGTGACTATGGCATGTTTTTCCCAAAGTCCTGATTTCTGCATAGAAACTATAATCGCTTGCTTGGACAACCATTGAAGGTGCCAATACTTATGAGCTTCTTGACTACAATTTGTTCACCATCAGGCATCATCCCTCTTTACACAATTCCCGCTCCTCCTTTTTTTATTGTGTTCTCCTCTTTTATGCATTTGAAGACGTCCTCGGTCCCAAAGTTGACTTTCTGAAAGGTCGTCATCTTCCAGGACCTGTCATCACCTTATTTCCTAACGTTTCTTGCCTTATTTACGGATGTCAGATTTTCCAACGCCAGCGTGCAGAATATGACAAGTTCAAACATTAAGAGAGCTAAGATAAATCCATCTTTGGTGTGTCTTGACCCACAAGAGCGTAAGTTTTCTCCGCATAAATATGGATTCCCACTTACATTGATAAAATAAAACAGACTATTGTCTCGAACGAGGCCTGAAAATTTGTTGTTCGAGAAATCCGCATATATATTTTTTCCAAATTCTCTTGGAATGCTCTCGTTCAATTTATTTCTGGATACGTTGAGATGGTTGAGATTTTTCATCATGCTGATTTCCACTAGGATTGGACCATTGAACTCATTCTGGCTAAGATCGATATATTGGAGTAAAGTACAGTTGCTAATCTCCCTAGGAATCACACCATTAAACTTGTTTACGCTGAAATCGATGGTAGAAATTTTCATCAGTTGACCAATCTCTGGTGGAAAATTACCCGTTAATTGATTTTGATGGATGAGAAGCATCCGAAAAGTAGATCATTTATGTATGGAAGAAGGAAGAGAACCACTCAAATGGTTATTGGAAATATCAAGCCGCAACAACATGGAGGATACATTATTAATTTCCTCTGAAATGCTCCCATTGAGATAATTGTTGTGCAATTTTATTATAGTTACCATGGAAGAGTATAGTAAACCCATAGGGATCGAACCATTCAAATAATTCTGCTGCATGAGGACCATACGTAGAGAATTACATTGGCCCAAAGAATCAGGAATCAGGCCGAAGAATAAATTATTTTCTATTGTCAAATTCTCTACCTTTCTACCCATACAGAGATACTGAGGGATTGGACTGGTCATTTTGTTGTAAGAGATATCCATTTCTACTAGATTTCCACTCATGCCCAGTTGTTAAGGTAGCTGACTTGTGAAATTGTTCCCCCAAATGTTCAAATCCTCCAAATATGACCAGTCACCAATGAAAGGTGGAATCTCGCCATGTAGTATGTTCCTGGACAGATCCAACCCTTTCAACTCTTTTAGCTCTGAGAGTTCCATGGGTATTTTTCCAGAGAGAGAGTTATTGGATAGATCCATGCATGTTAAGGTCGTAATATTTCCCAGTTCAGGAGGAATATGACCAGTGAGGCTATTATTATATAAAAAAATTACAACCATATTTTTCAAACCACCAAGCTCAGAAGGAAGAGCACCAGTAAGACCACAACCAGACATGTCGAGTTCTACAAGTTTTCTCAAATTTCTTATTGGTGGAGAATTAATCTCAATTGTTGGGGCTTTTTTTTTGGGAGAACCGTTTTTGGGTCTTAATTTTGAGCTCGAGCGCCTCGATATCTGTAGCAAATGGGAGCAAGATACCTGTACTTTGGTTTGTGGTGTTTTGCATGATCTCAACCAATTGTTCTGATTGGGGCCCTTCAGCGGCCAGAGAGACTTGTTTTATTATCTGGTTCAAACTATGGACGGCAGCATCAAGGTCCTGAGAGAGCTGCATGGCCTCTTCCGCCCAAGGTTTGATGTGATCAGTGATGATTTGCTTCTGATGGCAGACTGCCTCTACCTCGCTTTGCAACACCAAGATGGTTTGAAGGCATGCCATCTACTGAGCAGGGATAAGGGTAGGGAGAACTTCTTGTAAGTCATCAAATTCCTGCTCTTTCGTGCACAATTCCTAATTGAGTTGCTTGACTAAAGGATTTTTCTGTACTGAAGTCCATAGCCCCATGGCTTTGTTGAGCAAGGAGGATCCATACGCGATAGATGTTGAGATGCCAGCCAAAACGTTTTGAATTGTAGCTGTTTGTTGTGTGTGAACTTCAGGGGGGAGTCTCAGGATTCAATTGCGCCTGCAACGCAGCAATCTGCTGTTCAAATTCTGCCTTTACTCACTGAACTTCTGACCTCGAGGATTTGAGAGCTGCAACCAAGCCTTCTACTTTAGCTTGTGGTGCTACAGAGGCCGGAATAGCAATGTCGGGGATGTCGGCACATAGCCTATCAATGGCACTTTCTAATTCCGCCCTTTGAGCTAAGGTCGTCTGCACAGACTCTTCCACCTTGGTGGCTGCAACGTGCTTGGCCTCGCCGACCTGCTGTTGGGCGCGCGCCTCCTTGTCCTGAAGTTCTGCTGAAATGAAGATGTTCAACGCATAGAGCTGCCGACTTGGCAACCTCGCCAGGTCAAGGCCAACCTCAGAGCAGGCGTGGACTTGCGCGCATAAATCTGCTGGGTCTAGGGATAATGCAGTGCCTGGGAGGGGGCAGACTCTACTTCCTGTGGCTGCGACGATTGCTGTAGAGGGCATGGTTGTTGGTACCAACCTCGCTTGAACCGGCCTTGCTTGATCCATGCTCGCTTGTAAGGTATCAACCTTCAGTTGCAGAACCTATAAGCTAGACTGTAGGGCTTCCACCGCAGCCTTGTTCTCAACCTCTATGGTGCTCCCTCGGTCCTGAGATGCCAAGATAATTTATTTCCATATTAATTTCTATATTTAAAAATAAAATTTAAATGATGGAATATTATAATTTCATAAAAACTTTATCATATAAGTTAATAAGAAAGAATTCATTAACATTATTTTAATATAAATTTTATCCCAGAAATTATTTTTTATTTTAATTTTTAAAATAGTTGTTATTTAACTAAATTCATATAATAATAAAATAAAAAATAAATATTTATGTAAAAAAATTAAAAAAATAATAATAATTTATCTATTTTAAGAAGATGTAATTATTATTATTCTTAATACTAAAATGTATTTATAAGTATTATTAAAAAAAATCAAATTAACTATTTAAATTTATTTTTTAAATAATATAAATAAATAAAAATCAATATAATTTATTTATTATAATTAATTATTTAAAAAATAATTATTATTTTTATATATATAAAGAAAGATAGATAAAACAAACCCTATATATCACAATTATAAAAATTACCTATTATTAATAGAGTAACTTACTACAATGCATACCATGTATATTTTACACTATATACAATATATAATTTAAATATCTAATATTAAATATTTTATATAAATTAAATTGGAAAATACAGAATTTTAAATTTTATATATATATATATATATATAATTAAAAAAATCATTTAAATAAGAAAAATCAAAATTTTATATATAGATACTATTTACTTATTGTTATTTATTTTCTTATTTCAAGTTATCTACTTAATTCAAGATTTGATGGCTTTATATATATATATATAAATATAGATATATATATATTTTAAAAGTTTTTGAAATGTGATTTTTTAATATCTAGTTGTTTTCTGAGGAAGATGAAATGTATAATTATGCCACAATGTTGAGTGAAATTTAAAGAATAAAAGTGATCGTATTGAATGTTTATTTTTTAATACTTTTCATTTTTAAAATTAGCATAGTTTTTTTAATATAAAAAAGTAAGGTATTTTATGATGTTTCTGAGTTCGTATGATTTTAATTCGTTACAGGATGTTACGCCCTAATAAAACATTATCAATCTATTTATATGTGACATGATGTTACACCCTAATAAAACATTATCAATCTATTCTTGAAAACTTTTCCAAAGTGTTCCTTTAGTTTGACATGAAAATTATTATTAAAGAGTCTCTCAGCCCAAGATATATGATTACTAGGGATAGTAAGTTCAAGTGATTTTTGTGTTTTTTTGACATTGTAGAATTTTGCCTTTTCAGTAATATTGGTGCAATTTAGATATTTTTTATGCTATGTATTACAAGGTGATGATATTTTGTTTTTTTCTTTATTTTTGTTTTTATTCTAATTTTCATGGTAGGAATTGTGTTTTTTTATTACAATAACATATATAGTTATGTAGTCAAGTCTTACTAGCATAACTAGTTGAGGATGGGCCTTGTCGACAAGGTGACTTAGGATCAAACCTCATGGGGGTTGGTTGTTTCATGTCCTAGGGGGAGGAGATATGCTAAAAAATCCAATTAGTTAAGGGCTGGTGTGGCCAAGGCCAGGTGTGATTCCCTAGGGACTTTGACAGCTTAGATGCCCCTCAGTCATAGCTCCTCAAGCCATAGGTCAAGCCTGGAGGATCACAAACAACTTGACCAAAAAAAACACATACATAGTTATGTAATGTTTAACTTCTATAAATTGGTTAAATCAACAAGAAAATTGTGCTCAATTGACATCAATGGTACTGTAGCCTTTAGACCCTCAAAATAATTCCACATATATCCTTAAATTGTTAATTAGGTTAATAATGTGTTTTTAAATATAAGATGTTAGAGTTGAAGCCAACACAACATTTGAACTAGGACCAAACCTAGAGTTAAAGCCTAAGAAAGAGATAGAGTAAGAAAAACATCTATATTTAAACTAAAAACATAGGCTAGATTTGTAAGATCTAGTATCCATAGCCTAGGCTAAGCTCATTTAGGGTGAATATAGGAAAATAGTGCTAGAAATATAATTATAGCTTCAAAGAATGTCTATCTAGGGTATATAGTTTTGCAGGGATCCATAAAATTGTTGATGGTGACCATTGAAAACTAAACTTAAGACATTATATATACCAAAAAATAAGCTAACAATTAAATATAAATGAATAATCAATAAATTACTATAATTGTGATATATCACCTATGAAAAATTAGAGTCTCTTACACTTTACTTTAATAAAATTCTATTCATGTTCCATTATAATATGAACTAGGAATATTAATAAAAAATTCATATATGTATGTAAGTTCCTCCTAAATGATATCAAATATTTTGTAACTTCATGAATTCATAACAAATAATTTTTAACAAGTGTACATTGTCACTACACACCCTCTACCATTTCTACTATCACTTCACACACACTATCATCATTCCCCAATCACTGACTTCGTATCTTAATTTGACACCAACTTCAACCACTTACCACATAACCACCACTCCCTTCATCTATTAAACAATCACCAAATTCAACCATTTTCCACCTAACCATTACCTCTTCATCGACTAATTTCCACATATTACAGTTCTCATTATAAAGAGACTTGTTTAGCGACCCAACTACCACGTTTTGATGTTGACCATCCTTAGTAAATCATGAGGATTTTTGAAACGTGGAGGAAGGTCATGGGGTTGATTGGAAATAACCTTTTTAATATAGAGCATAGTGGCAATAGTGGCAATATAAAAGAGATCAAGGTCATGGGGTTGATTGGAAATAACCTTTTTAATATAGAGCATAGTGGCAATATAAAAGAGATCATCACTAGAGTAATGGAGGATGTTTTTGAATTGTTCTCCAAAAAATTTAATGAGATAAACATAACATTCACCATTTTAAAAAAAATTAAAAAAATAAAAATAAAAATAATATGACTAGTTGTACACCTTCCTCTATAAAAATAATTGAAAATTTTGAGTTGGGAATATGAGTGGGAAAAGAGCCAGGGTGAAATAAAAGTAATTTAAAGTTGGAATAGGATAAATTATCCCAAACTACACTCTTCCTTTCAACTACCACACCATTGATCTAATATCGATACGTTTGTTGGTTTTATACTCAAGTAAGTCTAAAGTTAAATTAATGAGTGGGAATAAATGAGTAAGTATAAAAAATTACACTCTTCCTTTCAACCCCAAAATCATTCGTCTGATATGGATAATTATGGCGGTTTTCTGAACCAAATAAAATTTTGAATATATTAAAATATGACAATGAGGATGATTGGGAAGGTACAAGGTGGATTAATAAGCTCATGAATTATTTCAATTTATATCAAATACATGAGGAAGAAAAAATTAACCTTACATCAATGCATCTAGAGATATTTTCGGGTGACTAACCTTATGGTGGAATGAAACATCCTAGGCATTAACAAGAGAGTGGAATGATTTGAAAAGAAATTTTAAAAATATTCTAAGATATAGATAAGAACAAAATTTTCACCAAAATAACATGATTGTAGTTATAATAAAGCATAATAAAAGAGTAATTTTATGATTTTAATGCAATTTATACTTTATTTGAAGACCTATCTAATGAGCACAAATTCTTTATATGTAAAGAATGACAAAAATTAGTGTTTTAAATTAGCATTCACCTAAATCTAACTTAGGCCATCGGGGAAAGGAAAAAACACCTATGTGAAATACACAACACTAATAACAATAAAAAAAAGGGAGAAGCATGATAATGTTTTCATCTAACATGGAAATCAACAAAGAGGAATATAAATATGTCAGCGGGATAATGTTTTGATATAACATGGAAAAAGAAGAAGAAAGAATATAAATATCTCAAAGAATTAACAATTGAAATATCACCTAAATACTCACTATGAGTGTAATGATAGGTATTTCATAAAGGTTGATTATTAAAGTTTTATTTTTTTTGGGTTATATTTAGAAAATAAAAGTAACAATTTTTAGAAATAGTGGAAATTCATATAATTTTATAGATATAAGAATAGTTTAGAAATTCAATATGTTCATTACTATCTATTAAGGTATTTAATATATCTTATTATGATTTGGGATCACATGTTGTTTTATGATTTCAATGGTTAGTTACTATTCATATAGTGTAGTTAAATCAACAAAAAAAAACAAATTCTAATAGGTTTATGAAAATGGAAAAAAAATAATTCATAGAATGGGTAGCTCGGGAAACCATATAGTCTCATCCAACAAAATGAAGAATATGACTCAAAAAGGAGCTAAAGTCTATGTTTGTATTTATATACAATGGAGCAAGCACTTGATGAAACAACGTATCCAAAATGACTTAGATAAGATACTTGGGAGATTTAATACCATTTTTCAAGACTTCCCTCAGGGTATTCCTTTAGAGTGATTGAGATATCATAGCATAGAACTAATCCCTATATCAACTCTAGTTAGGAGAAAATGTTGTAGGCATTCTCATAGACATGAAAAAAAAAATGAGCACCTAGTACAAGAATTATTAGACTATGGTGTAATAACCTAAATATATTTTCCATATTCTATGCTAATCATACTTATGAGTAACATATATGGTAGTTATAGACTATTTATCAATTCTCACACATTGAATTAGATCACCTTTAACTATTAAGTTCCCTAATATACTTGCGGATGAATTATTGGGTGAACTATATGATGATAAATATTTCTCCAAGATTGGAATGGAATCAAAATATTACCAAAATAAGACTATGAGAAGAGGACATTATCATAACTAAATTTTGTTTCAAATTAAAGGATGGTGTGAATTCCATATCATGCCTTCCTAAGTATCCAATTTCCTAAATAACTTCTAAATAATTATGAGAGACTTATTCCATACATACTTGCAAATTATTATATTCATATTCTTTGATGATTGTTGTCAAGATAAATCCCCTCTGCAAATAGAGGTGATATCCCTAGCCCTAGAGTGGGTCTAGCAACACGAGATTCTCTCTAACATAGGATTTCTCAACTAATGCTTACAATGAAAAGAGGAAAGAGACATAAATACCTTTTTCCAATCATCATTCTTGGATCCGTTGATGGTGACCTCGATACACGATTCTTGTAGGCCCGCTTCTGCTAGTGATGGCATGCGAATACCTATGGATTATCGAGAGACAACAAAAAATGTGATAAAATGTATATTAAACGTAAACACTGGCTATCTACCAAATCAAGGAGTACCAAAATACTTGCATAATCATGTATAAAAATATAGAAAACAAACATCAGATGTTATTATTGATAAATTACAAAACGAGAGCTTACAACCAGACCTTGGTGTTGGAGGCATACTTAGGTGAAAATCTGAGTCCTTCACCTAGCTAAAAACATTCCTTCTCTTGTGCAATTAGGCTTAATCATGATGCTAGCATGTAAAGGGATGAGAGTTCAAACGAGTCTTACAATGATAAACCAAGCTCTAAACTTGGGGGAATGAGGAATGTGAATTTATAGGAAAGAGAATGAGGTTGGGAGTGGCCCCATGAAAGGAGGAGGAAGGCCCACTTTCTAAGTGATGATCCCCCATGGATGAGATCAAGGCACTGAAATGAGAGAGCTCGAACTTATCATCTCTTTTCAACAACCAACTCATCGCCCTTGAACTTCTAGAGGTCGAAGCTTCTCCTCCATCTAAGGAAAAACTGTGAGAAAAGGGATCAGTGTGGTTTTCCAAGAAATTAGGGCGCTCACAGCACTGGGCCAGAACTGGGAAAAGGACATCAGTGTGACCATGGCACTAGGAAGGGTGCTAACCCAGGAAACTAGGAATTTGACTAAGTTTCTTCAGTAACATTTTCATGGAACTGGTCCTGAAACTGCTCAACAACATGTGGACAAAATGAATGACGCTTTTGACTACCAAGAGATAGAGGATGAAACTATCCAATTGAGAATGTTTTCTCAAATTTTAGGGGGAGAAGTAAAAAAATGGTTCAAGGAGTTGACCCCGAACAGTGTCCATGACCTCCCTACCCTTCACCGAATTTTCATAAATAAATGGAAAGTTAAGAAAAACCCTCTCCAAATCTTGTCAAAATATGAAAACATCAAGAGAAATGTTGGAGAGAGTGTTCAAGATTTATGTAATAGGTTCAATAGTATATAGAACACCTTCCCTCCTCACATGACACCCCCACAAGGTTTATCCCTAATGAAATTTTCAGATGGTTTCGACCCAGATATGGATTATCAGCTAAGAGAAAGAGATTCAACTACATTGGAAGACATGGAGAGGGGTGCAGTAAGTGTGGAAGAAAATTTGATTGCAAAAGGGCTAGAATGAGAAATGAGAAGAGAGTAATTATTAGGGAAGAGCCTTTAGCCTCCACATTTGATGTTAATATTGATAGTGTGGTTAGAACCATGGAGAGAATGATGGAGAGGATCAACTTGAATGAGAGAGCTATCCCTAGGGAAAATCAGCCAGCTCCTCAAAATAGAAACCAAAACTTTAGAAGAAACCCCCACCAAATAAGACAGAGAGAACAGAGAGGAATTGACCAGTAAATTAGGCCTCCATTCCAAGAAAATTATGATGATGAAGATGAGGGGGTGGTCAAAGAACTAGAAGAAAGTCAAATTAATCTAATGGGAATTAATAATGAAAATATTGTTTTCCTCACCGAAGAAGAACAAGATTTATTTTCTTTGACTCAAACTAAAGTGGAATTTGAAGAGTCCAAAGATTATAAACAAGGATTCGAGAATTCCATCATGGAGGAGCATAGACAATATAATCTCCGAAGCAAGAAATATTTGGATATTCCCAAGAAAAAGAATTTTGAAAACTCTGCTAAAAAGGCCCCTGAAGCCGATCCCAAGAGAACAACATAGAGTTCAACGAAAATTACTAAAATAGATGGAACTAATGATCTAGAAATCAACACTAGTAGATCAGTGGTCAGCCCTAACAAAACTTTTCCAACTAATACCCCTAATACAAGTCAACAATATGAAATTGGTGCAAAAATAATGCTTGAGAAGAATGATTCAAATCTGCCAAAAACACAGACACCATTCAGCCTTGAGAATGAAATTGAAAAAATAAAAATCATTGTCCCTCTCACTAAGTTGGTGAACCAAGATGTATATAGGTCCAAAGTCCTAAAAGCGTTGAATATAAGAGAAATCCCTGACATTGTCAATCTAAATGATGAAAAACCTGAAATTTTGTTTGGGCCAGAAGTAGAGGGTAAGTTCTAGGAGGGAGGTGTTCCCCCATTTTATCTCAGTTTGAATGTTCATGATAAAATCCTCCATAATGCCATGATAGACTTAGGTGCATCTCATAATCTCATGCCAAAGGAAATTATGGAGAAACTTGGCCTAGAGATAACTAGACCCTACAAGGACCTGTACTCATTTGACTCCAGCAAAGTTAAATTTGTAGGCCTCATCAAATATATTTGTATTAAATTAGCCCAGATACTAGCCAAGAGTCTAGTGATGGACATAGTGGTGGCTGAGATCCCTCCTAAATATGGTATGCTTTTATCACACTCATGGGGAGCCAAGCTTTCAAGCACCCCCAAATGGATATGACTTATGCTACTATACCAATTTTTTGCCAACAAAGGAGATTGTATAGGGAGACTCTAATGAAATACATGATGAGCAGTCGGGAAAAGCCTCATAACTACCCCCTGTACTCTATCCATTCTGATCTTGATTCATTTATCCTTTAGAATGATGAAAATATTAATGAACAAATAGTTGGAGAAGAAGAAGACCAGAAGAGAGAATAGTCAGATCAAATGGAAATTGTGCAACACAAGTCTAAACTTGAACCTTTTTGGAACATAAGTTTTGATGGTTCTTGTGGCAAAAAGCTGGCTCGTGGAGCATGGTTTGAGTATGCAATACATCAAAATAACTACACATAAGGGCACTCTTACAAGCTAAACTTTTAGTGTACCAGAAATACAATATAGCAGAATATATAAGGCACTCCGTTTGGGTTTACAACTACCGAAAAAAATAGAGCCAAAAGAATCTATCGTTCATGAGGATTCCGAGCCGGGTCATTAAACAAATCATGGGAGAATATTTGACGACGAAGCATCCCAGATACATAATGTACAGTCACTGCTGCCCTTTCGACATCCCGAAAACGTTTGAATAATATGACCTTGTCGCTGTAGTCTCCAAGGAATTTGTCGAATATCTTCGATAATGGGTAAGCATTTTTTAGCCAACACATGTCAATTACCTCATCCCAAAAAATAAGTATATAGTGCGGTTAAACACCGCCCAACCGAGTTCTCGACAATGTGAGATATTGGCAAGTCTTTGTATATGACAAACGCGGGATTGGAGAATTTCTTTGTACCCTAGGGTGAGTTTGAAGATTCCAATTTGGACTCCAGACTCGCGATAGGAGATCGGCCCATTAAAAAGTCCAATGTGCACTAGAGGAATTTCCCATGATTTCGATATTAAATTTTCTCGCAGATAAATATCTACATAGGACAAAGATGCATGAAGATCTATGAGAAAGAATAAATTGAAGTACCGCAATTCGAAAGACAACACTGTAGCCTAGAGGACTTGTCCTCTCCGGAGGAACTATTTATTTCAATGACGTGGGCTAGAAACCAAAAAAGTGGAATCTACAGTAAAGACAAATATCAATGAAGTGCAATTTGGGTAGTGAGCATGAGAGAAAAATGGTAAAGTTATCAAAGACACTCCCATAATCCGTGTGCGTAATGACAGTTCTTTGTTCAAAGAGTTTATTGATGCTGCTTTCTCTAAATTTAGTGAAGACTCGAAATCTTATGATAGCATATTATCCAACACAAAATCTCAATCAAAGAGAACTAGAAGCCTTTCAAACAGAAAACTATCGCCTGTGATAAATCCCGTCCAAATGCCTCCGGTTGAGAAGGAGATCAAGAAAATGTATGATGCTAATGATAATAGTCCCAATCAAATGTACTCGAATGTGGTTTCCCAATATTGTACCCGTGAGAAAGAAGACAAAAGTGAGATTAGCTCTACATTGACTTCTAAATCTAAACAAGGCATATCCCCAAGGACAACTACCCTTACCAAAGATGGACCCAGTATATTGCAAAAGTTTGTAGGCTCCAAAAGAATATCTTTGCTAGAGTGGATTTTCGTAGTACAATCAAGTGTTGGTGCATCTAGCATGATCAAGACAAAACAAATTTTACTACTCCCCGGGGGAACCTTCATGTATGTAAGAATGCCCTTGGATTAATAAATGTTGGTGCCACTTTTCTCAAAGAGCAATGGATATTGCATTAAGAAGAAATTGGTCTTTTCATTATGATATATCTTGATTATATTATCGTATATTCAAAAACCGATGAAGAACATTTGAGCTCATTTGAGAAGAGTTTTTGACATGTTGAAGGCTTGGTCTATCTCCTCGAATCCTAAGCAAATCATTATTTGGTCTTGAAGAAGGAAAAGTTTCTAAGCCACATCATATTCGACGAAGGGATCAAGATTTACCCTAGTAGCATTGAGGGCATACTACAAAATCGGGCCATCCCGTGTAAACATCAAGGAGATGCAATCTTTCATTGGAAAGATAAAACTCTTAAGAAGGTTTATACCAAACCTTAGCATACCTCTCGAGTGAATATCACCAACATGCTCAAAATAGATTCAGAGGCCAAAGTGGAACAAAGATACTAAATAGTCCTTTGACTCTGTAAAGTAGTAGCACTCACTACAAGATCGAGTTTCGATCAACCCCGATTTCACCAAGGATTTCATCATTTTCTCCTTTGCATCACAGCACAAAATTGTTGTTGTATCACTTTACAGAGAAAATAAAGAGGGACAAGAGTAGCCCATAGAATTTTTCAGCCAAGCTTTAAGAGATGTACCTTTGAAGTACAATATCATGGAAAGGTAGGATTTTTTCCCTAGATCAAAGCACCTAAGGATTTCAGTGTTTTCTATTCTCGCATTCACACATCATTGAATTTATGCCCAATATAGTTTTCAAAGACATCCTAACACTAGATCCTCGGTGGAAAAAGAGGCAAGTGGATTAGTTGTCATCCCGGAGTATGATTTCAGTGTATCGAACCCACCAAAATAATCAAGGGACAAGGATTAGCCAAATTTATGGCTGAAACAAATTTTCAGAACTAGATATTAACATTATTCATTCATCGGATGGATAAGTGGAGTTGGCGACTCCACCTATCATCGAGGAACCATGCTCCTAAATTCTCCTCGGTACGCTGCGATATACTATATGTTCTATTTAATTCTAAATCCTCCTCCTAGTTTGTCCAAAACAAAAAAGCTAGATTCTTGAAATTGAAAGTTGTAAAAATTTTCGCATCCTAGAAAATGTTTTTAGATCGGAAATATTATGGGGGCATATTTATTAAATTTTTGCTTCAAGAAGAAATGATAGGCTCATGAAATAATTCCATGAAGGGGATTGTGGAGGTCATTCTCTACTAGAAAACCACTGCTAACAAGATCCTTAGGGCCGGTTTCTATTGGCCTACTCTCTTCCCATATGCCCACAAAATGGTAGCTACCTGTCATAAATGCCAAATATTTGAGGGAAAAAAAACGTTGTCAGCTTCTCCCCTCGCGCTTACTATGTATCCTCTATTGAAGCTCCTTTTCCAATAATGGGGTTTAGACTTCATTGAGAAATCCACCCTTCCTCCTCTTCCGCCCAGCATAAATGGATCCTTAGCCACTACGTACTATTTTACCAAAATGGACAGAGGCCATTCCTTCTAGAATTTCTATTGACTTAGTGATTATCAAAATTCCTCTGAAGCCAACATCCCGTCCGTATTTGTTTTCCTAGAAAATCGATCATGTATAATGTTGCCGTTTAAGTCCCAAGAAGATGGTGGAATTTTGTCAGCAGTATATCACATTTATTTTGGGCATTCAACATCTTATTACCCTCAAGGTAATGGACTAGTTGAGTCCTCCAACAAGATTCTGGTCAACATCATCAAGAAGTTGCTGGAAGACAACAAGAAATCCCGGCATAACAAATTGGTGCATGCATCATGGGCTGATAGACTGACAACTATGAAATCAATTGGTACATGTCACAATACCTAGCTATTCTATGGAACGTCGTAGTTTTCCTAACATCCTTAGGAGTGCCATCCATGAAACTCATTCAATAAGTGAAAAGCTAAAGAGAAAATCATGTACAAAGATAGCTATAAGCTAAACCATTCATCTATCGCAAAGAAATTGCAGTAGAAGAGGTGTACACACGTATCTCGTGCTGGTGCAAGAAAATATGAAGAAGATTTTCTTACAAAAGAACAAAAGAAAAACAAATTTCAATCTTGGAGATAAAGTGTTGAAATGGGACTCCAGTAGAAAAGATACAGGAAAGCATGGAAAGTTTGACAAATTTTGGAAAGACCCATACACTATTCATTCTTTTAGAGGGAGATAATGCATTTTTCTTGCAAGATATGAATGCCGCAAACAAAGATGTTTGGAGGTCCTATCAATGGAAGGATGTTAAAACATTATTTCGTTAAAAAACTCGCATTAAACTTTCATCATTGTAAATACCTGTGAGTCCTAAAATTTTCAAAAATCCATTGAAGATACAGGCTGAAGCCCAAAGTGAAGGCCATAAGCCTAGTCCGATAAGCAAAAAAAAAGAGGGTATTTAAAAAAGGAAAAGATAAAGCCCCACACAAATAAATAAGTAAACAAATAAATATTTCTCAAAAGTAGTTTCAAAATCAAAGTTCCACTACTATTGAAAAGAGTTTTAGTGCAAGCATACAATTTAAGCATGATTGTACAATTTTGAATTTTCTCGTCGACAAGTTAGAAAATGAAGATTTGCCAAACCATTTAATATTGGCTTATCAGTGGCTAGCTAGAAGTAATGACATTGGTTCAACAATCCAATCCGAACCAATAGAGACATAGGGATAGGTGATAGGTTAGAAATTCAAAAGAAAGAACGAGGTCAGTGGTTTGCAATTCTAAATGCACCCCAAAAAGGAATAAAAATGATTTAGTGAATTGTAGATTGGGTAGGTAGGTGAAGATGAACTCTGCCAGCTTTCAGACCAAGTGTGTTCCGTACTCAGTTTGCAAGAGCGTTGACTTCAGTTAAGGTTTTCGCCCACAAAATTTTGTAGCAAATCAAAGGTGGTTGGGATCAACCCAATGGATCGGTGCCACCAATCTACTTGGCAGTTTCTCGACACTCTCCTAAAGGGAGTGCTTCATCCCCACTCGGAGCCAATCGTTAGACCCATGTATTTCACATAGATTTCCATTGCTGTGATTAATTGTTTTCTCTTGAAAATTTTTCATATCGTCACATAGATGTCAATATTCAAAATATTTTCCAAACCAAGAATCAAAGGAAGCAAGCTTAAGCTACGTAGAAAGAAGCAGAGAAGCAGTGCTTAAGGCAAAAAAATAGCAAAGACAGAGTCATGAACGTACCGGGCGTAGAGTCATGGTACGTTTGGGTTGAGTCGTGAAAGCTAGGGTGCGGACGAGTCGTGAACGCGGCAAGTCATGAATGAGGGGCAAAGCAAAGAACGAGTCAAAGTATTCCGCGAACAACTAAGAAACAAACTAAGCATAACCAAAGAAAAAGTAGTTGTCCCGCAAACCATAGCAAAGGGAGCAAAGAGGAATGTTAGATCCAAGTGTAACAACCCCAATTTTAACATGCAAATAATTATATCACATAAAACAATGAATATTCAACCCAAAAACTCGTTTTAACTAATCATTATGACTTTCGTAAATATGAGCAAGACGACTTACCTCGTAATGGCGATTTTCCTCTACTTCGAGACTCCAAGGTTGCACGCTATTTGAAACAGGTTGGCCACAACAAGGTTTTGGGGACGACTCTCCACTCAACCGTAGGCTCCACTGATGTAATCCTTCCACAACTAGCCACCCCCGAGCCCTCAATCAACTTACTACTGCGTAGGTATCCTTTTCCTCACAATACCTTTCTCTCAGAGAATAGATGAAAGAATGAATGAATTTTGAATCTTCCTCAATGTCTATTACATAGACCAAAACAATGGAATGTGGAACCACATGCACACATTCACCGTGTCAACAAGCAACTTAAGTTTTACTTAATTTAGTGTTCTCCTTTTACTTTTTGTTAGCTTTACTTAATTTAGTGTTCTCTTAGTTTAGGGCTTTCTTTCTCTTAGTTTCTTAGTTTAACTCTTTGTTAATTTTATTTACTTTTGTTAATTAATTCTTTCTTTTAACTTTACTTATTGTTTACCTGCTTTATGGACTCAGGCTTTTATTATTTACTATTTTATTTATAACTCCAATTATTGTTTAATGCTTTATTTATTATTTATTTATTATTCTCGATCATTTATTTATTTACTTATTTATTAAATTATATTAAATTATTTATTATTTTATAATTATTATGGGACATTACATACTCCTCCTTTCAAGGAACTTCGTCCCTGGGTTAAGTATTTAATTAAATTATAGTTATATTTATTTATTATTTATTACTTCATGTGTGACCAACACCCTCGCTGAACTAGTATAACGGAAAGGTGCATCGAATTTCTTCACAATCCGCCCGGGAAATATCTAAGGAATCTATGTCCTTTTTTCCCACTTTCGAAATCAAGCATAAGCCTCCTCGGGTCTCCGTCCCTAGCCAAGGTTGGCCCCAAGGCTCGCGCCCCGACTCCGACCTCATCCGTCTGCGTGCATCCGATCCCAATACTCAATGACTCTGGGCATCTCGCAAGGTCTAGCCCACTCCTCCACATGTACCTCCTTAAGGTGCACGGCCCCAAGCATCGAAGTCTTACACCCACTTCTAGACTTCGTTGTTCCCATCCAATACCAGGCACTTGGCCTACAATATCAGCTGCTCAGCCTCCCTAAGATGGTCCCATAGCCCTTCCAAGAGCTATCCATCAAGAGATATACAAGACAAAGGAAACCACTCGGAATAGTGTAGTGTTGATTAAGTTTGTCCCCAGCCCCATATAGTGTTAGGCTTATTCTCCCTCGTAGGTATGGGCTCCCACGATATCATCAAATAAACCGGCCCTCTCGCTCGATTTGTAGGATTTCCATGTCAAATCACCACATCTCAACATGTATCCAATACATTAGTTATAATAATAACATCATAGTAAATAATCCACATGCCAATCCCTTGCATGTCATCGCGATAACATAACATCATGGCTAATCTACCACATTCCGAATAGTAAAGAACTCGCATGCTCATGCATGTCATAAAAATCGCACACAACTACAACATTCTTCACTTCATGAAATACCTCATCATAAGTTATAACATCGTTGTATTGGAATAAAATATATATCATGAAATTACATAAAACTAACCACATGTCAATATAACCCTCAAATCATAACATTATAATCCTTAAGTGCATATCATATTCATCATGAGCATATACCATCATTATCATAACAAATCTACAGTGTTCATCATTATCATCATACCAGTACCATATCATGAAACATACTTCATCAATATGAGAATCATCTCAATATTTATCAAATATAGAACAATAATACATTATAAGCATTCCTATCATGCATCTCATCGGAAAATCAATTTCATTTGCTTGTATAAACATTGAGTACCTATTATGAAGCTAAGATTATTCAACATCCATCTAGGATCTATGTTATCTCTATTAGAACGTATTAGTTTCATATTTTCATCAAGATACCAAGTACTTTTCAATAATCATCTTGTTCTTTCTATTAGGAAGTTGACCATTTACACCATAGGTATACTCATCTAAGTACATCATTAAATTTTCCAAATGATGCCTCATCATCTTGCCTTAATCTCTCATCATGTGATTACTTAATTTCTCATAGCAAATTTAGTGAAAATCACCATTAAGATAGTTTGAGTTACACAATCATTGTTTAAATCATCAATATCAAAATTAAAATCCTCTCCGATTTTACATCAAACACTTCCCTGGCCTATCGATTCTATACCGATTCTGGAAACTATTGTATGCAATCGTATCACTATGGTCAACATGTGTTTAATTTTCTATCATTATTAGTTCACTTGCACAAATGATGGTCATTCCTTGGGTGATATTATCCCATCATCATTGATTTATTGATAATGTTTAGCCATACCAATAGACATTGTCTTTATGAAAATACTTCATGGTTTCTCAACCATTTTGCATAGTTGATCCATCTCAGCAAATACTTCCAAGAGTGTTAAGTTATTTACTTGTAGTTTTTCCCTAATCCAAACTTTTCCGTCCTACTTTGGATACTTATCTATTACTTATATTGATTGCTTACATCGGTTTGTGAAACCTCTACTCACTCACTTTAGTGTCCTTCTATCACTCTTTTCTATTTATATAATCATTCCAAGTTGGTCATGGTTATAACAATACCATTCATCCTCATTGAGAAGCAACATCATTGAAAACAAATTTAAAACACTATATATATATATATATCAAGGTGGACATGCATATTGTTCACAATCCATTATGTAACATCCCACTAACAATTTTCTGTGTATTGCCTTCACTCGATGTTTCAAGTGCATGTTGCTTTTAGTGAAGATACAAAAAAAACTTAGTAGCCACATGGGTTTTTGACATTTCTAATCCCTTCAATTCTGATAGGATTTTAAGCTATCACTATGTTTGTATAATCGACAAGTCCATTAAAATCTACTCATACATAATATTTCTAATCAACACTGTCATTATGCCAATGTAGCTTTGTGAATTCCATAGTATCATTATTAAGAATGTTAATCTTTAAGCATCATTATTCATTAAACCTTTCTTTCTAGAATTAAGATATCCCCTTACACCAAGTCAACATCCACTTAAAGAATTTTGTGTTTAAATGATTTCCTTTTTAATAAACACACTTAAAGGATAGCTTCATTATGACTTACAAATTAATAACATGGCTAACTTTAAACTCACTACTATATATAAACTGATTAATCAATTTGTATCTACATATCATCTAGTTTTTACTTATTATTGAATTCTATACATGAATAATAAAGATATCATATACCATATTTCTTAAGTATTTACATTTTATCACATATATATATATATATATATATATATATATATATATATATATATATATATATATATATATTAATATATATACATTTACTATCCTTCTAATAATATATTTTATAAAATAATTTTTATTTTAAAATATGTATTTACTTTTGAATTTTAAATAAATATAATTCATTTTTTCTATAATATAATATAAAACTACATAAAAAATATAATTTTCAAATTAAAAGCATATAACCATATACATTACTCATTAAACATTATATATAACACACAGTTAATACACCTACTTACAATTATAATATTTATATATATACACACAGTTAATATACCTACTTTCAAATATTAAATAGTCTAATACATACCATTTGTGACAATTATAATATTTATATTCAAATAGTCTTTGAGCTTATATTAGTAACTAATAGTAAGGACTTCAAACTCTAAAGTAGGTTAATGGTAAAAGTAATTAAATTTTATATTAAATCCTCATAGGTTAATGGTAAGAACTATGTGGCGGCAATGGTAAGTCACTAATTTATTATTATATTAATTGATGGAATTAAGCGAAGTTAAAATAGACTGCTCATCATTGTACCAGAATGCATTTACAATGTAGGTCACGGCCCAACACATGGAGGTTTAGGGAATTGGCACACAATTATACAAGAAATGGACCAACGATCAACAGAGGGGCAATTTGGCTTCTATAAAATGTGGTTACATAGCATCCAGACACTCAATTACGCAGATACCAATGTAATCGAAGATCACTGTAGCCAACGGCTAAATACCAGCGATTCAAGTAAATGGCAACTTTAAAGTGCCCAAACTAAGAATGTACTATAGTGCGCTTTAGACAAAAAAAAAAGAGCTGTAGACAAGCATTCAACACGCAAATTAAAATTTGAGTTTGGGTATTTAAAAAATCCATAAAATAATTCAGAAATTTTGGTAAGATATGAAAAATTGGGTAAAGATTTTTTTGAGATTTTTTGAAAATCTAGGTTATAGTAGTTAAATTTTAGTAATTTGAGTGTTTTAAGGGTTTTTATGTTGTTGAATCTATTTTAGCACTCATTAAAAATGAAATCGACACTACACGTTCTGATTTTTTTTATTTTTATTTGTTTTTAACCATATTCTGCAAAAACTGCTGCTCTAGACTATTCTGTTGCACCAGTAGACAACTCCCAAGTTTACCTATGCTCAACAACAATTTGCGGATAATAAATACACCCAACAATACATTAACCAAAGAGTGAATTGCATTGAAAGATATACATTATAAACACATTAATCAAAACAAAATACAACAATAAAAAGTCACACTAAACACAAAAATTTTACCCATGTAAACCCAACCCAACTGGGAAAAACCAGCATTTGATGAGAGGTTAGCCCAAAACCCAAATGGGAAACAGCATTTGATGAGAGCTTTTTATTCTGCTAAGAAAATGGTTGCTGTTACCCCTCATATTGCATACAAGGATTAACACTTGTGATTATCATCACAATGGATGGTTTGCAGGATGGATTGGAGATCTCAGAACCACAAAGAAGCGGAGCACGACATATCTGGCATTGAGGGTCATATCTGAATCCTGCAGCTAGTTGTTCGATGTCTTGATGTTGAGCACTCCAATTCTCTGCTACACTATTTTAGTGTTCATCAGGCCAAACAATATCATAAATCAACTCCATTTAAAGTGCAACATACTATCCCATTTTTACAGAGGTCTTTCGCAATACAAATTAACATGCCTGTGCATGAGCAACAGATTCAAATAGGTGGCAAGGGGGTCATTTAAGCAAGTGACCATGGTGCAGTTTGAGGCATAGAGTTTCATGCTTGCTTGATGTGTAAATCGGCGCAGTCAAGGATTTGCATGCCGCCGGTGGTAAAGTGAGAAAGCCCCTATTGAACCTGATTGAAGCGGGATTAAGAAACCTGTCATCATCCTCTCTAATCCCTCACAGATTAAAGCCACCGTCCTCGTAGTTTTTATATCTGTGTGCTGCAGTCAATCGGCTACACTGTGAAGTTGGGGTCACAATATACATATATATATATATATATATATATATATATATATATATATATTTTACTTCTCTTCCAATGTAAGTGATCAATTATGCTCTCAATCCTTACATGCATGGAATAACAGAAATTTGCTTAATGGACATGGAAACTGTTCTAAGCGCACTCCAAATTGTTTGGGAACAAATTCATAACGAATCTCTTGCAGCTTTGAAAATGTATGTCCTGGAAAGCATTTGAGATTGCACTACAAAGACCGAAAAATATTCAACTATATACCACGTCACAACATAAAGGGGGTTTTAAGACAATATTTAAGACAATTTCAGGAAATTGTCTTAATTTAGAGACAAAAGAAAACTTGTGTATTGTCTTAAATATTGTCTTTAAGTTTATGTCTCAAATTAAATCGTCTTCTAAAATAATGATAAAACATTAAGTTTCTATAAAGACAATATATAAATACTAAGAATTTTTGTCTCTCCAAAGACAATTTCTATTTTTGTCCATTCAGAGACGCTTTCATTTTTGTCTCTCTAGAGACAATAGTTGCACTACAACACAAAGAGGGGTTTTAAGACAATTTTTGGGTAAATTGTCTTAACTTGAGACAAAAATAAATTTTTGTATTGTCTTAAATATTATCTTTAAGCAGGGGTCTCAAATTATTGTCTTAAAAAATTGTCTCTATAAAGACAATATATAACGCGAGCATTATTGTTTCTGTAGAGACAATATAAAACAATGAATCTAGAAAAATATCTTACCATTAAAATAAAACAATATAAAAATATTTAATTAAAAAAATCTACAATATCATTGAATAATTCATGTTAGGGTACAGTGGAATCGAACCACCAACCTCCTGCATGGCAGGTGCTCTTCCATTGAGCTAGCACTCTTTAAAGAATTATGTGAGGAGTTATGGCAACCATTGAAATTGCATAATAGACATTGATTTTTAAAAAATGTTCAACACATAATGGCATAATCCTTGTAAAATATATATTCATGCAAGCCCTTATTTTTAACTTAATAAAAAAATTTACTCGATAGTGTTAGCTCACAGTGACACCCTTGTAGCTTGACTTGCACAAAAAGCTAATAATAAACAATAATCTACAAACAAATTAATCAAGCCATACAAAGAAAATTAACTAGAATTAACACAAGCAATACAACCACCACCCAAAGAGCTACACCAGCTTGATAGTAATCATTGATGACACATATGATGTACACAATAAGCCATGACTGCATCGTCAACCCATTCAAGACAGATTGGCCACTCTCCTCATTCACCGTTACTAATTTCTTTGACCACTTCTTCAATGTAAGATTTTGAAGTTACAAAACTAAAATCCCCATTAACACACATTTGGCTTCCTAGAAAAAAATGTCTTGCCCGCTTAAACATATAAGATGACTGTTGTGTATCACCCATTGTTGATAACTTAGCAATTAGAAAAAATTCTAACATATAAGTGCTCATAAAAATTAAAAAAACTCTTGCTCTTTGAACTAAACACAGGCCATTTGATCATTAGAACATGGTTATCATCCATAAAAGTGTTTCATCTTCTAACTATGAGGGTTCCACCAAAAAGCACCACAAAAGTTTATACCAAAAACCTTCCACAAGGTAATGAACTACTCCTAATGAACTAAGAAAGGAACTACTGCCAGGCCATTTTTAGGAGCTGGATTAATGAACTAAGACATTCACAAGCAAGGAAACTCATTCTAGTGTTCAACAAAAAAAATCTTCTGAAATTGTGTTTCTGTTGTCATCCCACTGTCTACATCTCTCGCTAGTCAAGATTACTGTGTAGAGAGAAAAGCTCGCAAAACCAATTCTTCTCTCACTGGATTCCATCCCATGTCCCTGCAAATATTATCATTGTACCATTTCTAAAAAGTGGCAAGACAAGATTTCCAATAGAAGGGTGTGATTTTCTTGATATACTTGAAGTATCTTTCTGTATCTGCCTCCATTTCCTTGATACTTGGAAGGACAAATTTGTGAGACGGAAAATGGGCCAGCCACTGTGTACGTATTTCAGAAGAATGCAGATTTGATAAACTTTCTGGATAGCCAAGGATTGTCATATGAGGAATGCGTGGATGGATGAGCCCCCTGTTTGTTCTCAGAGGAAAAGGCATTTAGGCTTTGAGCGTCTGAACATCATCAGCATGGTCTATGAATTTCTTCACACTTAATTGAAGTGCTTGAATTAACAATGGGAAAAAAGTAAGAAATAATTCAGGGTTGTAGTGAATAACAGAGCTGTACAAAGGAAGTGGATCAGCTGATTCCTGGAGGACGTCTACAAAACGCGTTGGAAGTATGCTCTTCAGTTTTTTCTCCCCATCATAACCAGTGCCCAATACCACAAGATCAACTTCAATCTTTGTTCCATCATCTAGTACGATCCCCCTGCTGTAAAAACTGAAATTTGAAGATTTTCCAAAGAGTATGAAACCCTCCTCTGCTTTTGGAAATAAATTATCCGGAAGTGATGCGATTTGGCAAGAAGAAATTTCTTGAAGAGAGCTGTGATCTGGAACAAGGCCATACTTTCTCAAGGGAAGTTTCCAAAGAAGGTAGAGCTCCACAAACATGGACATTGCCCATATCTGCAGAAAAAATAGAAAAAACAATGAACTCCAACACTGCACGTGGATTTAAATGATATAATTGTTCAGCAGGGGGCTACTTTCACATGAAATTACAGGTAAAATATATGTCTTATACTGTAATGTTCTGCCTATCTAATTTATCTATTGAAAATTTCAAGGACACTCGTGCATTATTTCTGGACAGATATTTCACTTTGTTCACAGAATTTTGGATGATGAGTAGCAGTTAATGTAAATTTCAGGCACATTATCAGTGCTTAGAAAAATTATTGTAGTCTACCAAACGGATTCAACAAATTACATTGACTCTTATCCATGATATATGCTTTAAGGAATCCAATGAATTAAAATAAAACCATACCATAGGTGCAAATAAGCGCAACATTATTCTCTGCAGAAACCTCTGACCAGGATTTTCAAGTAACAATTGCCCAAAATGTGTACCATAAATAAATGACAAAGGGACTCCCCAAACCTTGTAAGAAGGAATTGTCCAGTGCACTGTTCTGAAGACCATTGTACAAGGATAGCCACCTCCGTCCCCCAATAATTAGAAAGAAGCCATTAATAGCCCTATAATTGTATGGATGAAAAAGACAACTCCTATAGCGTTTGTATTGTCTAACAATTTACCTTTATTTGCCTCAGCGCATTCCACAGCAAAATCCATTGCTGACTTCTGGAATCCAATAACTACAACTCGTTTTCCTTTGATAAGCTCATAAGCATTCCTTTTATACAAAACTGAATAGTCCATGGTATGCAAAACCTTTCCTTGAAATACTTCTGGACCTTTATTAAGAGGAAATGATGGGGTCTTGGGTACATCCTAGGACTAAGAAATCGAAGTGATGCCACTGCATTAAGTAACAAAAACAAACACATTCATTATAACCTTGGTCAGGGATGCAAAGTTTGTTGTGAGTAATAACATGCAGAGTAGCAGGGTGCATTCTTTATGCAGAAATCAAAAGTGCATTATACAGCCTGAATGGCATGGTGGTGAACGATTAACTCTTTACATGTGTTATGCAGTGTAATGGCACATTGAAACTAAACAATGCATGAAATGTATTGGAATATAGACACTAGCTCATACACATCTAAACCAACGCCCATATCCTCCTCAGAGGTTAGGAAAGCCCAGGATGCAGATCCCAGAGTTACTCAAAATGGCTAATATCTTACATGGTGAAATCAATATTTACAATCTTGAACTTATGAAACCGAGGTTTAGATAGATTTGGACAAGCTGTAAATACAAAGTAAAAGTTGCTCCCTCATGGTCAACTTTTATTATTTCTAAAAGGCCTCCACAATAAGATAAGGTAAATTCTTTGAAATGAGTAAGGTCAAAAACCAAAGAAACAAATCCTGCATTGCCCTTCTCATAATGATTGATATCCCCATCAAACATGAGTTAGTCAATAGTAATCAAAAGGGATATTGTTATTGAAATTTAGAAAGAATACCATGCGTAACATGGAGCAACCATATTCTATATGCTTTTCAATCTGTACCTCTATGGATTCTGCATTTTTTTTCTACACACCCACTTCCCAAACTGCATTGTCTACATATGGGCTTCCATTCTTACCCCATAATCCAGCATGAGCCGAACTCTTTTCAAAATACTTTTCGTTATATCGAATCTCCACCACTTTGGAATTGAACTGAATGTAGTCAAACAATCCAAAATGCTCAGCATAGTTGTGGAAGTAGTCTATTACCTCAGAGTGGGAGGGGAACTGGGTAGTTACATGGCTTGGCCATTGAAAATCAGTGAATTCAAAGGCAGAGCGAGGGGTCTGTAGCTTTGTTGAAGAAAATGTTTCTCTCCACACGCCTCCTATTCCTGGTTTTGCTTCAAACACTATGATATTCAGATTCAGACTTCGTAAATATTTGGTTGCAAGGAGACCACTCATCCCTGCACCTATGATACAAACCTTTCTCTTCCCGAACCCGTTCTCATTCTCAGTCTCACCTTCCCTAAACAAATTCCCGTCAGTCACCCATGACTAATCTCTTGAAAACAATTGTTAAAGACATTGATGATGTGGCACAAGCTACTTCTAATGGGCTTGGAGTAAACCAGAATGGTATTTCGCTTGATGGAAGGGGAATATTCCGATCTGAGCGTTGAAGAGCGTTTAAATGCTCTTGTTTGTTTAATTGGTGTTGCAAATGAAGGAAATACCATACGTGTTGTGCTTGAGGAACGACTAGAAGCTGCAAATGCTTTGAAGCGCCAAATGTGGGCAGAGGCACAAAGCGATAGAAGATGGCTAAAAGAAGAACAACTTTCTAGAGCTGAAGCTCTTGGGGGAAGAAAGTCTGAAGGAACTAATGTTAATCCCGCATTTGAGGGTGGGCAGAGCCCTTTTGTTGGAATGGATATCAAGGGAACTGAGGCATATGTTTTCTCTCAACCCAAATGTGAGGCATCAGCAGACCTGATCTCAGTTCCAAACCATTTGTCAGAATCAGCAAACTCTAATGCAGCAGTCAAAAAATGTTTTCCATTGTAAGAAAACTCATTTATCCAGGACACTTCCATTGCACAGCAAACTGGATACACGACTGAAAAAATCACGTGCATAGTTAAAAGCTTCTATAGGACTGAAGGGAGAAGGGTTATATGTTTATAGGACAATTCCGCTGGGCCATGATCGCAGACATAATCGCTATTGGTAATTTGTAACATGTTCTTCAGGAATGATCCTGGATCTGGTAGATTTTTTTTTTTTTTTATGAGTCTCATGAGGATGGCATCTAGAAGGTCATTGACACTGCTGAGGCATTTGATGCTTTGTTATCATCTTTAGATATTCGGGGTGTTAGGGAGGCCCATTTACATGTTGTCTTGCAAAAACTGGAGAACCCATCTAAACAAGCAGTGAAAACACGTTCAGCTTTAGGAAAGCACAATGATGTTATTACTGGACTGGGGGTTAAAATAGAAATTGCTTACAAGCCATCCTGTCCTGGCTATGTAATGGAGGATGGGGATCTCAGTGCCATTGATCATGATTCTTTGGATTCCTCAGAGCTTTCTAGATCCTTTACAATTGAACTTGGAACAAACAGGGCTTGAAAAATGGCATAGGTGGCAGTCATTGCAATACTTGGGCATTCGATTCATCTTCAGTGATCCTCCATATGGTTATTTTAAGTAATCTGGAACAGACCAAAAGCGTTCCCCTGAAGTAATAGAGAAGCTTCGAAAGAAAATTGAGACCTAGTGTTAACCAAATGAATGTGAAATGATAGTTTTTGTTTACCGAATGAATGCACAATGATATAAACTACGGTTTTGCCCTAGGGAAGTTGAACATAAGCTACTCATAACTGCAATTTATAGCCTAAATATTAGCAAGAGCCTTCACCCTGGAAAGTACTAAATGAAGATTTTAAACATTGTAAGCCAAGCAACAACATTTTTATAACCTATGCATGTACAAAATAACAAAATCCCAGCTAAGAATCTTACCGGTGAAGAAAACCCGAAGAAGATTTTGCCGTATTGAAGGCAAATGAGGTCTGCGGACAATCACCTACGAGCAGGAATCCAGGTGAACAGAAGAATATGTTTTTCTCTCGAAAGTTAATAGGGTTAGAAACCATATAGAGCAATATGATACTCCAGTAACACCAGGAATAAATATTCATTGGCAGGAAAGGGATGAAACCGATGCAAGTAACCGCAGGAATAGATCTTTAGTTGCAGGAAATGGATGAAACTGATGCAAGTAACAGTAGGAATATATTTTCAGTGGCAGGAAAGAGATGAAACTGATGCAATGCAAGATGAGGAAGAGAAAAATTGCTCAGCAGCGCAAAACAAAATGACAGAGGAAAACTTTTCAGGAAAGGGCTGAAACTAATGCAAGTAATAGCACTAATAGCAGGAATAGATTTTCAGTGGCAGGAAAGAGAAGAAACTGATGAAATGCAAGATGACGATTTGAAAATTTTCTTAGCCGCGCAAAGAAAAATGTTGGAGGGAAACTTTTATTAAAATAAATAATATTAAAAATTATAAAATATTAGTTGTAAGGCTAAACTACAATTTGTTAAATTTTTTTTTATTAAAATAAATAACATTAAAATTAAACTCCGTACAATTTTTAACTTAAATATGAATAATAGCTAATTAAAAAACAACAAAAATTGAATGTGAGGATAATAAACGTACTTATTATTATTAATTAATCATTTTAGATTTATTTTAATTTTGTATTTTCCAAGTGTTGTGAGGATAATAAAAATATTATTATTATTAATTAATTATTGTAGATTTGTTTTAACTCTGTATTTATCAATTGCTATTGTAAAATCTATTTTCACTTAAAAAAAAGATTGGAATTTTAATATATTTGATCTTTCTAGAGGCCTAAGGGCATCAATAAAAATTATATAAGACCTCCCTAATGCAATCAAGTATGTTGACATAAGGAGGAAAAGGGGACACGAGGTCTTCACATAAGGGAAACATCCATTAACCCTTAAGATGGGTGATAAATATCCTCAAATCTGTGAATAATGATCACTAAACTCAATAGTTGTAGGTACCCCATAATTTTTTGGAGAACTTCACTTAGAGCTCAAAATACCATATTAAAAGCTAATCATAGTTTAGAAGGTCTTCACATGTGTTGTTAAGAGACACAAAGCAAGAAGAGGTAGATATACCACATTCCTCTAGGGTATAAGATAATATGATTTCCCCTTAACATTGTCATGAAGAATATTATGATCTAAGAGAAGAAGAGCATAGCCATCTCATGGACATAGATCGAGTAAAATGAAGTATTGTTTGCGTGGAGCATCCACTTGAGCTAGAAAAATGAAAAGATGATGTCAAATGTAGAATTTCCTTGAAATTTTGCAACTACTATAGTGAATAATCTGAAAACTGAAAACTAGTTTCTTTTCACTAAAACTCAGAATTTATGTACTTCAAATTTGGAGTGGAATAGACAGAAATAAAAACAATCACACAATTCAAAACACATTTTTTTAGGGAACCCAACTAGGAAAACCCTTTGCTTGCTTGAGAATTTTATTGAAGAAAAAAACTGAGTAATAGATCTCTTACAAAATAATTATGTCAATTAGAAAACACACTTGTTTTCTCTACTTGTTCTAAACATGAAACCCTTTCAAGATTGTTAATATTTGTTGCCCTCTACCAATTTGTGCACAAGCTTCTCTTGCACACTCTCGTCTCTCAAATGCCACGCACAACCATGTACAACCTTTCCATAAACCTATGAGCTCTATTATCTTGTATTACCAACTCGTGCTCACAAGACAATAATCAAATTGTGCTTTCATTCCTCCTTATAAGAACCTCGATTAGGCTATTACTAGCAAGTTCTATTTTAGGAAAGTAGAACTATTGATTGACTAGTTAACAAAAGCTCATTGATTGTGTTCACTCTTCCTTCCTACAATTCAGGAGCCTGACTCAATCAACTCGTCCTTTAGCCAAAATAACTTGCACTAGAAGAAAATAAACTCGGTCTTCCACTAATTAACACTAGTCAATTGAAATGGTTAAGTAGACTTATGTAAGAAGATATGATTATCGAAAAAGAAGGTTGTAGGAGGCAAAGCTAAACAGGTGGCGGTGATGGCAGAACTAGGGTTCGGGCTGCTTGGTGTTCACGGCAGGGTAGCATCCTCGCCCCCGTGACCATTGAGATAATCTCTACTCTCTGCTCCATCTGTTTGGAGCTCTCCCCATGGCGCACATCCATTACCGTCGCTCACGGAAGTCTTATGGGTTTGTTGTTTCACATGACTGCTTCTGCATGCTCGCCGACAATTGCACCCCATTTCTGTTTTATTTACACCTGCTCTGTTTTCACTG